>JAASFE010003719.1:555682-637188 GCA_013365205.1 Pseudocercospora cruenta
TTAAAGGATGCCCTCCTTAGTACTATTAGTAATAGCGGTAGTATAGATAGTATTAAAGGCCGTAATCTTAGCTTAGTAGCTAGTAGGGAACTATAATAGGTTAGGATAGGCCGAAATAGGCTAAGTAGAGTACGTTTACCTTAAAGTACTTTCTATTAGTACGAGTATAGTAAGTATAGTACTTTATATAGAAGATATTACTATTAATATCCTTATATTTATTAGTAGTAGGGTTAGCTATCTTATAAAGGTTCTAAATAGGTTAAAAGGGACTAGAATAGGATATCTTAAGGCGTAAAATATACCTTTAACTACTCGACTATAGTAATATTAGTTAGAGTAACGTAGTTAATATATAGGTTACTATTATAGGAGCTAGTATTAGCTATATCCTTATACTACTTAGCCGCTATAGTATAGATTAGTACGAAATAGGCCGAAATAGGTCGAAGTAGGGCTAAAGAGGTATACGCTCGTAGTAGACGGGGTTTACTATACTAAATTAGTATATACTAGTCTAGGATAGGCTAGTATAAGTATCCCTACCTATACTACTAAATTTAGTATTTCTAGCTTACCTTATTTATTAGTATTATAGAAAGGAATTTAAATCTCTAAAAGAACTACTTATATCCCTTACTTCGGCGATTAGTACTTAAAAATACGCTATACTAAAGAATACTACTAGCTATATATAAGATATATTACTTTTAAAGTAAAGTAAAGTTTAGATTTTAAAGATAAAAATTTATAGAAGGGAGGTAGTTATAAGGACCTATACGTAGTATACTATATATAGGCTAGTATAGTATATACTAAGACCTAGGAGGAACCGGCTTAGCCTACTCTAGGCTACTCTAGCTTTTATCGCTCCTTCGTAGCCTCTTCTCTTCTCTTTCTTATTAATTTAAGTATCTTATACTTAGAATAGTTTAGCCTACGTATTATAATATATTCTTATAGTACCTATCTTTATCTTATATTACTTCTAGGTAATAGGTCGCTTAGTATATCTACTAATAACCTATAGTATTTCTTTATAAGCGTTAGGCTTAAGAGTACTATTACTATACTTATTAAGATTAATTTATAGAGTATAGGACTTAAGAAGTATCTCTTCGAGCTATAGTATCTAGTTAAGGCGTATAGGCTCCTTATCTAGCTTAGAGCTATTAGATTCTTAGTCTTCGTTTCCTAATAATACGATACTATTAATATCTTATAATCCTATATTTTATATATCTTATAGTACTATTTAGATAGCGCTCTACGATAATTAGGAGTCTTAAAGCTCGGATAGAGGTAGTAATTTAGATATAGTAACGCCTAGATTTATTTCTTAACGAGGAAGTATCGTATTAAGCTAATTTTTATTATAAATTAAAGTATATAATCTTATTATATTTTTAGTATATATTATAGTATATATAGGTATTAGTAGTATTAATGTTCGTAGTATTAGAAGTAATAAAATCCGTCGCATTCTTAAGGGTATAAGAATTCTACTTACTAAGCCCTACTTAGATAGACCTATAGGTAGCTATATAGCTAGTATTCGAGCCTCGTTATATTCTATAAAGGACAACTATATCTACAACCGAATAAGTGCGATAAACTACTATACGGATAGTCTTATAAAGTATCTACTTTAATCTATAGTACGTATAGCGCCCCCGATAGTACTAGGCGTAGTGCAGGTTCAATCTGCGGCACTAGATCGACCTGCCCCTAGAACCGCAGTTGCAACCGAACAGGCCCTTATGGAAAAGTGGCGGATTCGCCAAGTGAATGACTTTTCACAGGCTCAACGATGAGTGGAACGCCGTCTTCGTTTGCAGAGAAATGGCCGAGAGATGCTTGGATGTGATGCAGAGAAGCTGAATGCCGATGGGGCGGCGATGCGCCGAGAGACCATCAAGGTCAGACTTGGCTCTTCTTTCACGCTTCGCGCTTGTCTCTTGACTTCTTGGCGTATCTCTTGGGTTCCTGCATACAACCGCACGTCCATGAAGGAAAGTGTAACCCAAGGGCGCAAGTGACGTCGAAAAAGAAAACAGAAAACAGAAGATTGATCAGACCATTCTGCTGGGATCTTACACAACCGGTGCGGAGCTTTCTAGAGCACGCGACACCCAACCTCTCGGAATTCCAGACTTTGACCAGCATCGCGTTTCCTCCATCCTGGAATCAGCATGACAGGAACTGTTTATCCCTCATGGGGGCCTGCTTGCTTCCCGATGGATCTAGAGCCATTACTGAAGTAAGCCCGCCCTTGGCACAGATCTGGCGTCTTAGCATGCTTGACCACCACGAGGGCAATGTAGGTAATCCGAACATGCCAGCCACGCGATACGGCAGGCAAAGGCGACTTCCTCAACGTCAGACTTCGTGGGATGCTGATAGAATAGCCACAGATTGACAACTTCGTGGTCACAGATATCCAGAACGAGCGACGAAGGAAGCAACTTCGCTTATGCTATCACATACAGCTTGGATCTCCAGATCAACAGTGGGTCCACAACGACAATGTCCGACAAGTCCTTCAAGTCCGTGACCACCACGGTGCCAATACATGCAAGGCCATGCAGGGCAGGCATTGGCAAAGGACGTCAGTGGAGGTCCGAGTCCCAGCCTTGACATCTTTCAAGGCTGCGCACCGGGAAAATTTTGATGTCTGTGCCGTCGCTCGCCGGACTGTGATGGCCTTCAACATGTCCGGAAGAAATGACTGGTTCGGTGCCTCTCTTGGCTACAGTCTTGGTATAGGTTTCCCTCCACGTGGTTAGCAAGGGATCACGATTCCATGTCTATCGACTTCAGGTATAAGAGGACGGATAGCCCCCTAGTCAGTAAAGCTCACCACCTTCAGCCTCATCACCTCACTTGCCAAGATGCTATCTTACGCTGCCCTCTTAGCTGCTGTGGCAGCAGTCTCCGCCGCACCCATCGAGGAGAGACAAGCACCATTCGAGATAACCATGCAAGCGCCATGGAACTCCGGCGCAGTCACAGAATTCCAAATCCACGCCAGCTGTAATGCTTCACAAAGACATCAGATCCGAACGGGTCTCAGTGAAGCCGTCGAGCTCGCGCAACATGCTAAAGACCACATCAACCGGTGGGGTAACTCAAGTGAAATCTACCAGAAGTATTTCGGTAGTGCGCCTACAGCTGAAGCTATCGGCGCCTACGAAATCATCGTCAACGGAGACAAGGGAAATGCTTTATTCCGATGTGACGATCCGGATGGGAACTGCGCTTTGATGCCAAGTAAGTATATAAAACCCCGAGCCAACCTCTAATCATACTGACCATCATAGCCTGGGCCGGCCACTGGCGCGGAAGCAACGCATCCTCAGAAACAGTCATCTGTCCAACCTCCTTCTTCCTCCGTCGTCCACTCTCCACAGTCTGCGCACAAGGCTACAACGTACGGGAATCCTCTCGTCTGATATTCTGGGGTTCGGATCTCCTTCATCGACTTTACCATGTTCCAGCTTTCGGACAAGGCTATATCGACCATTACGCCGAAGGCTATGAAGGAATCATCGAGGCTGCTGCGAATGGTAGTCCTAACGCTACTCACGACTCTGATGGTCTGCAGTACTTTGCTCTTGAGACGTATGCTTACGATATCATTGCGCCGGGTGTTGGATGCCCTGGTCCAAGCGGTCCACCGAAGCCTGAGAGTAGTTCTTCGGCGCCAGCTGCTACTGCGACCTCTGCCAGTGTGAGCGCTACTTCCACTGCTACAGCTACTGTGGCGCCTGTGGAGGCATCTGCTACTGCATCAGCATTGCCAGATAACTGCCACACTCACGCGAATGGCGACGTTCATTGCACGTGAGAGGTTATGCGACATCATGAAGGAAGGAATGATACCATGATCCCAAAGATACGAACCTGTATATACACAAAACCTATAGAATAAATCAGCCACCAGCTATCACGACACGCATCCTCACCTAAGCTAACGTATAAGAAACGTCGTATCCTCCCTCCCATCCTCAACATGTTCCTCCATCATCTCCCCCTTCATAATCCCATGCACGAAACTATACCCAACGAGCTCATGTTCTTCGCCATTAGGCCTCAAAATGAAAGGAAACCTTCCACCATACAAAATAACCACAACATCTCCCACCCTCATATTCGCAGGTCCTAGTCCCATACGTCCCGAAGCGGTAAGGAAGTATCGACGATTTTGACAAGCTTTTAGAATTGCTGTGCTTGCTCGCGAAGCGGAGCGCATTTTTGCGTCCATGCCTGTGTCCGGGTCGACGACGACTGTTGATGCTGCTGAGGCGGATCTGACATGATTGGGGGCGTCTGGATAAGATTGGATTTGAGTTTGTGCGCCTACGCCAGTTTGTGTGCTAGAATCTGCATATTCGACGACTGTGTCTGCTCGAGAAACGGATCTGAGATTCAATCGGGATTCGGTCCGATAGAGGTCACGTCCTGCTTCGGAACTACTTTGAACTGTTGTGGCGGCGGAGGCATTTCGGAGATGATTGTGCATGTGAGGGTCGGGAGATCTGACTTGTACTGTGGAAGTGCTTGAGCCCGAATGCATACGATTGTGCGCAGTGCCGTTTCCATTCCCATGAGCGCGTCCAGATCCGGAGCTGCTTGTGGCTACTGTTGATCGTGAGGGTGATCGCGAGTGGATCGACCGATTACCTGATCCACCTCCAGAACCTGAGCTGCCGGTCATGGTCGTATTGCGAGAAGGTGTGCGGACCGAGTAAGACCCTCCTCGTCGAATCGAGCCTGAGCTTCCTGTGGTTGTTGTCGCACGAGATGCTGTGCGTAGCTGAAGCTGCACTGGGATCTCGTCTACTTCTTCTGATATGGTCGAGAACCGAGAGACGAGGTCCGAACGCATCTGGTATTCCATGACCGACCCGTAGCCGGTGCCTGTGTGATTGACTCTTTGCCAACTAGGAGGGACGTGGTGCTCCGCCAGGTACTCTACAAGAATGTCGAACTCTTGCATATCTCGCTCGGTCATGGCTTCGTTCTCCAGGTTTACGCCTCCGTAAAGCGTTTCAATCAATGGCTTGCGCGCACTTCCATCCTCATCACGGGTCGCACATGCCTGACTCAGGCGTAAGACCTCTTGAAGAAAGGCCGTCAAAGACTTTGGGTCATCAGTCACAGGCATGGAAACGGTAGCCACATATGCGGCGGGCATTCTGTCGACTGGAATGCCTTTCGCGCTAAGGATCTCTGGATCTACTGAATTCCAGCTGACTTTCGCGAACTGGCGTGCGTGAGCACTGAACGCAGCAGAGAATGGCACCATGGGAGCTCCAGACACTGCAAGGACTTCCGGCAATGGCGTCCAAGAGGGCATGGCGAGTTCAGCCCAGCTGTCACCTCTGGGTCGACTTGCATGCTCAAGTATGTTCAGATCGTGAGCTTCAAGCATGGAATATCTCGCAGCGTCTGTGAGTATGGTGGCAAGAGGTCTGCTGTAGTCCGGCCGCAGCAGTGGAGGTACTTCCCGCGCATTCGCAAATCGCAGATACAGACCAATGATTGCATAGACATAGTCTTTTGGCTCACTGCACTGGAAATGCCAAAGCGGCTCGATGAAGTCCGAGAATTGAAGTGCCCTAGAGATTCCGTTCGCGTTGCCAGCAGCTTGTTTCTTATGCCAATCGAGAAATTCTCGCCTGCTTCCACCTTCGAATGCTTGCCGATTCCAACCCCGGTAGCGGCCGAACTTATCCACGAAATCAATGAGGCTGGCGATGCAGCCATAATTTCTTTTCGCAGTGCCAAGTCGCTTTGGTAGGAAGTTCTGCTTGTATACGATCCATGTGAAAACCCTCAACAGTTTCGGTAAGTCAAATTCGTAGACACCGCAATAGCATCGACTTTCCGCTGCAACTGCTGCTTCTTGTACCACCCAGAGTCGACGAAACCAGGGTCGAGCGAACAAACTCAGTATTGGCGTTTCATCGAAAGGAAAGGAAAAGCCGTGATTGTCTCTATTCTGTAGATAGAAATGCGGATGGTATGCATCATGTCTGGCCAGATCGTACTTCATCTCTGCTTTCAGCTCCATGTAAGTGTGGAATGCCAGGCCAACCGTTCCATCGTCAGCACCGAGCCAGATTAGATTTCTTTCAGCTCGCTTGTATATTTCGTGCATTCTTGATACTTGCTCGCTCCGTTCCGCTGGGTCCGCTTGGTTGATGCATACTGAGTCAATCCAGAGGAATCGATAGTACTTCTTTTCTCGAAAGCGGCGCAGGACTTCTGCAGCGCTAAGTGGTACATCGAATGACGAACCATTTACCTCGATGGTGAAGAGGGCTGTTGGATCGCCCCAGACATATGATATCGTCTCATAGACTTCTTCCTCCGCCTTCGGTAAGGGAATCTGAAACAGGCGACACCTGAGCTCGTCTTCCTCCGCACCAGGCTTGACTTCCAGTAATCGGATCTCTTGTCGACGGACATCCAGAGGTCGATAAGGACTTTTGATAATTTTCGATGCTACCTGCCCGAGCACATTCTTGACTTTCCTGCGAGGAATTTCGGGCTTACCACCGCTCCCACCTTTCTTTCCCCGACCTTTGAAGAAGTCCATCGCCGTCAGCTAACTCCAGCCCAAGCTAATATGGTCGGCCATGGGGCTCGTCAGGCACCAAGCTGAATTCCGATGGATAGGTAGCGTGCATATGTTTTCGTTCTCCTGTGCCCCTTCCGTCGCCTAGTCCAATGCCTGTAGAAATCTCCATACCAACCAAGCCAAGAGCCCAGATCTGGCTATGGATGCCTGTCAAAGTTCATTGAGGACGGCTCCGGACCTGAACTTAGCTGCCGTATAGTAAGGTACGAAGAGGTCGCGTTGTACTGACATCTTCAGTCCGCGGTGATCACGGATTGGCCATCTCGCTTCTGTGTGCTGCAGAACTGATGTGTGTCGTTGCACATTATTGATGGAGAGAAGTAGAGAACGGAGAGCGTCGTCCTCCCCGACTCGAATGCCAAGCCACGGGAAAGCCTCGTTTCGAGCCGAGATGAATGCTTCTCATTGACGTTTTAGCCCGGCCTTTCCATTCTGCAGCAATGAAGCAAATGCTTGAGCTGATGCGGGCTCTTAAGCTGTTCTTTCGAATAGATGAAGAGAAGATGGCTGTGTTGTGCTTGGGTCGGGCAAGAGCATGGACGCGGAGGATTAAATATTGTGGTTGTGAAGGAGCAGGTCAGCCTTGGGAGAAGGGATGAAACAGCTCGAAAACTCATAAGGAATGTGGTCAAGGATACGGATGGCAGCATACATGGTGTTCGGAAGGGTCATCGGCCAGCGCTGAACAGGATGCACACTTGCGATCATCCGAAGGTGACATTCGCACGAGTATGAAGCGGCGCGGTTAAGAAGATATGTGCATGATGTGATAATATCTTATGATTACGATCATTACTATTCCCGTCCAGCAGTAGGATCCAGCGAACTCCGCGCTCAGGTATCGTGTATGCTTCCACTCGCAAAAAAGGTATATACAAATAAAGCTGTGCTGTTGTTGCCAGAAGTTCGCTGACGAATATCAGAAAGTTCTCCTCTTTGCCTCATAATGCCATATCATAGCTCCTGCTCGTGACCGGTCTCCAGCCATCACCGCCATCATCCTCTCGTTGACTTTCATCAGTCTGAGGCCTATCCGCGAAGTTGAACTCGCTGATCTCGCTCCATGAAGGATAGTGTACCGTTGGCTCGGCCAAATAGCGATTCTCTTCCGCAATCCTGTTCCGTAGTAGTGGACTGGGATTGCTCCTGCTGGGTGTCAAGGGACTTACACCCGGCACAGAATATACAGGTGAAGAGGACTGGTTGAACTTTGTGAAGTTCTCCCGGAACGGAGAGTCCGTCACCGGCGACGGTCGATGAAAGGCAGGCGTTGGCGGCGAGGGCTTTCGTTCTGGAACGTGTCCATTACGTCGCCAACGCGGAGAGAAAGGAAGTGGAGATCCTCGCATGTTTCGCAAGCCGCCGGCGAGCAGAGCTGGGGGAATGTTGGCAGGTGTTCGACTGCTGGAGAAGCCATTACCAGGAGCGGAAGGATTGGCATTGGCGTCCAGCGCTCTCTCTTGGTTTGAAAGTGGCATCGAGACCCAATTCGGTGAGTCTGGTGGTGAGCTCGGTGGACCAACAGGACCAATGCTGTCAGGATCCGAGTCAAAAGATTCTCCTCGGCCGAGAAGATCGCCTCCCTCCTCCGACGAGGTGATCGATGCAGTTTCAATCGTCACAGCAGGATTGTCCGCATATGGAGGGAAGTCGCGACTGTTGTCTCGACTGTGTGTTCTGAAGTATGCAGCGTCTCTTTCTGCGACTGATGCCGACGGGAGTGCTTCATTGGCCTGTTGCTCAGCGACTACGAAAGGATTTGTCGTCCATGTCGACACTCTCCGCGATGGTGATTCGGTATCCATTTCTGATATCGCAGCAAGATCGTCTCCAGCCAGCTCATGAGAGTCGCTTGGGCCTGGAACAGGAAGCAATTCTGGAACTCCTCTTCTGATTGTGGAGTTTGACTTCTGGAGACGGGTTGGTCCTCTTCCGTACACAGGATGTACAGGATCCACTTGTATGACTTGATGCCGCACATAAGGCTTTTGTACCGGCTCTGGTAGTTGTTCGCCACTGTCGTTTGGTCCAAGTACACCGCCCGCCGCGGCAGCGGCATCACCACCGCCACCATTAGTCTTAGGATTTAAATAGTTGATAGTTGCCATGTAGCTTCGGCTGGGCTCTGTTGCCTCCAGTCTCCACGGCGTCACACTCATGCTACGAGACAAATTTGAAGTCAAAGGCTCGGGGGTGGCAGTCGTACATACTGAACACCTTGCCGGCTTGAAGAACGATCCGCTCTTCCTTTTTCGGCGCCATAAGAGGCAGAATATTGCTGCTGCAATCGCAACGGCGATCAGGCTTACCAAAATCCCAAGGATAATAGCAATGCCTCTGTCGCCATCCTTATTACCATGCTGTTTAATTTGGCCCGCACTAGTACTGCTCGAAGGTTGCGCAGAAGTTGTTGTACTTGCAGACGACGTCGTCGACAACGTGGTCAAAGACGCCGACGTTCGAGAACTTGGCTTCTGCGTTGTGGAGATTGATGTTGTCGCAGACTTTGAGTTTGTCGTCGCTTTGGTAAGGCTTTCGGAATCTTGAGTTTGGGTAGGAGCCGCTTGACTGGGGTTGGCTGTCAATGTCGTGCCAAATATGTCCAGGGTCTGTGGCCAAGTCAAAGCCTGCACGTCGATGGTCGAAGGCGTGTAGTATGGATAGTTGGCAGTGAGTATTTGCGAGAAAACCTCGAGAACGGAGTCGATGTGATTGTGCGTCGCTGTCGGTGCGGACTCAGGATGGTATTGCCCGTCGTCAAAGCCGCCGTTTTGTCCGCTGCTTCCATCAACTGGTTCACCTTCCAGCACATCCAGAGCCGTTTGAGCCGCTGCAGCTGAGACGAGAAGTGTCGAGATCCAGCGTTTCGTGTTATTGACAGCTCTCATCCTCGTACGCTTCTGAGAACGCACTCCCGCTGTCAGCTTCGAACCCTAGCTCTTTCGTTGTCAAATTTATCATCGAGTGGTATCGTTTGTTGTAGCCAAAAAGTCTATCAAGAAAGCACAGAGGCGGATGTACCGCCATTATAATCAGGTTCGTCGAACAAGATTACGTTTGTCTGGAATCTATGCTTGCAATTAGGCTCATGCTCATTATCCTGGCTGACTTGCAGTCACCGCGTGGAAAGGCTGCGGTGATTGCAGGCCAAGTTTAGCAAGATTGCACGTGCCCGAACATGTCCTTGCTGCTGCAAGATGAACGCATGGCTTCGACTCTCTTCGCCGTTCGGTCGCTTCAGGTCTTGAAATGAGGACTGGCCATTTCTCAATCTGTTAGAACATTCTCTCGATCTGGTCACCGTCTGAAGCAATGTCCAATAGATCAGCTATTACCTTTGGCTCCGAAGTATCACTACAATACGACTCGAGACATGCCGCAGTATGCGATTACCGCTTTCTCTAACGGTCGAGCAACGGAGATTGAACAGGCTTCTTGCAGTCGTCGTCTTCAATCCAGTGGAAGGGTATCCATCCATTGGCCCAGGTGCCGCGATGGGGACTGTCCGTAGATGTGACAGCCATCGACTTCATCATAGCAATTGTCCCATCTCACTCCTTCGCCACCAGATATACACGCGCAGCACACCAATTGATGCCGATCTTCTCGATGTGGCAATCATCGCGCGGCTTGATCGTCGTGAGTATACGAATACTCGTAGACACGCAGCGTCGCTGGTCCCAGCTCTTCGAAGGGGACGTATCACACGATGTCTTGCAGGCCTTTGACGGCAGTATGCTTGATGCACAGCCATTTTTCTTTGCCATCCTGATGGGTGCGTCGCCACTCAAGTAGACTCACACCTTGTGTGGCAACGCCTCCAGGCTGTCCGGCTGCGTTGACATTTATGTAGACGCTGGCAGTTCCCTCGCGTGCATCGAGATCCACGCTGGTCTCCCCGACATCCAGAAAGACGTCCGGAGCCTGAGAATAGACGAATTTGTATCTGTCGACGTGCTCCTGGTACGAGTGATCCATGGGAAAATCAGTGAGCCTCGCAGTAAACCGGCTGTGGTCAATAAGGTATTCCATAGACTCCGCGGCTGCAAAGTCACGCCGATTCATGGCATGGATGGAATCGGAAGACGCTCGAGTCAGATATTCTGCTGCACTCTCTTGCGTATCAGTTGCCGATGCTGCGATTGTGCCTTTAGAAGCTGGAGTAGACGAGTGCAAGCGCTCCTGACCGTCCTCCGTGCCAGAAGGGCTCGCTGGGATCAAGATCGCTGCAGCCTCCATCCCATCGCCCATCGGGTTGAGAGTAGCAGTTTTATGGAGATGCCTCGCGTGTCTGGGTCACGCTGAGCCTCGCCTTCTGTATGTACGGGTGAGATATGTTATTATTACTGAAGAAGAGTGTTCTTTCCATGCCTGCAAATTTAGACTTTCGCACCAGCCACAGAGAGCGCCACTAGAGATTCGAGATTCACCTCCGAAAGTTGCTCTCACTCTGCGACACAACACCAAAGCACATCACCATGGACTACCAGAACCGCGCAGGCTCAAAATTTGGCGGCGGCGGTGTCGCCTCACAGTCCGCGACCAATGCCGACCGTCGCGAACGTCTCCGGAAACTGGCGCTGGAGACGATCGATCTCGACAAGGACCCATACTTCTTCAAGAACCACGTCGGTAGCTTCGAGTGCAGACTGTGCTTGACCGTCCACCAGAACGATGGCTCCTACTTGGCGCATACCCAAGGTCGCAAGCATCAGACAAACTTGGCGCGAAGAGCGGCGAAGGATGCGCAGTTAGGCAAAAAGCAGGAGGGCGAGTACACAGGCGCAAATGCTGTGCAGATCAGGCGCAACGTTGTCAAGATTGGCAGGCCCGGGTACAGCATCACAAAGACCAGAGATCCGATCACGAGACAAGAGGGTTTGCTGTTCTCGCTCCAATATCCGGAAATCACGCAAGGCATCGAGCCACGAGTGCGATTTATGTCAGCATACGAGCAGAAAGTGGAAGATCCTCCGGACAAGGCATTCCAATACTTGCTCGTTGCCGCAGAACCCTACGAGACTTGCGGCTTCAAGATTCAGGCGCGAGAGGTGGACAGGAGAGAAGACAAGTACTGGACATGGTGGGACCAGGATAGCAAGCAGTTCTGGATTCAGATCAACTTCAAGACCGAGCGTGAGGAACGTTTCAGTGGTGTGCCTGGTCTTGCGCCAACTCGTCGATGATAGCAAGGGCATGGCCAGTCAAATCATGAGCACGCTGCAGCAAGTAGCAGCAAGGCGCCCTGTGCCAAACGCAGCACCCGGCAGGCTGTCACCAGCTCGGCTGTAGCGGAAAAAAAAAAGATACTGGTAACGCTGAATGGACGTTGATCACATTGAAAGGACTTTCAGTGAAATCCAGCTCTATCTGCATGGGCGGTTGTCATGGCCAGCATGACATTCTGTCGTGACGGGAGATCGCGCGATGATGATGAGACCTGCGGAAGCAGGCAGGATGACTGGAGTGGGAAAAGCGCGCAGGTCATGGAAGCCTCAAGTAAGGCAGTTCTCTCGGTACGATCACGAACATAGCTGATGAGTTTGAAGCTTTCAATAGTAGCGCGAACGAGAGATGAATCCCGATGGCCGAGAAGGCGACCAGTCTTTTGTGGTACGTCAATGAGAAGACGAGTTCAACAGAGATCGTAATGCTCTTTCCTCCTTTCATTGCATCGAATCTGATGGATGCGCAGCCTTTCAGTGCGGCCTTGCTGAAGGTGTATCATGCTATCGTGGTCTGCAGGTCAGACACTCTTGGCCAGCATCACAGCGCATGCTCTTCAGGAAGGCCATCTGAGAGATATCGTCGCTGGGGCATTCCTCATGCATGATGATGAAGCTCCCAAAAGGGTACCCAAAAGCTCTGTCCGCTCACGCACTTCCAGAGCATGCTTATCAGCCACAAGAGAATTCAGCCCAACCACCAAACCGCTTCTATATCTCAGCCCAACCTCAACCCTCAAAAACAGGCACCGGACAAACCCCCAACCACTTCTTTCCTCCTTCCTCCTCCACAGCCTCAAGAAACCTCAAAGTCGCCACCTCCTCCATCCGCTTTCCTAAAACCTCCAACTCAACCTCCAGCAACCTAACATCCTCCAACCCCCACCCCTCAATTTTCTCCTCAATCATCTTCTCAATTTCCGTCTTGACATTCAAATCCAACACTACCCATTCAGTCTTGAATTTGAACGTTCCGATTGATGCCTCGAACTCGCGAATGACAGCCTCGCCAACATCTGCGAACTTTGGGTCGGAGATTTCGTAATCTTGTTGTAGAGTCATCAATGTTGCGATGAGATGAGATTTTGTGATTGTGATGGTTGAGCGTGAGGGGTCATGGGGTGGTGTTGTGTCGATGAAGTCTAGGGTGGATTGGATTTTTGCTTGAACAATTTTGTTGATGCGTTTGCGGACTGTGGGTGGCGAGGGAGATGGGTGTTTCTTGGAGCGAGTGGATTTGCGTGTGGCTTTCACTGCAGTGGCCTTCTTCTTGCCCTTAAACTTTGCTGGGATGGGATCTGTGTCTGTGGTTTCGGCGGTGGTGATGTTCTTGGAGTCGTTGGATGGGTCCTGTGGTGAATTTGGACTGGTGTCGTCAGGCGCTCCCTCTGAGTTGGTGGCGGTGACTCCATTCTCGGCAGTGTCGCTGGTGGTGATGGCATTGATATCGTCGGCTGGAACAATGCTGTCGGCCGAAGAGTCTTGTTGCGTGAGCTTCGCGACTTTGCTTGGGATGTCAGAGGAGCCAGCCTCGACTTCTTCGGCTTTGCGCTTCGCCATGCTGGTCGAATGAAACCTGTGGAATGCGGTGCGCTGTCGTTGTTTGAGGCAAGTTGCGAGTGTGTGGACAAAGCAGACCAAATGCGGGCTGTTGGTGTGGAAAGTGAACAAAGAAGAGGATGTAGGGCGAGATGGAAGAATTTGTACTTGCGACTTCTATTGTTCTCGCGACAATGGGAAGTCGACTACGATCGCACAGTCGTCAATAGCGTGAGGTTCCGGTTTCTGGACAATGGCTAAGCCGGCGAAGCTTGTCGATGTACCGGTCGATGTACAGCCTCTAGAGCCACAACAATGATAAGTCAGCTTAGGACGACGTGCAATGCATGTGAACGACTTCCAGGCGACGATGTTGCAATTCAAGTGTCCGAATGTGAGCGCGATCTCGCGAAGCAAGATGAGGTCTCGTACCCGAGGAATGCCTAGGCGACGACTTTTGAGCAGATGCGGTTCCTGAGGGCATGTGATTCGTGCTGTGCGTGAGTCGAGCGTTGCGCGTTTGTATACTCGGCATGTGGGAACGCACGGACAGCAGCGCTACGCATTCGCCTATAGTCACCTTCGAAGTCAACATCATCTTCCTCGCTCCAACACCAATACCAAATTCAATCAACATTAGGGATGGCCGCTCGCATCTGGCCACAGCGTTCTATAACACCAACACCAAACCCGATCAATATGAGGAATGGCGGCTCGCATCTGGCGATGGCGTTCTATGCCGCCGCAATGGGCGTCGCAGCGACTGTATTAGTCCAGAATCCGCAATACCTCGACCAGGCCCGCTACTATCTCAACATCAAGCCACTGAGATGGGTGCGTTACGGCGCCCTCCAGATACCGAGACTGCTATACCCAGTACCACCGACCGCAGCTCAGAAAGTCTTCGGCATCGTCGAATTGGCCGAGTCCGTCTTTCTCGAGCTCGAAATGAGAGATCTCTTTCGAGCCCAGCAAGTTTGCCGACAATGGAAAGCGGTGATTGAGTCGTCGAAACCGTGTCGCAAAGCACTGTTCCTCGAACCAGGCACTGCGAACGATGTCAATGTCAACCTGTACTGGAGACCAGATATGCGGCCTTGGGTACCTGCCCTGCGGAAAGCTGGACTCACAGAGATCGCCGACATGATCGAGCGCGGCGATAGGATCATCTTCAACCCTCTTCTTGTGAAAAAAGTGCCGACAAAACCATGCGATCTCTTCGCGCCGACGCCTCTGGATCGCACAGGGCGCAACGTCAGTGATGGGCTCTATAACATTGCCACGTTCCGGCCAAAGGTCTTTATAGCCGCGTTTTCTGGCCGCGCTTCATGCGGTCGCATGTTCATAACCCAACCGCCTCTGCCTTTCATGACCAATACAGTCGAGCTTTCCCAACACCCTCGGTCATCTGGACCTCGAGATCGGAACTATGTTCGGGACTATCGGTACGAGTTGTATGATCCCAACGGCTTCCGCTTGGTTGAGCCAGGTTTCTTGGGATATGGACTCACGGCTGGAGAAATGGCTGTTCAGCTACCGGAGATGTTGTGGTCTGGAGAGGTGATTGCTCAGCGACCGGATTGGAAATTCTGCTGGGTTGGACCGCAGACTTCGGAAGGCGATTGGAAGTGATGTTGAAAATATCGCTGTCTGAGAAATGTCTCCACTGGGGTGGATTCGACATCGCCAGGGTGACTACAATTTGGCCATGCAGTCGGTGTCCTACTAGCAGCACAATTTATCTGGGGCGAGTGCAGATTGCCGTGTGGGCAGATGGAAGCAAAGTCTCGCGCAAGGCTACAGGAGCCGCCTCATTGCTTCCTTTCAACTTGGCGTTCGATTTGTCGCACGAGGACAGCCTCCAGCGAGCCAGCTTTTGCTTCCCACATGGAAGATTCGGAATGCAGTCGGCGTCTCATGGCATTGTCTCGAGTGGATTTGATCGCATTGACATTCCACAACTCATCCATTGTTCTTCGTCTCGATTCCGCTAGTGCTTTTTTACTGCGAACAGTGGTGTTGGTTTCAAGATGTGCTTGCTGCACATACCAACTGCGGCTGCTTCGGAGTCCGGTGTCAAGCAATCAAGATGGCGTTTGTGTAGCACCGGGGATACTGGTCTTCGTCAGCCTTGCTTTGTGGACCTTCCAAGAGAAAGAAGCAAGGCGAGCTTGTCGGGAGCAAAAGATAAACGTGCATGCAAACACAATCTTATAGGCGCACGTGCGCTGTGTAAGGAGTGCCGTCACAGACAGAGCTGACTGTTCCATCTGATACATTTCCTGTCTGTGTCTTCTTGCTGATACTGTGAAGAGTTCGCTGTCTTTCGTTTGACACCACGGTTGCGTGATTTGTGCACGATGCACGGGCTGGACAGGAGCATGATAGGCCATGCTTTCGAGAAGCACCGTCGGCCGTCATCTGCTGGCGGCACGAGTCAGCGCAACACTTACATCTACTCCCGGGTGAGTGAGAGACATTTCTCCTTCTCCGTTACGTGATGTCTGCGCAAGTGTGTCCGAGGGTCGACGGCGAGGTCAACAACATCTCCACCACGCACGGCAATGGCCTCACTTCCGACATTCGCCGATACGTATCCGACAGAAAGACCGTGGCTGTTGGACGGAGGAGCACCACTTCTTCTCCTCGGCCCGCTGCTCGAATGGTGCGAATTGCTGCGTCATCTGAAGAAAGAGTATCGAAGAGCACACGACATCGGCGCATAGCAGATCTGAGCAAAGACAGGCGCTCCTGCCTTTACCAATAGCCCGAACACCATACGACGAAGCGTGCAGACATCGTCCCGCGTCCCGATCGCCCACAGCCTCGCTGCAGCTCCTCCCGCAGCTCCATCCATTCGGCTTCCTCGCGCACTCGTGAGTCGTGCTGTGCAAACTCAGAGAAAACACTTTGCACCTCCACACTTGCTTGACCACCGAGACGCTTTGGATGAGCTTGCTACGAAGCACGGAATATCAGCTGGACCTCATAAACTCAACACTCTACTATCGCTAGACTATCACTGCGGGGCAATCGAGGCACTTTCCAGCCGGCTCTGGAGACTCTCGCTGTATTTTTAGGACAATTTTCATTCCTCGAATTCGGCCAGAAGACCCGTCACTATGGCTCCAGCTGCTACCTCGTCACCCACTACCAATGGCGTAGAAGGTCAATATCGACCGGAATTGACCAAGGCTGGTGCTGGAGATTTCATGAGACCTGCTATGCGGACACGAGGCAGCTCAATCAATACTAATGGAGTCGGTGTCCAGGTAGAGGATACGAGAATATGTGTGGTTATGGTGGGATTGCCCGCGAGGGGAAAGAGTCTCATTGCTCAGAAAGGTAGAATACAGAAATCTAGCATGAGAACGTACTGAGATACTGATGGAGACATTAGTTGTTCGCTACCTTGGCTGGCTTAGTATCACAGCCAAATGCTTCAATGTGGGCAACTATCGCCGCTCTGCGACTCCTCAACCCAACGCCTCGTTCTTCGACACCTCGAACAAGGAAGGCGAGCGATTGCGAAAAGCCGCTGCCGAGGCTGCTGTTGCGGATATGTGCAAATGGTTCAAGCACCCGGACAACCTAATCGCTATCCTCGATGCCACGAATAGTACCAAGGCCAGACGGCGGTGGATCAAAGAGCGCTGCGACGCCGAGGGCATTGAAACACTCTTCGTCGAGAGCAAGTGTGACAGCGAGGATATTATTATGAGCAATATACTTGAAGTCAAGACCACTAGCCCTGACTATTCTGGACAGGATCCAGAAGAGGCGGCGAAGGATTTCCGCGAGCGCATAAAGATGTACGAGCGCGTATACCAAACACTTGACGAAGATGAGGCAGACTTGACATACTGCAAAATCATCGATGTTGGTTCGCAAGTCATCATCAACAGGATCCAGGATTATCTACAGTCGCGGGTGGTCTATTATCTGATGAACTTGCATATCAAACCAAGGTCAATTTGGATAAGTCGGGTGAGTTCAGGCCATCGATTTGGCATATCAAGTGTTTTGCTGACAATCGCATGTATAGCACGGGGAATCTATGTACAACCTTGGTGGTCAGATTGGAGGCGACGCGGATCTGTCACCTAGAGGAGAACTGTATGCCAAGAAGCTTCCTGAGCTCGTCAAGAACTCCGCCGGAGACCGCCCTCTCACAGTCTGGACATCGACTTTGAAACGCACAGCACAAACAGCTCGGTTCCTGCCTTATGAAAAGCTGAGTTGGAAAGCGCTCGACGAATTGGACTCAGGCGTCTGCGACGGCCTCACATACAAGGAAATTGAGGAGAGATATCCCGAGGACTTCAAAGCGCGCGACGACGACAAGTACAACTACCGGTATCTTGGCGGTGAGTCGTACCGCGACGTCGTCATCCGCCTCGAACCCATCATCATGGAACTGGAGCGGTCTGAAAACATTCTTATCGTTACGCATCAAGCTGTGCTTAGATGCATTTACGCATATTTCATGGGCTCGAGCCAAGAAAAAAGTCCTTGGATGGAGGTGCCACTTCATACTCTGATACAGCTTACACCACGAGCGTACAAGACGGAAGAGCAGCGATTCTTTGCCGATATCCCGGCGGTCAGTACTTGGAGAGGCAAAGGTAGTGCCGCTGCACATCAAGACCATCCCGACAGCCAGAAAGGTTCGCCGATGCTCAAGGGAGAGACGAAGGCTTGATCGGTCAAGAAGTGTTTTGTGAAAACAATCATGGATAGAGATTGGTGAAGGCATAGCGTGGCGCTCGGAAAGGATAGGATGCAGCAAGCAAGCAAGCATCGCCGCTCAAACAGATGGCAAGAACGTCAGTCAGTCAGTCAGTCGTGTTCACATGCACTAGATCACAGGTACAGGCATGAATGATGCTGTTTTCAATGCTCACATGAAGCTAAGTATCACGTTCATCACAAGCTACCACCCTTCAAGCGTGTATTGTATGACACTGAATTTCTTTGTTCTACTAATCTGCACCTGTACGACCATGGCGGCAAGCACTAAAGACAAGACCAAAACTTCCGGTGATCACGAAGATGCAGTGCAACAACGACCACGACCACCTATGAACCGCACCTCACCATCACGTCGAAGAATTTTCTCACTTATATCACAAGCCCTTACCCATAATCACAACAACCACGATCAGCATTTGGAACTTCTCCGACAAGCGATCCACGAAACTGAGGCCTTCCTCGAGCACGCAAAGCAAGAGCTGGATGAGGAAGTGAGGGCTTTGAATGGCACTATTCCGAGAGTCCTAGCATTATTTGGGCAAATTGGGAGAAATAGGGATAGGCATGAGAGGTTGAGGTTGTTGAAGGGTATGGTGGAGGGATTGGAGGGAGAAGTACAAAAGGGGAAGAGGGAGGTTAGGAGGTTGGAGGGGAGGGGGAAACGGAGGAGGAAGAGAAGGAGAGGGGGAGAGGAGGAGGAGAAAGGGGGGCAGGGCGTTGAGGAGGATGGAGACGTGAAAGAAGCAGTACCGACATGTATGGAAGATGTCGCTGAGAAGGCTACGGCAGAGGATGGTGAGGGCCAACCTGCTGCCAACCATTCGAGCCAGCAAAGTCGAAAGAGTAGTGATAGGGCACTCGAGGAGAAGAGCGAGATACATGAGTCGGAGCGCTTGGTCGAAGGCGAGGGAGAATCTACTACCAGACGAGCGAGCCAGGGCAGTCGAAAGAGTAGTGCCAAGGTTTCGAGGAAGGAGAAGGATACACAGTCAGACATCTATGGGCTGCCAGAAGATCCATTTCCAGGCGAATTCATCGTGCCAGAAAAACTCGTTCCTGCCGGATCCATCAGCAGTGCAAGCAGTCATACGTGGATCACACGAGCTCCTACTGTGGTGAGCTCCAGAAGCACAAGCATCGTAAGATCCAGGCGCACTCCTGCTGCCAATCGCAAAGCATCCATAGTGGCGCCTCACGAGCGTGACCTGGAAGCTAAACCTGCTGATGAAACTGCACGAGATGCTTCGAAAGCGAGCACGAAGAACAGCATGCGAGATGCTGGGAGAGCTGCTGCGGCTAACAAGAGGTCCTCGAGAGCTAGTTCGAAGCGATCGGGCAGGCAGTCAGTGGCGGACGAGATAGCGTTTGCGCGACCAAATTTTGGAAACACTAAGAAGGCAGCCAGCCCTGCTGATGATGGAGAAGTTTCTCCAAGGGCTCAGTCTGCTGTGGCAGCAGAGTCAGGCCCAGAAGCTGGTGAAGCTGTTGAAAACGAGGCTGCTGCTTCCACGAGCACGCTATCTTCAAGCGCGAGTTCCGAGCGAACAGGAGAGGTCCCTTCACCCGCGAAGCAGAAGGCGTCAGGTGAGTCGGTCGAATTGCAGCACGTACTGGTCGCAGAGTCTGCAAAGTATAATAGCTCGGAGGAGGAGGAGAAGAAGGCAAGACCAACGTCGATTTCTCACAAGCGTTCGCGCGCTTCGAAAGCATCAAGGCCGAAGCAATCAGAAGAAGCCTCTTCAGCAGCTGTGCGGGCAACGTCAAAGGAAAGCGAACGCTCACCAGATGGCCGAGTAGCTGAAGTAGCATCGATTGCATCTCACCACTCGAGGACCTCCAAGACCAGCTCATTAAGAGCAGAAGTATCAAGCGGAGCTGCAGAGGGTGAACAAGCGGATAGCAAGTCGACCCCTACTAGACGCTCGCAGTCTTCGAAAGCATCAAGCTCGAAGGACTCGGAGAAGAAATCTGAAGCAGCTGCGCAAACAGTGCCAAGAGAAACTGGGAATTATCAGGAAGTCGAAGTAGCATCGACTGCTTCGACCCATTCGCGGACCTCCAAGAGCAGCTCACTGAGGGCAGAGGTAGCAAGTGAAGCTGTCATGCAGCCTTCTGGACCTCCGAGCAGGCATTCTTCGAAAACCAGCGGGTCCAAGATATTGCAGTCAGAACAGAGGGCAGAAGAAGAGTCAGGAAAGTCTCAACACTCCGAACGTTCAGAATGTAGTTTCGCAAAGGTACGGGCATCTGCAGCGGCAGCGCGACATCCCCTCGCTGCTTCGAAGCCTGTGGAGGATATGGGAAATGGCAAGCGAAGGTCCTCCTCGGCATCAGGGGACCGCAAGAGTTCTACGCGGGCATCGAATCGCTCGCAGAAAAATGAACCCAGCAGTCGCTCGACTTCTGGTAGTGGCCGAATGAAGGAGGTTGAGAGCCCCCAGACGAGCCTGACCAATCATGTCTCGAGATCGAAGTCTCGCAGAAGCGCACTCAGTCGGCATGACTCAGAAGAGCGCAGTTCTGGTGTTGGATGCAGAAGATCCAAGACTGCTTCAATACATTCTTCAAAGACACAGGATCGGGATGAAGTCGACGTCCTCAAAGACGATGTTCTGCAAGGCTACAAGAAGCCCGATCTGCCACGAAAATGCCATCATAGCAAGTCGCAGGCAAGCAGCAGGTGCCCATCTGTAGCGTGGTCGTGTGAGCTCGTTCAAGATTCGCAAGGTCAGCCGCGAGTGGATGCGAACCATATTCATAGGCGGCCCGATGGTTGTTCTTGACTAGTCTCATGCACTTGTGCAGGTATATGCGAGATCCGAGAGGTCTTGAGTATCAGATAGCCCTATAGTCGTGCGCCGACAATCCGCATTTCTGCTTTGCTCCGACTTCGGGTCGTCTTCGAGGGATCAATGTCGATGCCATTGAGAGGAGGGCAGAATCCGGTCATCTGGTTCTGATACATAACATGCTTGGAGACTAGCCGGTCAGTCGCAGATGTCCACACGTTACTGCAGGGCAGGCTGGAAGTCTTGGGTGCGTTCCTGTAAGTCGAAAAAATACAAGAATAGCGCATCGCGGAAACTAAGGTTTACGCACTATACTGCCGTAACGTAATGTTAGTTTACTACTTCTCGAATCTACGCTAAGACAAGTTAAGATGTAATAATGAATTCGATTCGGCGTACCTATAGTTAATAGTATTAACTCCGTAAGAGTCTACTTTTAGTAGATATTAGTATTAAGCTAAGAAAGACTAAGAGATGTCCTCTAACAAGGCTAAAGGAGTATTCTACTAAATCGCTACGCGAGAATTAATTACGCGGTTATATTTAGTCTTACTCGTTCCTAAGATCCGAGACTTTCTAATAGTAAAAGCTAGCCCTAGTACTATAGCTAGACCTTACTTAAGCTCTCTCGCCCGAATATTACTATTACCGGAGATATATAATTATACCTATATTTTGTTTCTAATCGTACTATAGAAGTAGCGCTATTCGGACGTTTAGAATTAGGTCGGGCTTTAGTAGCATCTTACTTAGAACTAGTAGATTATAAGTACGTTCCTATAGGTCGAAAAAATATAAGAATAGCGTATCGCGGAAACTAAGGTTTACGTACTATACTACCGTAACGTAATATTAGTTTATTACTTCTCGAATCTACGCTAAGACAAGTTAAGATATAATAATAAATTCGATTCGGCGTGCCTATAGTTAATAGTATTAACTCCGTAAGAGTCTACTTTTAGTAGATGTTAGTATTAAGCTAAGAAAGACTAAGAGATGTCCTCTAATAAGGCTAAAGGAGTATTCTACTAAATCGCTACGCGAGAACTAATTACGCGGTTATATCTAGTCTTACTCGTTCCTAAGATCCGAGACTTTCTAATAGTAAAAGCTAGCCTTAGTACCGTAGCTAGACCTTGCTTAAGCTCTCTCGCCCGAATATTGCTATTACCGGAGATATGTAATTATACCTGCATTTTGTTTCTAGTCGTACCGTAGAAGCAGCGCTATTCGGGCGTTTAGAATCAGGTCGGGCTTTGGTGGCATCTTACTTAGAACTAGTAGATTGTGAAATCTCCGCGCCTCTTCTCGAGAACGCAAAGAACGTGTTCGTTGTCGTTGCTTGCTGAAGTCAACGCTAGGCCATTGTCTTTGTGCTAGCCACGCGGCGAAGGTCCCAATACCCAGTATCTGTGGAAACCTTGTTGAAGTTAATTAATGGTAGAGGGGTGGCTGGCCTCTGCATTCTTGGCACTTGGAATGGGATCACATTCCGGTGTTTTCTGCTCATTGCTTGTATTGGAGCTGTGGAAACAAGATGGCAATGTATCGTCAACGCATGATCTAGTATGAATGTCATTCGTATGCAGTGACGCAGCAGCATGTCGCTGTCTCCGAAGCAGTGCCCCAACTCCGTGGACCTCGTTAGCCGATTTATCCTTCACGCGCTTGCGCACTTTCGTCGATCGTCTCGCGTGTCCGCCACCTTGATCCGCAGCGATCCTTCTCGGTCGCCCGCTCGAATGGGATAGACAGAAACCTTGTATCCACGAATCTGGACTCGAGTGCGCGTCACAGTGTCTTTGATGTCGAGAAAGCGGTCGTGAAGGTCCAGCAAGAAGTCGCATGAAGTGTGCCTGTGAGATGGCTCATCTGGTGGGACAAAGTCTTCGCTGATCCAATTATGGATACTCAGGGTAGTACAGGCGGTTTTTCGGCCGCAAGTTCTAACAGGGCACAGGGCCAGCTGGAGAAAGCAAGCCTAGCGCCTCGATCCCGCTCCATTATCATGTGGGCGAAGGACGTGGGCGCCGCCACATAATGTGGATTCAGCTGGAGTCTTATCGGAGGCTTTCCTTCATCACACCTGCTATTCTACTAGACCCTTCCAGTTCCTCATACTCTCATCATCGGAATCGAGACACGCTGACAGCTTTTGAACCTCGCGGCGTCGCTGCCTTCTGGCTGCTGGAGGTTGGGAGAGACATCATGCCCCGACGGTCACAGAAACGGCATTCCACTCGAAGACACCTGTGACGTGAGTGAAAGCTTTGCATTCGCACGAACATGACACCACTCAGAATTGAATCTTGGGTGTGGTTCTCCATTGTTATAGCAGTGGCAATAGCCAGATTGTAAGGCACAGCATATCCTTCACTCAGCATGGACGAATTGGCTGACACATGCTCAGTGTTTCACGATGGATGACTCTGGGTTCCGTTCGCAGGTACCAAGCTGATGACTATGTCATGGTCCTGGTCTTATGCTTCTACACAACGTTCCTGGTTACCATTAACATTGTCGCGAATACCTCATCAAATCTATTCCCGCCCGGCTTCGATGTGTCGACTCTCACAGCAGCCGACAAAGCCAGACGGGAGTACGGCAGTAAACTGATTCTTGTAGTCGAGGAGTGCCAAATCGTCTCGATCTGGGGAGCCAAGGCATGTCTTCTGATCCTCTATCTGAGGCTGACCACGCTCCGGTGGCAGCATATCGCCATCCAGGTACTGGCGGCGTACGTTGGCATAGCATTTGTGGTCATGGAGATCCTTTACCTGGGAGTCTGGTGCAGACCTTTTCACGAGTACTGGGCCGTGCCCACCAATAGCAGTCAATGCAATGCTGCCACGAACCATCTGATCACCAATGCGACCTTCAACCTGAGCTCTGATCTAATAATGCTGGCTGTCGCTCTGCCTATCTTCTTGAGGATGCACCTTCCCTGGCGAAAGAAGATCCCTGTGGTTGGTGTCTTTTCCCTCGGTATCTTCGTTGTCCTGGCTGCTATCCTGAACAAAGTCTACTCCTTTACCGATCCCTTTGGCTCCTTGTGGACTTATTGGTATGTGAGAGAAAGCTCAACAGCCATCCTAGTCGCCAATCTGCCCTTCGTCTGGAAATTGATATCATGCTTCTTGGAAATGTGTGGCATTAAGACATCTGTTTCTGGCTCTCATACGGCGACGAAAGCAAGCTTGAGCATTTCTGGAAACGACAGAAGTAGACGAGGTACAGACCACGACTTTATCCCGCACTGGCCCTCGAGTGGAAAGGAAGGGTTGGATCTTGAGAGGGGTCTTCGTAAAAAGGGCACTGCATCTCGTGGAATGACCCTCGAAGAGTTCATGCGGGACGACGGCATCCTAAACATGGATGCGCTCAGCAACCGGAATGAGGAAAAGAGAGCATTAGAGCAGAGTACCGGTAGCGCAACCACCCCAAAGGCGATTCTCAACAATACGCCTCCGCAAGACACGATACGTCGCGAATCAGACCCCGAAGCCCATAACAGCTCAGCGCCGGCTTCGACAATACCATCAGTGGCAGGAAGCTGGTCCGCAAAGTCCTTCGTATAGATGATCCATGAGTCGTACAGGATACAACGGGACGAAAGAGCATGAATTTACGAATTAGCGCGGCGTTTGGGATGGCATTGAGGGTTGGCCAATTGGTTGGCACATTGATTTTTGGAAAGATACCCTGTGTTATATGTATGAAGCACGCAGCGAGCTTCGCCGCGTTGTGCGACACTGCGAGGAATAGATCAGGAGATCCAGTAGAGTCAGAAATCTCCACCGCTGAAGTTGGTGGGAGCAACGCTCAAATTGTGTGCACATCTATGGCTCAGTTTCCCCAGCCACGAGCGTCAACGTGGAGGTCAAGTCTGCGACGCTGTACTCCCGACCTCTTACCAATCTATATTGCATGCCTTTTCTGGTACGTTGCCGGTCATAACAATGCACAATGCAACGCGCATGTCGATGTCATTCGAAGCTGGAAGAGCATGTCACTCGGGCCTGACTGACATTGCGGCTTCCAACCAAATGCACACAATTTCTGCTCTCCTAGGAGATTGCCCTGAGCCTGCGCTGAAGCGGTTTGCATTGCCATGTGTTTTTTGTGTTCGTGGTACACGTCAAAAACAAGCCGTTGAGCTGCGCCAATGTGGAGGTCACAGCAGAAGCTCCTCACCTCATCCCTTCCTCGCTCGCGCGCTCTATCACCTTGCATCAATCTATCTGCAGCGTCGCCTCGCATCGCAGGGCGTTTCCATGGAGATATCAGCAACGATGGACTCTGTTCTTCATAAGACGCGGAAAAAGACAAGAAAACTGCAGTCGTGACGACCGATGAAAAGCCAATCTCCCATGTGCTCACGGTATCCGTCATCTGGCCATACCGCCAGCCTCGTCACCCAAACCTGCGCATCATTACCCTTAACCGACTGCAGAACTCGCGTGGCTTCTGTCTGAATACATGTGGCTGTCTTCAGGTTTCACGACATTCAGCCTTGCCATCTACACTATAGGGAGCTCGTATCTTTTCTGGTTGTGCTGCTACACTGTCTAATATGCTGGCCAAGTAGGTAGGTAGAAGGTGTCTGGGACCGGTAGCAATTCTCTGGTCCTTTCGTACAGACACTGCTGGGCTGTACTTGACCTCCCTATATCATATCTCTTCAATGCTGTCTTGTGGCACTTCTCTCATCCTCGTCGGCCACAGCGAAGATGTACACATCTATACTAACAGCAGGTTTCGTAGCGTCGTCGGTCCTCGCTTGGGAGGAGAGGGCTGTTGGAAGGACTCCTCACAATGTCAGGGCTGAGCAAGCTCTATCAATCGCTTCTGGTCATTCTTCGTCAGCACCGAATGCAACATCTTCGCAGAGCCAAGCATCATCAACGAAGCCGATCGCTCAATACATCGAGCATGCACTCACAACCTCAACGGCAAATATGACAGAAGCTGCGCCGCCTGTCTACACCAAGACCGAGATCGTACAGGCCACAGTGGATATTACGGTCACAGCATCTCCATCGTGTCAAGCTCCCAAGCCCACATTCTCTCCATCACAGTCATGGAGCACGACGTATGCATCAACAGCTTGGTCCGCCCAGCCTACAAAGCATGGTCCACAATCCTCGTGTCAGCTTCCCCCAAACCCTCTCTCGAACTCACAGCAAGTTGGCAACTCTACCTGGGGTACCCTCTGCCAGCCTACATTTCCGAAGTGGTTACCACAGCCCGATGGCACGGAATACAAAACTGCTCCGTGGGGAGACAAGACATCAAAGCTCTTCGATGCCTCAAACAACGATGATATTCCGGTGACAAATGTCACGAGGAAGTACGAGTTCACAGTCTCACGAAGAGTCATCTCGGCCGATGGCGTAAAGCGCGATGTCATCTTGGTAAACGACCAATTCCCAGGACCAGCTATCGAAGCCAACTGGGGCGATTCCATCGAAATCACTGTTCACAACAACATCAACTCTCCGTTAGAAGGTACAGCAATTCATTGGCATGGGTTCCTCCAAAGAGGCACGAATTGGATGGATGGAGTTCCCGGTATCAGCCAATGTCCCATTGCTCCAGGTTCTAGCTACACTTACACCATTCCCGCTCAACTGTACGGTACTTCCTGGTATCACGCGCATTACTCTGCCCAGTACACTGGAGGCGTCCTCGGCCCAATTATTGTCTACGGTCCATCTCAACAGGACTACGACATCGACATCGGCCCAGTCATGCTCTCTGATTGGTATCATGTACCATACTTCAGCATCGTCAGTGATGCGGTCGGAAGCGATCTATCCGAGATCCCACCTGCCGCCGATAGTATGCTGATCAACGGGCGAGGACGATTTAATTGCTCAAACCCATCATACGGAGACGATGCTGAATGGCTGGCCAGCGGCGTGAGCTCACAAACTAAATGGTCCTGTGTAGATGGTGCAGAGCTATCGAAGTTCGAGTTTCAGCCAGGCAAAATCCACAGACTCCGACTGATGAACACCGGAGCAGACGGTGTCCAAAAATTCACCATCGACGGCCACAAAATGCAAGTCATAGCCTACGACTACGTCCCAGTCACGCCCTACACAGCAGAAGTCATCACCCTCGGCGTCGGCCAACGCGCAGACGTCCTCGTAACAGCAGACAACACTTCAGCCGACAAATTCTGGATCCGTAGCCGTACCCTCTCCGGCCCACAATGCGGCGGTTCAGCCTCAGGCGAAGTCCACGCCGCAATCTACTACTCAACAGCCTCAGACACTACTTCCGACCCAACAACCCAAGCATCTCTAACATTCGTCAACGACACAAGTTGCAATAACGTCGCGCTCGACACCACATCCCCGGAATTCGTAATCCCAGCCCCAGACCTTACCAAACCGGAGACCTACAAACAACTCGATATCCTCATGACTCTCGAACTCAATTCCACAGGCCACTATGAATGGCGTATGAACAACCAAACTTTCAAAGCAAATTTCAATGAACCTGCGCTATACCCAGTCGCGGGAACTGGCAACATCTCATCAACATTCTCCCAAGATCCTTTTGCGAATGTTTACGATACTGGAGATGCAGACTACGTGGTTCTCAACCTCACGAATCGTACACCTTTATCTCATCCTTTTCATCTCCATGGACATGACATACAAATCTTATCTCAAGGACAAACAGCTCTCAGTACCTGGGATGGGACGGTAGAAGGTGCTGAGAATCCGATGAGAAGAGATATTCAGATTATTCCGGCTTTGGGGTATTTGGTTGTTGCGTTTAAGACAGACAACCCGGGGGTACGTATTTCCTCTTCCTCACTGCGTTCGGGACTCGCTAACATTCGTGCTCGTCTTAGATATGGCCTTTCCATTGCCATGTCGCATGGCATTTAAGTGGAGGTTTGGCTGTGAATTTGATTACGAGGAAAGATGAGATTCCGAGAATTCCTGAGGGAGAAAGACAAAAGACTTGTGAGGCTTGGGATCAGTATTCAAAAACGAATGTTGTGGATCAAATTGATGCGGGATCGTGAGTGTCATGCATGTAAAAAATGGAGTTGGTGGTCTGGGCGTTTTGATGATGTATGATACCAGGATTTGTTGGTGGGAAGAGATCTATGTCTGGATTTGTGTAGATCAAATGCAAAAGATGCGGTTTACCTCGTCTTCCTGCCATTCGCACGTTTCGAGATGCTGCCTGAGCGGTCTATTGAGTTCATCCTTGATCGTCGTGATGCATTACCTCCTCGTCTGGAACTTCGGATCACTTTAATGCAGGTGCCTAAAGCTACGGCGATAGAGTGACCACGCAGAGCGGCGATGGGTCCAGGATTGTTCACAAACAAGTTGTCGATTTCTCCAGAAGCTAGATCGAGCGTTTGTAGATCCCCGTCAATGGAAAGCTTGTATGCCTCCCACTGCTCGTCTACTTGTGTTTTCTGCTGTGCGTGTCTTCTTTGGCGCAATTGTGCAGTAGTCAGTCTCGGTTTCTCTAATGGTGTGTCGTATTGCTGCGCCGTCCGTCTTCGCAGTCCCATGATAGCTTCGCTCTTGACGGATATCCAGGCACCTGGCGAGTCGACCACGATTGTGTCTTGACTTGCGTTGCTGAATGACGTGCATAGTGCGCTCTGCTGCGCAAGGCAGATGCAGGCTTCTGAGTCCCGGCTGACGAACCACGTTGTCAAACTGCAGGAGTCTTTGTATACTGCGCCTACACCAGCCGCTCTTCTCAATGCAAGAGTTGAGCACGCCGGACATTTTCTAGCCGGGCCGATGAGAAAGCTGTCGACCGAAGTGCCTGCCGAGCTAAGATCAAAATCGGCAACATGTCCCAAAGTGACACTGTGCAGGAATAATGCTCGCGAGGAAGTAGTGACGACTAGCAGCTCAGTGTCCAGGTCCCAATACCTCTGCAAGCTGACTTGGTCTATCAAGCTGCCATTATCAGTCTCGAGCTGAAGCATGGTAGCGTTGGACAGTTGCCAGCTTTCACCACTCCATATATAGGAGATCAGCTTGGCCTCCATAGTCACAATCACTATCTGCTTGCCGGCTTGGACAGAGTCCAGGAGTGCTGCACCCATCAGCGGGAAAGGCGATAGGTCGGCTCCAGAAGAGAGTCCGTCGTCCAAGCAGCTCATCGCAAGTCGGCTACCAGACGTCAGGACCAGAAAGTAGGGCCTCGAGCCAGTGGTTGAGGGTAGAAGGGCGAAATTGAAAATGGTTGCTGGGTGGTCATCCGGGTACTGCACAAGTCGCGAGATGGCGATGCCTTTGGCATGATTGTATGCTAGGATACGATCGTCGCTACAGTGACATGCAATCCATTCGCCACTGTCATCGATCGCGATGTGATGCACCGGCCATTCAATTGCCTTGAGAATGTTCTGGGGCGCGCCGATGGCATGATGAAGCTGCGAGACAGCATCGTACACCGATATTGCGATCGTCCGATCAAGACCAATGGTGACGAAGTGCCCGTTGTCGTTGCTGGCCATCTTGACAATGTCCAGCCGGTGAGGTAGATTTATCGAGGTGGCAGTAAGGTTGTCTTCCAGGTCTTCCAAGGTCGTCTCGTTATCTTCATCGCCAGCTTCGTTGTAAAGTAGAAAGTTCATGAGTACCGCAACGAAAGCGACTGCAAAGACAATGGCAACAGCGACTGGATAGAAGTGGTGCACTGCGAAGCTGCGTAAAGCTTGCGTCCAGACTTCACGCGTGCTGTGAACACCAGCACGATCAGATCCTCCCAGCACAACAACCAGTGGCGCGAAAAGGCGCATGATGAATTTGTCTGCGCCGGGCTTTGCAAGCTTCAGGACTTCTTTGGCTGTGTCAAAGTCTTGCATCCGCAACCACTCCGCAGGAGTCAGTGTGGCATTCATGGGTGGCGGTGTGAACGAGTCGAAGTCGTCCACTGCTGGCGGACCACCCCTTACTAGGCCGAGAAGATCTCGCAGATTAGTGGCACCAGCTCTGTGCTCGAAGAAGTGGTAGTTCAAGGATAGAATAAATGTCGTGGTGACAGCCGTGCCTGCCATTCGTGTGCTGAAGATGTTAGCCAGCGGAAAGATGATGCTCTTGTGAAAGATATCTCTTACCTGAAAGGAAGGCGACCTTGTATCAATGCGTCGACCCAGGTATGCTTCGCAGGCAATGCTTTTCTTCTATGGCGAGGCTTGTTGTGCCTAGCCGCGAGAGCATCTTGAAGCTCCAGACGCCGAATGTCGACGTTGAGCACAGCGACAAAGAATGTAAGCAAGTAAAAGGCATCGAATAGACTGGCGATAGCTGCAAAGGCACAGAATGCTGCCACTCCCGGTGACACTACCATACTGAGGATAGAGAGAATCGTAAGGTTCTGCGCCGCAGCGGCGATCGAAAGCGGCCCGACGTCTCCTAGAGCATTCGCAATGCGCAACTCGGTCGCCATTGTTGGAGGGTAGGCGAGCACTGCATTGATCAACCTGAACATGTTCTCAACTCCGAGAACGAGCACGACTAATGGCAATTACCGGTGAATCAGTGAGAGTTCCCCGAGTTTTGCATGTGTTGGATGACGGACTTACCGAATGGGTACGCGTTTTGAGGAATAGTGGACAAGTTGATCTTGAGAATGCCACAAATGGTAAAACTTGCCATGATGGAGCAGGTCATCATAAAGATCGCTGCACAGATCAAGCCGAAGCGACTGTGGAAGGCTCTCATCCTCCGGAAACTGAAAATCACGTAAAGCGCCATGGCGGAGTATGCAAGCGTAAGAGCAATGTGTTCAGGCATGCTGAGGGGCGTGAAGCTAAATTCATAGACGCGCTGCCTGGTGATCTGTCCATTCGATGGGAAGAGAGTACAAGTATCACATGCTAAGCGGTTCAGATCCTGCATTCGCGAATGCCAGCGGGATCCAATGCTTTCCGAAGCCTTGTTCATCAGCGTGATTACCAAAGCATCGGCGGAGACGAGTCTGCTGCCCTCGAAATTTTTCCCGGCGAAAACAGAGGCTGGTCTCATGCCCACATTTAGAGAGGAAGAAGTTCGCTTTTGGGAGTTGATGGTCTCGAGTAGATCTGTGTCAGCATCGATGGCGTCGTGCGAGTTGTTCCAGTACATCAATGGCGAGTGATAGCCCCATTGCAAGGTTCCGAAGCGGAGCTTGTCATCGAGGCGAGGGATAATATTGCTGGAGCTATCATCTCCAACCAGGCTTTGCTGAACAGCCAAAGCTCGTTTCAAGACATCCTTGTCAAGAGCATTCATGAAGGAGCCGTGGATCCAGATTTGGCGCAGTTCAATGTCCACCTGAGCATCCGCATCTTCGACAGGCTTGGCAATTGTCCAAACCGTATGCGGGATTGCCGCTATGCCAGCAGTCGGGTTGTCTGAGAGTGCGATGCTCGGATATGCAAAGCCCATGGCAATGGCGACCGATACCAGCATGGTAAGAAGCCAGTGGGTGGCTGTAGTTTTGCCATGTCGGTAGAATGCTTTGCGAATGGGATGGTTGGCAGATAGTCTAGGCGGTTGTGTGGTGCCTCTGATCGGGCTCAATAAGTACCACAGCATAAGGACTGCTGCTCCACTGATTCTGCACGGCATGAGCGAGTGCAGACTTCAAGACATGTCGATGGCGGAATGGAAGTGATTGGTGAAGAGGCCACGAGAGAAGCCAGGGCGTATGCGAAAGGTACCATGAGCTTATCAAGCTGCAGAAAGGAGAGCAGATCGAGGATCAGTCGGAGAAGTCCTGAAGGACAACATACCATATGGAAGGTCTTGTGGCGCTACCGAAGTCATATCTCGCCGTCGTGAAGGGAGCGAACACGAATTGATGTTGAGAATTGATTGCAGGTGAACTCCTTTGGTGAGATGCGAGGCGCAGCTTTTGACTTTCGTGGTGGCCCAAGCGCTGGAGCTCGCTTGGAGAACGACGTCAAGGTAGTGAGAGCTTCCGGGTCTCAATACCACAGCGTATACTACCGATAAAACAGCTCAAGAGTGCTACAGTTTAATCTCTGGCACCGCAGATACCATGTCAATTGACGCGCCAGCATACATCGTGTCGCTGCAGAACAACATTCGAGCGCGGCCGATTTCGTGGGAGGGAGCAGTCCGAGCGAAGACAATCACAGATGAGGATCTGAAGAAGATTAAGGCGATCGACAAAGTGCGAAAAGAGCAGCGGAAACAGACCATCGAGAATGATGTCCAGACATATACCACACTGCTGCTTGGCGACAATGGGCAAGCACGGAGCATATTCGAGAGCGCCGCCAAACGGACAGACATCTTGCAGTATATGCTTGTCTTGACTGGCGACCTCATTGATGGTAGGCAGTTGGACATATATATCTGGAAGATGCTGCTGGACTGACACATTGCCAGACATACCCGCATTGACCGAGTCGCTCATCAAGCACTCTCAGCCATTCAAGCCTTTACTACCCTTGCTCAAGCAGTCCAACAATCCAGAAGACCCCATCCCACTATTGACTTCTTCGGTACTATCCTCGCTCCTTTCACATGCGCTGATCGCCCAGTCCAAATCGACACCCGAGATTGATGAAGCCCTACCCAAGCTGTACTCGTACATCGCCGAACTAGCCAAGACATCCGACTCCAACCTGCAGGACATCGCCGTGCAAGAATATAGCGCACTTCTCCGGACAAGTAAGTCGAGACAGCAGTTCTGGAAGCAGCGAAAAGAGACGCTTGGTCCGCTTATGGAGGTGTTGAGGAATGCTACTGGCGGAAAGGACAGCGACAGCACGCAATACAATGGAGGCTCTAGCGCTTCCAGTATACGGACATTGAACGAGGCCAACATCAAGATATCGGGTGTTGGTCTGCAACTGCTATACCATATTCTTATGGTACTCTGGCAGCTATCATTCGAGGGCCAGCTGGTGGGCAAGGGCCTGGACGAAGAACACGACATAATCCCACTTTACACGCAACTACTGCGCGTATCGCCAAAAGAGAAGACCACGCGCTTAATGCTCGGCACTCTTAACAACCTCTTGTCCTACAACCGCTCAACACTTATGCCCGCAGCCCTGCCCGCCAAGCTGCCTGCGATACTCGCCAACCTCAAAACCCGACATCTTACAGATCCTGATCTTCTCGAGGACCTGGAAAGCCTCACAAATATGCTGGACGAATACACAAAATCGCAGACAACTTTCGACGAATACGCCGCAGAAATCAACTCAGGTCACCTGCGCTGGTCTCCGCCTCACAAGAACGAAGCTTTCTGGAGAGAAAATGCTCAACGTATTATCGAGGAAGAAAAGGGAGCATTATGCAAGAAGCTTGCGGAAATCCTTGGCAAAGATTGGCAAAACGACAAGCAAGTCCTGGCTATTGGATGCAATGATGTTGCAAACCTTGTCAAGAATTGTCCAGACAAGCGAACGCAGCTGGAAAAGACTGGCCTCAAAGCTCGAGTGATGGGACTGATGCAGGATGAGAATGAAAGTGTGCGCTGGGAAGCTCTGAGAGCAGTAGGAGAATGGTTGAGATATACTTTTGACAAGGACTAAGAGCTGGATGGCATAATGTAACAACAAAGAGGAGCGTGAATCAAAGAATGAAGAGCAAGGCGCTCTCGCCAGCAAAATTTCGAAAGCTTTGATGGCCAAATCGTGAGTGCAATTCAGATCTTTTGTCACACAAGCATTCCCTGTGACCCATGGCTGCCTCCATACCGAGCGTTACAGTCGAGCCTCATGCCTCTCACCATTCCTCACACTGAACCATATGTTTTGATCGGGAGGTATCCGCTCTTTCGGTACGAGCGCGCTTAGCAGGAGCAATATGCTCTGGATGCTCCTAAAAAAAATGTCTTCCCGGGAAATGCTATTCAAATCACTGGCGTCCACGAAGTTTGCTCTCGGATGAGGTCTCTTCATCGTCTGATTCCTCGTCATCGACATGCCTGGCCTCGATCCATTTACAGCATAGAAACGAACCATCGTGATCCCCTCATCAGCTGAAAGGCGACCGGTTCGCCGCGGTCAGGGATCGGATCTGCGTGGTCAAGGTCGACTTGGACCCAGACCTGAGCACTGTGTGGGTTGCAGCAAGAAAGCGAGTACGAGCACGCAGAGCTTGCAAAGTGGTCTACTGTTAGGGTAAGTCCTCCTTGCTTGTCGCCACGAATATCGGAACACTTCTTCAAGGAGACGAGGCCTAAGTGGAAGGCGCATAAGGCTGTGCGTATGCCGCTGAAGATCGACAAGGGCACGAAGAACCAAGTAGTGACTCTCTCGAGCCCATTGTAATCTTTTCTTGGCTCCTAACTTTAGCGCTGGGTTCTGGAAAGGCCAGCACCTTGCCTGCTCAGCAAGGCACATAATCGACTGGCGTCCGAGCGCGTGATTCATCGCGTTGAGCCACAACATCATGCCTACGAGTGATGCGTCGCGGCATAAGATGAACCGGTGGTGATGTTGATAATGGAAGCGCGCCTACTTTCCTGGGGAGGCGCGAGACGTGGTATCGGCAATTGACGGATGGCAGCCACCATGTCGGGTCCGTGGAGAAGATCCACATGCTTATTTCAGACCTCATCTCATCGGGTTACCATTGTACGTAGTCTCTGTATTGATGCTTTTGATGCTGTCGCATGCGATACCTCCTCTTCGAACCGGTCTAGGCTGATAGCAGCAATGTCTCCTCCCACCCACTGCGCCCATGTCTGATCCTCTGGGTTGCGCGCCATGATTCTCGAGCGCGACAAACCGTTCTCACCAGGCGGACAGCGATGGGAGATGTGACGATCCTGATTTGTTCGTGGTAGCAAGCGTAGCAAGACCACTTGCAGTGAAAGAGATGCTCGAGGCGGTCAGCTCCCAGCTGGGAAGTCTGTGAAGAGTGGACGAGATTCAAAATCTGCTTCCCCAATGCTGAAGCCAACCAGACGGGATGAGAAGACTGTAGAGGTGGGATATTCCGTATCATAATAGCATTATGATGTGCACAAGGCTTTCTTGAGATTCGCTGGTGCGTAAGCGGCGCGCAACGTACTGAGCTACCGCGTTGTGTTAGCAGGATGATCTAGACCAGAGATCATGGAGCAAATACTTGTGCGTGGTTCTGCTGGCTCTCCTACTCTGTCAGATACTGACGGTGTGATGCGGACAGCTATTGCCTAGCCGTATGGTGTACGACAGCGAGTACCCTCGGACGTGAAGCACAGAAGCACGACCATACTGTGTGCCACCGTGTCTGAATACGCTTGCGCTGTCCGCAGTATGATAAAGCTCTTCCAACGGTACGCTGCCAACTGCTGCTTTGTGGCCACTGTATCACTGTTTCCACTCTCTGCTGGCGGGCTTCTCAAGGTCTGTAGTGCAGTGCTACCCCGAAGAATCGCTGGCGGGAGCTGGAGTTCACTCGACTGGATACACAAGTGAGATCGAGACATGAGGGCATGGACTGCTGGCTTCAAGGATACCGTAATACCTCGCTACAGGTACGGCGGCGTGGAGGCCGCGTCTTTCGACAATACCTCGCGAGGTCCTGAGCAATACTATCTAGGTACGACTGACTCTCTATCACAGATAAGGTCCGCCGTCGTCGTGTCGCCGCCACCCTTATGAGCCTCAGCCGCGCTCCTCAGCTCCGCTCCCACCCTTCTGCTCCTCTCCTCTCGCCCTCTGCTGCTCTCCTCCGCCGTCAGGCAAGCATGAGGCATCTGTGTCGTCATCACGTCGTCGCCGTGCTGAGGAATTTACTGATCCTCAACTGTCAGTGGCTGGATCATAGCTCCTGGACAGTCTCCAGCACGGCCGTGCGCTTCCCGGTGAGATTGATTGCAGAGCGGCACATCCCGCAATTTTCCACATAAAAGAACTCGCAAATCCGCCCCAAACCTGCACTTTTTCTCTCCACTTCCATCACCAACAACCAACCAAGTCACATCTTCACACTCTCTTCTCACATCAACCCTCATCCATCTTCATCACCAACCACAACCTCCTTCATCCTTCATCATGACAACAACATCATCATCAACAAGGTATGTCACTCACCATGTCCACCTCACTCACCTTCTCACTGATCAGTCGCAGTCTTAACAGCACGCGCCTCACCAGCGCCTCACCAACCCTCAAACACCCTCAGCAGCAACATCACTCTTCAAGGTATGTCACTCACCCTTTCTACCTTGCCCACCTTCTCACTGACTTGTCGCAGCCTTCCACCAAGCACACCAACATGTGCATCATGAGCGCCTCACCAACATGCGCGTCAGCATCTCACCGATGCGCGCCTCACCACCAACTCACCAGGTAAGATATGACACTCACTGTGCAATCTTCTTGCTGACATCTCACAGGCGACAGCTTTGAGTGGCGGCAACATCATCATTGGTTTGCTTGCTTGCCTCACTTTGTCGCAACGATTCTGACTTTCGCAGCAATCTCCTCACTCGCACTTCCGTCGCCGCTCGTCGCGCGTCCTCACCAAATCTCACAACTTCACCAACCACCAAATTCGCCACCACAACGCCAAGACTCCCATTCGCACCAAAATTGATCCACCACACTCCAAACCAACGATTCAGCAAAATCAACATTTAACTCGAAACCTCAGCAAATCCGACTTCCACCGACTCCGACGGACTTCGAACCACGACCGCATCAAAAAAGCAGGTGTACAGGCAGCGAGAGGCACAGACAGATATGTGGTGGCGCGATGGCAGATACCCAGCGAGCAGCGAGCACAGGCATGAAAGCGTGATGGAGATTAGTGGTGGCGGGCAAGAGCAATTGGGTGGCACGGCCTGGGGTCGTTCAAATAGGAGGGATGGCACACTAAACAGATTGTTCAGACACACATGTTTTAGCGATTGGCTATCAGTCGTAATGCCCGGCCTCAACGGTGACAGGGTCGCTGAGTTCCCAGCTGCTGGCGCCCGCAAGGGTCAGGTCAAGGCAGCAGCGAACTTGTTGTGTTCTGGCTCTTCTCATAAGAGCGGTCCGAGGTGAGCGTGGGTATATACCCACGTACTCCTTCGGGTTTTCAACTGGCCTCACTGGGTAAAGAAAATGCAATGGGCAGGGCGACGATTCAATCGACTTCGGCATTCATCAAATCACGTCAAATCATATCACGACTTACGACACTTCACTTCAGCATCTCACGGCTTCACGACCTTCATCATTCACGACTATTCATTTACGACTTTGATTCGACACTGGTACGATTTCATGCTCTCGCTGCTCGCTGGTTTAGGATATTCATGGGGTGATCTTGGTGATAGCATTGGCGGTATTCATTTAGATTCTTTGTAATTTTTAGCTTGGTGCTCTCGCAGGTGGCCTCTGGTACTTCAACATGAAATCAATCTGATCTTCAATCAAACTCGTCAACTCGTGTCTGTATCTTTTCATTTAGTCTGTCGTGATCTCTTTCAACTTTTGACTGCTTCGCCGGTGCAAGTTCTCTGGATGAGGTGAAGTCAAAAAGGTTTCGGCTCGGCGGTGCTTTTCTCCGAGTTCCACAATCACGAATAATCATCTCTCCGTTCACATCGAGAGGGAAGACTTGCCAGTCATTGAGATGCCTGGTCAGTGTTCCCGTTGTCTCTACAAGCCTACTGACCGGGTTTGGTCTCTCGTGATGCCCAGGCTGCGGCTGTGCAGCAGGCAGGCAGAATCCTTCGATGCCGATCCAACATTGCTCAGCTCTAATGACATAGTACCGTGCCTCATTGGCGCGATAGCAATGGCTCGTGGTCACGGAGCGACTTCTCGCACAGCTACAGGCATCCAGATTTCACTCTTCACAGATATGGTCTGATCAAGAAGCAAAATATCACCTCTTTTGCGAACCATCACCAAGCTTAAACGCACGACACGACCAAAACCGACTACCAAGCAGGACTTGATAACATCATGGCTACTGGAAATCAACATCGCTCACGTCGAGCCTGCAGCGATCCAATTGGCAACGGCACCGGAGAGAGCGTGGCATCCGATTACAAAGGCTGTGGAGTTTGCGCCAACAACGACAAATACGGATTCGGCTCCAGCGTCTGTGGAAGATGCAATCGATGTCATGGTTGTGGATCGTCAAATAATGGAATTGGTCCTTTCCAAGCGGTATATTTTGGGGGAAAGAAAGTCGTGCAGAAGGCATTTGGGAGCAAGGAGAAGAAGTGAGATGGAGCCCTGCCTCGAAGTCCCAGTCAGGTCGAGGATTTTCGGTGAGGGCAACGGAACATTGTACGGAGTTCATGAGAAGCTGGGCTAGGCAGCGAAGAAGTCTGATGGGAATCTGTGGACCTGGAGGCACGAGATTCAATGGTCTTGATCGAATCCCTTGCCAAGCCTATTCTACTACGACCAGTCGCAGAGAAGGATGGCTTTTTTGATCACGATCTATGCTCGATGAAATATCCATGATTGGAAGGGGGCCTGATTGATAAGAATCAGAAGGAGCCTCTAACAGCAAGTCAGAGAAGTTCGATGTCTAGTATCATGCATGCCGGATCCTCATCATGTCTCTTCTCTGCCAAAATCTGGTCTCATGCCAGCTGGCGCAAATACTTCTAAAGACCTCTCCAACCTCTCGGTTCTCGCCAGAAGCTTTGCGTTTTTCTCCCGAAGGTCGGCGATGGCCTTCTCAGATTGCAATCTTTCATTCTCCTCCACGAGCTCGTCCTTCTCCTTCCGAAGGTCACGAATCTTCCTAGCCGCAATGCTCACAGCTACTGCAGGGTCTTCGAAGCTGGAAAGCTTTGCATCTTCACTCGCTGGATCGTAATTGTCATCACCGCTCAACATTCGTACTTCAAGTAACATAATTGATCTATCAAATTGCCTGAGAGCAAAGTTGACAGAGTTCGTTATAGACCACCACTTCCTCGCTTCATTCATCTTTTCGCATGACGCCATTGCTGTTTGTATGAGTTCTCGTTTCGACCCTCCGCGGTTGAGAGCAGCGGTCAAGTGTTTCTGCTGTATAGTGTGTAGCACTTCGTTGACATCTACGCATTCCGACTTTCGTCCCAGAGCTTCGAGGCGAAGGTTGACTAGATGAGTAATATCGCACAAGTGGCGTTCATCATAGGCCTCGATCGCGGCCTTAATGATGTCGGTCAGAACATACTGTGCCTTTTCCCCATTTACATTGGTCTGTGCCTCGAATTTGGGCCTCGTATCTTGCCAACGACGTGCGCATTCTTGCGCAGAGATATCAATGTCGCCCAAAAGTTTCGTGCCTCCTGCACCATGGATATCTTTGATCGCTGCGGCGATGTCTCGAAAGTTCTGAAAGTTGCTCTCACCTTTGAGATGGCAAATTGTGAGATCGACGGGCGATATTTGGGTGTCGGAACTGGTGTTGACTGCAGGCACATGCGGTTCCGGCGGTGATGGTGCGTTGGTATCGGCTGGCATCATCATACTGTAGCCCGGAAGTGTCTGGACTGGTAATCGATGTTGAAGTTGCAGTGTATCTTCTATGATATGCTCGCGATCCAGCAAACAGTTCTCAATGTTCTTTGCTTCAAGCTGTATCAACGCTGCGTTGTTGCGGACCCCGCAGGCTGACACTAGGAGATTCTTGTTGAGGTTGTCCATAATAGACCCCTAGATCAATGGAGATTGTCGTGGACATTGGAAAGCTGCGACAAGAAATGCTTCGCACTTCGGGATGCCCAGACCTGCTGTCACTCCATCGCACTCCATCCATTGCGAGTCAAGCAGAATCTGAACTGGTCGACTCTGCTCATGCGATCTAGTACCAATGTCTTCATCCGGACCACTGTCTCTCGCACGAACGTCTGCGTTACAAAGTCATATGAGCAGAGTACAGCACGCTGCATACCACCTTCACGTCCACAGATCATGACGACTGAAGGTGGTTGTGCAGCATAGAATGCCGTCGCAGTCAATGTAAACGTATGTACGAGAGTGTAGACCTACAATTGCTTTCCAGAGGATGTGATGGGTACATCGTTTCCAAGTCGAGGAGGGTCAGCAATACGTTCTTGATCACTCTCATCCAGGTGATGGCGCGACAGTGTGCTTCCGCTAGGACTCCACTTGAGGCGATTGTCATTGAAGCCGAACATGCATCGCTCCACCTCGCCAAGATCTGGAACGCCCTCAATGCCGAAGAAGAAGGCTTGGGTGCTCCACATTTTGCCGCGGTAGAGGCGCCATATGAGTGCTGGCGTTGCTAGATTGAAAACCAAGATGATAACAAGGAAAGCTATTCCACCGGCGTACGTGGGGTTCATTGGAGTGCTCCCGCCATAAGCGCGATCCTGCGCTGCTTGTGCGGATGCACCAGCCGCAAGCAACGAAATGGCAGTGATCAGCCAGGCAGGTAAGCCTCGCACAATTGCTTTCATCACGATCAGAGGCCATCTTTCGCGCTTTATGAAAGCGACTTTTTGCAGCTTGGACCATCGGATGGTGGCACCATAGGCTCCATCAAGCAGAACCGTTCGGTCATCGACAATTCCAGCGATTTGGCAGCTAGGCTCAAAATCCCACAGCTGCATCCCCCAGGCATCTCTCGTGTCGTGCCATTGTGCTACACTACTGACCGGCTGCATGCATAAGAGGCGCTCCATGAGCTTATCGCTGTCGTTGGCCAAAGAGAGTCGTGCGAAGGCCTCGAAGTCCGAATCATTAGTGTCAACATCTGGTCGTCGACGAAGCAAACCCATCAGAGCGTATCAGACATCTCCAGGATCGAGCTGAGTGGTGCCAGACAAACGTCTTTGCATACACCGTAGTGCGATGCTGATAAGCTCCAGTTGCGTCAAATGTATCGTGCCTTCGTAATGATCGATCAGCTGGCGCATGTTATCGGCATCCTCAGTCCAAGAGCGTGATGGCAGATTCCGCTTAGCCACGAGCTCAGGTCCGTGTGAAGAACCCACTGCGTAGACCGAGATACGATGTTCTCCAGGGCAAAGCAAAGCTTCCGGAACTGTCCACAGACGCTGACCCCATTGTGCAAACCAACGAGCTTGAGAAGCATTGTCCCAATTCTCTTTCGGATTGGCGAGGGGTGAATCTATCACAATAGCCATAGAATGTGCAGCTCTTACAATGTCACAGATGCGGAACGCATCGGCTTGGGTGCCATCCGCGGCGTCCAATGTTCGATCATCCCGGACGCACTCAAAGTCAATCCAGAATGCTGGCACTTGAGCTCGCCGAGCGGCATCCAGGGCGGACTGGATCAAAGGTCGATGGCTCTGCAAATGTGCATAATTTTTGTCAGTCGCTGTTTTGATGTCCAAGAACTGCAACCGTGTGTAGGACACAAAGACGAAGGCTGGCGGCACGTGCTGATCATTGGCCCTCATCCACTCTTCGACACTTGCCGTCGTGTATGTACGTGCTATTGCGCCGTGTTCATCGGTGCCGTCGATCGGGAAGCATAGATAGCGCGAGAATAGAGATCGCTGGATAATACCGGAGTCTGCTGCCGCAGATCTCGGAGTGCTGGAAGACCTGCTGGTTCTCAAGCTCCTATTGACTTCGACGTGGGACGGAACATTCGCGAGTTCGATGTCACGAACACCATCGCTCTGTTGGATCAATGGTCTTTCATCGTCATTGAGGTCTTCCGTGTCGTCGGAGGCGTTCTCCTTGGGATTGCGTGCTACTCGAGGATAGCCCCAGTGTTGGTAGCGCACCGGATCGTAATTGCCGAAATTGCGTACTTTCCCGTCCAGTCTCGCTGGCCAGAACAGCTGTACACTGTCAGTAAGCGGCGTCATTGTGATGACGAAACAGAAAAATTGTACCAACAACAGCACAGCGAGAGAACCGGGCAGCCATAGCGCCATAGATCGAGAATCTTGATACCAAGATTTACCTGCTTGTGGTAGCAATTTCGCAACGGTACGTAAGAGCAGCGCGGTTCTGTCTTTGAGAGCTTCTGCATGCTGGATTCTCATGCACTTGAGTCGTCCATCTCGATAGTTGAAAAACCAGTTGTATCTTTGATCGATAGGAAATTGTTCTCTTCTGCCGAAGCCATCTCTGTGACTTTTCAACTCACCAAGCGCGTGTGAATCTGTGTCGTGCCTCATGCTTCTGCGATTTTGGTTGCAATCTTGACTCCCGAGGAGGCAAACAAAACGAGTGTTGCGCTACTTATAGGTCATAGTTCACCGGTCAAGGGAGCCACGAGCGGTTTTCCTGAGTGTATGATTCCTGATCTGGACTCACCGGTCGGCACGAGCACTGTCATGTCTCAGGATGGCACATGTGGTACCTGCTTCTTTCAGGAAGTTGACATATCTCGAGAGATGGTCCTGGCGGCCTCAAGGTGGCTCACGATCCAGAATCGGGACGACCTGTCACGACTTTGTCCAGTCGTACAGGATTGAATCTGGTCCATGGGTGAAGCGATGGTGTGCTCGTTGCTCAGGGCGTGTCACACGGCATGCTTTCAGGGGCTTTGGCGGCCACGCAGCTGCAGTCCAGCAACTCGAGCCGCCGAGAAGGCAGAAAAGGAGCTCACAATGCACGAAGCCGAGATGTCCAGATTGTTTCAGTACGCGGTTGACAGCCATGACGCTGGAATGTGTTGACTCGGTCCTCAATATAAGTAGCCCTTAATTATGTATCTCAAAGCCACCTTATTGCGGTCTTCGCAAATCTGCTTGGACAGGGGCACAGATCTTTCAGCTCTTGCGTAGTCCTGTTCCGCGCTCGCTACAATTGCAGCCCCAAGCCAATACTGTCTTGGTTCGCGACAAGTCCAGCTTCTCGTGCGCCTAGGCCGTTTGGAAAGGCTACGCGGCGGCGGCGGGGCTCGGTAGAATCGCTCTGATAGCATAGAACATTTTAATTAGCACTTTAGACTGTAGTCGATTGGTAGGGAGGTCCTGAGGAGTGTTGAACTGTTGAGGGTTGCGGTGAGAAGGAGTAATATGTCACCACCACAAGGGCCTTCCGGCATGATGTCCGACATCGCGTGCCTTGAGACATATCGCATTGCTGGAGCTTCATTAAACGTGGCCATAACACCTAGCAGGCTGCGTCCACGTTGCAGAGACAAGACGAGGCATTCTGCTCTTGTTACAGGTGAGATGAAAGTGAGCTCTGGCAGAGTGAATTTGAAGTTGACATGGGCTCCACTTTTGTCTGGTGGAGCGCATGTGCTACTGCGCAACGAATCTCTACCACTACACCACCATCGCATTTCCCAGCGACATTGCTTCGACCAGAGAGCCGCACGAGACACGATCAGCGCATTCCTGTTGTCCTAGGCCACCGATCGATCGCGAACCACCAACTCCAGCAGCAAGCATAGAAACATGGAAGGTATCATACCTCTCCAGCGTGGCCTTTCCGGCCTTCAGTCTCAGTAGTGTGCACTGGCGATGTGCCTGATCTACGACCTGGCATACCTGATAGAAGAGGCGGTCATACCCATAGTCTGAGTCTCCATAAGGAGGTAAAGGCATCAATAGTGTACAAGTGCCGCGGATAAGCCTGGCGCAATTGCAAGAGCATGCTATGATAGATTGGTCAGGTCCACCACAAAGACTGCGTGGAATCAAATGATGGTTCTCTCAGGACTAATTGCAATACACCCGCGGGCCCAAGGCTAAAGCAACCGCTGGATGTATCAGAAGTGTCTTGCTGGAGAACCAGAGCACCTCATGTTGGTGTTATGGGCCGACTGTCCGGCAACATGCAAATCAACAGGTTCACAGTCTCTACTAATTTTGGCATAGCATCGACAGGATCAGAAAGAGAAATATCGCTCTCCACACCTGCCTTATGATCCACTTCAGCTCGACCACGCGACAGTCGTTGGCATCAAGGATTGCAGCAGCCCTGCATACACCCGCATTCCCCTTCACGCCTAATCACAATGCCTCGTGGTAGCGCTACACGCTCGCTTGACTACATAAGCCACTCGTGTCATCCAAGGGTGCAAGCGAGACGTACTCAGTGGTCGAGGCTTGGTATGATGGTGTTCGGATTCCGAAGAAAACCACCCGACCCTGCCAAGCCATGACTGTCCGCACAACGTGAACAGAACAACGACTGCTTATAAAAGTGATTGTGCGACATGAAATAACAATTAAGCACGCGAGCAGGTACACATTATCTGGCTCTTGTCTCAGGCTTTCATATTTGTACAATGGCCAACATCACTGAACAGAAGCAACAGACTTCGGAGTCAGCTCCGGCGACGAAGGATAGTGTATGTATGGGACTTAGCCACATCAAGCGCATTTACTTATGCATTGCATAGGTTGTCTACTACTACGGCGGTAGCACAGAAGCTTCCTACCGTACAATCAAAAAAGATGCTGCAGACAAGGGAAACTTCACCTCCATCCCAACAATCGACATCTCCAACATCGACTCAGCAGACCTTTCAGACCGCAAGGCCATCGCTTCACAAATCTACGAAGCATGCACAACCAGCGGCTTTTTCTACATTTCCGGCCACAATATCACTGATGCCCAACAAAAGGCCGTCTTCGAAGCCATGAAGCGCTTCTTCGCCGCACCTCTTGAGGCCAAGGAAGAGACCCACGCCTTCAAGACCGTCTCCATGCGAGGCTACGAACCTCTACCACCTCCAGACTCAGGTCGCGACATGAAAGAAGCATTCAGTTTCGGCGACTGCATGGTCGATGCAGAGCAGAAATACCAAGGCCAAGTGCCCGAAAACATCAAAGCTCAAAACATCTGGCCTTCCGAGAAAGAGATTCCAGCTTTCCGCGAAGATATGTACGCTTACCACGACCAAATCCTTCCACTAGCCATGAAGCTCGTCCGACTCTTCGCCCTAGCTTTTGGTCTCGAAGAAAATGCTTTCGACAAAGATTTCCAATTCCCAATGTGGAGCATTCGAGCTTTGCACTATCCTGCCACGACCGAGGATTGCGTGATGAACTGTGGTCCTGAGGATGCCAGACTTGGAGCACACTCTGACTTTACTTGGTTTACACTACTTCTCCAGGACGAAGTCGCAGGTCTAGAAGTCCTGAACCGAGAAGGGCATTGGATCGAAGCTCCCCCTAAGCCAGGAACTATGGTCGTAAATGTCGGACAGGTAAGTGCCTTTTCATCACCCTCTACACTCCTCTTCTAACATGTGTTGCTTTTCTAGTACCTCGAACGCCAATCCAACTCCAAATTCTGCGCCACAGTGCATCGTGTCCGAAACAAGACCGGAGCCGAACGCTACTCGTTGCCGATCTTCTTCAGTCAGGATCCTGGTGCGAATGTCGATGTCATCGAGACTTGTCTTGAAGATGGTGAGACGAGTCCCGAACCATATAATGTCGGAGATTTGTATGTCAAGCGGATTTTGCCTGTGAGGAGAATGCATCCGACTAGTATCAAGTATCGGGATTTGCCGCAGGAGGAATTGAAGTATGATATGTTGAGAACGTGAGGGCTGGGTGTTGGAATGATTGATGGATAGATGACTATTGAGATAGACTGATTCATGAAGAATGACGATTTCTCTTGCTCCTGATTCTCCCGGCATTCGGACGTTCGTTTGGCTTGGACATTCTGGGCCAAGCGCTGGTAAGTCCGGTTTCCGCAAAATCATGGCGTTCGTCAAAAGGTCGTTGACGTTGCCAAGCTCCAGCGTGACCAGACTCTATGCGCCTATCGTCTCTATAGGTGCGTTTCCGGAGAGACCATCAATTCGGTTGTGCGTTGTAATATGCGTGCCACCACGCTTGCCGGATTGAGCATGTGGTCCTTCACGACCTGCGTGTGGGTCTATCCACTTCCATCCTGCACACCACAAACATATTATCCAATCATTCACCCTCGAAAACCACACCTCGTCGCTACATATACCTCCTCATCTCCTCGACCCTCTGCACCAACTCCTCAACCCTCCCATCCATCAATCTCGGCAACCACAACACAATCTTCGTCGCCTCAATTACCCCTTGCGTCTCACTCTCCGGCATACTTCTCCTAACCTCAACAATCGCCGCGACAAAAAAGTCAAGATCGTACTGCTCCACGGCTTCGAGAGCCGCGACGCATAAAATCCATAACCTTAATTGCCAGAAAATGCCCCATTCGATATCCCGCAATAGCACGTCGTGTAATTTCCGTACCAAAATTCGAGGATTCGTTGGGTGGGCTCCGTAATGCCGGTAGATTGAGGCTATGAAGAGTAATAGGCCGAGACGGATAGCTTGGAGTAAGTTCTCACCAGGTCGAAGATTGAGAAGTCGATGAACGACAACATTCGTCCACACAAGAACATCCTCGCCCTCTTCATTCCCATCCTCTAATCTCTTCTGGACTTTTGATGCGAGATTCGCAACACCATCAAAAATCCCAATCGGCCATTCCACAGAAAATTGCCAATGTGCTTCAAAAACACTTCTCTCAGATTCACAAAACAACGGCTTCATCTCCTCAAACTCTTTCTCATAAGCATCCGTCCAAAATTTCGGTGGAGGTAACAAAGGCGATAAGTCTTGCATATAACAACCTCGTAATTCAACCCAAGAACACGTCGCAAGAAGTCTTGGATGATATTCCAGAGATGCAGAACCTCCTCGAATAGAGATGAGATCTACCATGCCTTTTCTTTGGGGGAGCCACCAGTTTAGATTTCCAGCAATCTCCTGATTCCACATTAGCAACACCTCACTATACAGCTGAGAGTTGATACTTACCGCATAAACAACAAACCCACCAGCAATCCCAATCATTTCATCCGTGATCCCCCCATTCCCACCACCTACCAACCTCTGTCTGAGATCTTTGACCGCCCTCTGATGATACCGAATCGAAACCTCCGTTTCTCTAGGCCATCTATCCGGATGTCGAAGGGCTTCAGTATGTAATTCCGAATTCGCAAGAATTTGATTAAAAGAAGCAGGATATTTGAGACCGGCGAAGAACCAATCATTTCGATGAGCGGTTTGTCGAGAAATTGTATTGGTGGGGTCATCGATGAAAATATTAGATAAAAGTTCTTTGCCGGTTGGGTCGGTTGAGAGGTCAACTATACATACAGTAGCATTAGTAGAATATGATGACTGGCTGTTGATGGGAGGGTTATAGGCTTACTGGGTAAGCTGAGAAATGTATGTATACCTCCTCCACCAATAGCAGGTATCGGAGATGGAAGTCTGGGCACCTCCACATATTCTGCAATAACGGAGTCTGTGCCTTGTACAACGGGCGGCTCATCCTCAGTACTACCATCCGAATTGGTAGGTGGCCACTCAAGATCAAAGACTTCCACAAAACGCTTCTTCTTCGGCTTTCTTCTCTGCAGCCCTATATCCTTCATCGCGTGGCGCCGAATGCGGCTTAACGCATTGGAATCTCGCATATGATCTACATCTCCAAATGTCACGAACTGGAAGCTCGTTGGTTGCTTGTGCTGCATCCTCTTCTGGCGCGATGCGGTGGAGGCTTGGGTGTTGCCTGATGTAGTAGGTGGTGTGGCGGTCCTCGTGTTGGAATTGGAAGCCATCTTTTCTTGATTGGCGACGAAGGAGCAGCTTGATTTTTGTTTTGATGATATTTTACTTTCATGGTCCTGGAGACTTCGTGTTCATATACGAGGCACGCGTTTCTCCACGGTCCGCGTTGTTTCCGCTTTATGTTTTCGAGCATGTCAGTCTGTCCTTTTCATCTTGTGCTATGGAATAGCAAGAGACCATATTAGCTCAGCAAGGAATTGTTACCAATGCTGAAGATGAGAGTTGTGTGAGCTGGCCCCTGCAGATGAATCAGCTTCGAGAAGGTTGTGGAGCCTGACGCATGACCAAGAAGACCACATACCAAATGCGGCTTAGACCGCTTCCTGCGCCAGGTTGAATGCTGTTGTGTAACATTAATATTAGCAGATGAGCCCCATACTGGCTCTGGAGTTATGGTACATTTGCATTTTGTGAGCTAGTATACAGAGCAACAGTAAGTACGGGTATCTCGTAGCAAGCTCGTATATGAAGAAGCTCATGCCTCATCGCATGCGCTTCGTATCCCCTCTCTTTCCTACCGAGATGCAGAATCGTGGGCATGTCAGAGTCGTATCGATGCAATAAACCGCGAGATGGTAGAGCGAAGTCGTTTCAGACTCTGCAATGTCGATGGAAGCCTCAGGAGTATGATCTACTCCTCGATGGCTGGCATAGCAGCCCCTTCCACCATGGGAGCAGTCTCTGGCTGAGCGCTGCTGCCGCGTGCAAGTGGAGTCTTGCTTCGACTGCGAGCGCGAGCGCCCTTGGTTGGTGGGACCAGACTACCAGCACGCGATGTAGGACGAGACGTGTTCTTGGTACCAGTCCCGCGCGAAGTTGGGCGCGATGACGGCAGTCCAGCAGAAGGACCGGCGGAAAACAGTGCATCTGTGGACGGCACAGTCTCGATGGAAGTCGAGAAGCCCATGTCAGCAGTTGGAGCACCGAAGGCGGCTGGCAGTGTTGGAAGGTCAATCTCCTTCTCGGTAGCCGTTTCGATGACGATGTCGCCATTGGGCTGCTCGGCGACGATGGCTTCGGTATTCTCCTGGATCACAGTCTCGACAGTCGCCTTCTCACCATTGGTGAAGGTCTTCTCCAGGGCGGTGGCAGCCTCTTCCTCGGCTCCTGGCAGAGCATCAACCATTTCCTCGTCCTCGCCATCGTCTTCGATCAGGCCGTGGATGAAGTTCCACTCATCCTCCGACACCTTTGACACGCTCAAACGCGCCGCAGTGAACTCTTGCATCTTACCAAGCGGGCCTGCGCCACCAGCGTAGTGCTTCTTAAGCACATCGCGGGCGACTGGCTCGCTAAGCTTCTTGCGAAACTCAACGTGGACGACGCACCACTTTCCACGTTCCTTTTCTTTCTCGACATAGCCGTAGCTGTTCTCTTCCCAGGCAGTCTTGTCGGGTTCGTGCTCTTTGACTATCTCAATAATTCCGACGATTCCTGGCTTCTTTCCACCAGAAGCATAGAAGAATGCGAGGTCGCCTTCCTTCATGGCTCTCATATTCTTTGCGGCACTTGGATTGCGGACGCCTAGCATCAAGTCAGTGTCCCAGCACATTTGAGGTGAAAATGGAAGACGCACCATCCCATGGCTCTGGCTCAGTCTTCGCGCGTAAGTCGTCGATGGTGAATTTGGTGTTGAAGATTTCTCCATTCTTCAGAGTCTCATCATGTCCGTCCTGCTCCGCCTTCATCAGCCAATACTGCTTTGCCGATGCAGCGGCGGTCTCATCGTCTTCGACTTCGGCTGCATCATTCTTCTTTGCCTTGCCCTTCTTCGGTGCAGGTGCTTTGCGCTTACTGTCGATTGCGTCCTCCTCCTGCTCGTCCTCGGCAGCGTCAAGAAGCTCCTCTTCTAGTTGCTCGGCGGCATTCCCGTCGTCTACATTAATCTTGGTGGTCTCGCCGCCCTTCGGAGGGCGACCACGCTTCTTGGGAGTCTTTTGCTCCTCTTCTGGAGGGACAGCATCGACGTCGTCATCGATGTCGGCATCGTCGTCGTTATCGGCTTCTGGCTCTGCTTTAGCTGGCCTGCCACGCTTGCCAACTTTCGCTGGACGACCGCGTTTTGGGGCAGCAGATGCGGCTTTCTTTGCTGGTGCGGCTTTCTTTGCTGGTGCAGTGCTCTTCGCAGTCGTAGCGCTCTTTGCTGGACGGCCTCGCTTCTTCGGTGGCTCGCCTTCGTCAGCAGTTGCCTTTTTGGCTGGCCGACCTCGCTTCTTGCCGGTAGTCGTTGCTACTGGAGCAGTGACAGCGGCTGGGGTGGCTTTTGGACGTCCAGGGCCGCGCTTCTTGGGTAGATCGTCGCTCTTGACCGAATCATCAGCGATCGCTGCATTAGCACGACCGGTATACTTTACCGTAGCTGTAACATGTCAGTGTCAATTGCCAGTTGGAGATATCGAATAGACAGCTTGCTTACATGGAACAAGCTTGGGGCGGGTGAAGGAGGGCTCAGCAGATGCTACGAATACATCTGGTGCGTTTCGTTCGCGGACTGGACGCTTTGCTGCAGCGGTGGCTTCGATCTCTTTGCCGCGGTTAGTGATGATGCTCTTTGCGCGTGCACTTTGCGACGAACTAGATGCGGCGGTCTTCTTCTTTGGCGGCATCGTTGCGATTTTGATGGATTGGATGCTGTCGATGCGCGTACAGAGTATGCAAGGCGTAAATGTGTAAGAAGTGTTGAAGGGAAGAAAGTAGATCGCGAAGTGAGCTCGAAGCTCAATGATATTGAAACGCGCCTCGCTGTTGTGACCAGGATTAGCTCGAATCCACGGACCTGAGTGGCTCGGTTCCTGGCCGTCAAAAGTCTATTTTGCATGAAGCAAATGAGGAGAAACTCGTGAACGGCGAGACTAAATTGAAATCTTATCTTAATAAATTGAAATCTCGGCGCCTACTGGTTTCTAATATAATACTAACCTCTACGATCGCTGACTATACGATACGCTAAGAATAATATCGAGCGCGTAAGTATATAATACTATAGTAGTAAGTAAATATATTCTAAGTTAGATAGATTAAGTTTTTTAGTAGAATAAGTAAATATAGACCTTAGAATAGACTTCTTAACGATAGTAGACTATATAAATAGTAACTAGTTATAATATTAGTACGCTCTACTAGTATTTCGAGCCTACGTAATATAGTAAGGATTATATCTAGTAGGCTAGCTATTTACTAGAGGGTATCTATACTATATACCTAAATTCTAATTAGAATAGTAACGATTAGGGTTAGGAGGCAGGCCGCTAAGCCTTCCGTAGTAAGTATAGATCTAACTACTAGTAACCTAACTATAGTTAAAGTACTAGCTTAGAGCGAAGTATTATTATTAGTTACTTAGTAGAGGTATCTACTATAAGGATATTAATAGTAGAAGTATAGAACCTAGTAGTAGTAACGAGGGTTATTAGACTAGCGTTTATAATAGTATAGGTAGACCTATAGAAGCTAGACCTACTAGAGCTATAAATAAGGATCTTAATAGTTACTAAGCTCGCTTATTATATAGAAAATTATTACTATAATAGGCTAAAGTATAGCCGCTATTATTTCTATAGCTATATTAACTAGTATAGCCGTACCTATATATATACTTCTTAGCTCTACGTTAAATTAATTATAAGTAAGCTATTAGAGGTACTATATAGCTAGGCTTTATATTATAAATAGCTTCTTACTAATTAATTATCGTTAGTATCTTATAACCTAGTAGAGATATCGATTAAGTACCTAGATCTATTTGCTTAGATCTAGTTACGAGCCTTTTTATACTACTAAGTATATTATAAGCCTTCTTCTATACCTTTAACTTATACTATTACTTCTACTTTAAAGGGTTTAACTTCCTAGCTTCTATCTCTTCTATAGTAATAGCCTTACTACTAGGTATAAACTAGTATTAATCGAATATATATACTTTAAGAATAAGTCGACCCTTACTTACTATAAGTATCCTTTACCTATAATAGTAAGGTATACTATAGACTCTTTAAAAGCGACCTAAGTATAGTCTTAGAGTAAACTAAGGATTAGTAGCTATCTTTATAAGCTTATTCTTAGTAAGGTCTCGTTATTCTTTAGCTAGTTTAAGGCTATATATAGATATAATATAAATAATACTATTAAAGTATTTATTATTAAGATACTTTAAAGAGCCTATATTCTATTCTTTACTAAGCTTAGTACTATAGTAGTTAATCTAATAGTTATAATAGCCCTTAAGCTAATTAATAAACGTAAGAATATTATTCTTTAAGGTTGTAAGAAAGGCCTTAAATATAGAATAGATAGACTTAATAGATAATATTATCTTATTACTAAAGTACTAAGTCCTATTAGTCTAGTATTTTATAGCCTTCTTAAAGTAAGGCTACTATTATTCTTATAGATAATTAGCTATAATAAGCTACTTCTAAGTATTAATTAAGTATAAGTCGTCTTACTAGAGTACTTCTAAAATAGACTTACTATTTCTAAGTAAGGTAATAATAGCCTTATAGTACTTAAATTGCTCTTTAAATTTACTCTCTATAGCCTTATTAAAGACCTTTATAAAGAACTTAGTCTTAACTATAGCTTCTAGCTACTTATATAATAGATTAATATACGTACTAATATAATACTTAGTATTAATAAGAATAGCTACTCTTATATACTAGCGATAGACTATAGTTAGAAGCTTTAGAAATACTTAGTAAAGGGCATTAATAAGCGCTCTATCTCTATTATAAAGAGATATACGAGGCTCCTTATAATAGTAATCTTCTAGTATCTTCTTAAGGTACTTTAGTACTATTATATAGTTGCCCTTCGCTTTACTATTTATTAGTATTATTACGAGTAGTATTACCTAATTAAATTAGTTTAGCTAAGCTATAATAAATAGTAGTAAATCGTACTTGTTTATCTTATAAGTATAGTCTCTAAGTAATATATTAGGATAATACTTATAGTACTTAATTATCTTTAAATAAGCGAAGAATATCTATTATAGGTACGAGTCGTTATCTTCTATAGAGGTATTACTATTACTAGGTTACTATTTAGTTACTAGATCTAGGCCTATAAATTTAGTTAATTCTTCTATAGTAAAGTCGAAATTAGACTTAAACTAGTACCCTTAGTCCTTTAGCTATTATAGAGACCTCTTAACTACTATCTTACTATCTAATTTAATATATTTAGCTTTAGCCTAGGTATTAGATATATCTCTTAGTAAGGGCGGTAGAAAGTAAGGGTTATTAGGGTTACTAAAATATTGCTTTATTATAGCTCGAATTAAGCGTATAATAAGGCTACCTCTTACTCTTAGATCTACTATAAATTTAATAATCTTTAAGTAGTAATAGTAATAGCGATAATTAGTAAGATAGATTAGCGCTATAGCTAGATAATTATACTTATATTAATTATAATATAGTATCTAAGAGCTATTAACGTCGTATTCGAGATTACTAAAAGCTAAATAGCTCTATTTATAACCTATTTTTTTATACGCCTATTCCTTAATCTCTTACTAGTAACCTACCTTATAAACTTCCTATCTTATACCTATTTCTTAAGCTTGTCTATACTATATTTAGTATACTAATATTGTATATAATATATATTATAATTATTATTATACTTATAGCTTATCTTATATAGCTTAAATCTAGTATCTTAGCTAAAGTTTTAAATATATTCCTTAAGCCGTATAAACGATAGAAACAACTAGCTTTAAGGGTCTAGAAGCTATTTATATTCTTCTATTATAGGTACTATATCGTCCTTACTATTACTTTAATCTTCTATCTTAGAAACCTAATCTTCTACCTCTTTTATAGTAGAGAGAGGGCTCGTAGGTAGTAATAGTAATACTAGTAGCGGTAGAGGTATATTTGTAGGCGGATCTAAGTTAGTAAGAAGGCCTTATAGCTATATATCGTTAGTAGAAGTTATAGTAGTAGTAGAGTAGTAGTATAGTAATAGTAAGATATTAAAAATACTATCCTAATAGTATGTTCTATATATAAGTAGCGCGACGCGACGCGCTTAACTAATTACTAATTAATTAGTTAAGAATAACGATAATCCGTGCTTTCGGTTGGAACCGAGATTTCAATATATAGGGATTGGATTTCAATTTAGTCTCGCCGACTCGTGAAGAAGTGAAATGAGTATTGGCGCGACCTTCTTCTTTCTCAGCCATCACAGTAGGACGCCGACGACGCAGAGAGCTCACTCTGATAACCTGGTCCATCTCACAATCATTGACATCCCGCTTGCCACCTGATTGTGCCCTTGGAACTCCGATCAGAGCCCTGCGCTGTCATACCGTGGTCTATTTCGACATAGTATACTGCTTTGTTCGGATCTGCTCATCGTCCGGAGTGCTAGGCCGCCTACATTTCCTGCTAGGCAGTACGCCAGGTGAGATTCAGTCTACAGACTAGGAGACATCAGAGGCCGCTTGATCACGGAGAAGTCGTTGTTCCTGCACAGCCTCCAAGAAAGCGCAGTCCTTGATCGGTTCTGCGTTCGCATCTTCAGGTGAAGTGTACGAACTCTGCTGCGGTCAACTCAAGCCTCTGCCTCCTTGCTTGAGGAAATCCAAGCTACCGGTTGGCTTGGTACTCTTTTCTCCTCACAGAACCTCCTTCGTGTGATAGTGGATCTGCCTCAGCCATTCTTCATGCAAGCTGCAGCTGCTAGATTCAGAGCTTCCGCCTCCTCCCGCCAGGTGCTGTACCTGATCAAGCCCGATCTGCTGACCAAACGGGTACTTTGAGCCACGAAGCGGCATTCAGCCAGTCTCGTGGTAGCACCAAGCGATGCACAGCTCGCCATTTCACTGGTAAGAGATTCGCACACTGCTCAGTCTATGTCAGGGTATATAGCTACGACACGCAACCCTGCCAACCAGGATGGCGCAGTATTGCCGGAGGCTCCAGAATTTGGTCCGGACTTACGTGGACTATGACGCTGCAGACAGTTGAAATACTTACAGTGCATATCAAGGCTACGAAAAAAATGGAGACCGATGTGAGATTGACACCACCAGCTGTGGAGGATGAGAACGCTCGCCTCGCTGTGCAGCCCACTGGACGCCCACGCTCAAGATCCCACAAAGAATATTTGGATACCCTTATCAGACCAACATCTGCAGAAGTAAGAAGAATCTCGGATGCACAGCTTCGCAAAGAAGAAGAAATTGATCGCAAATACCATCAACACACAGCCGAAGAACAGGATGCAGCCAGACTTATTCAGCGAGCTTATCGCGGCCACCGAGAGAGGAGACAGTTGAATGGTCTAAATCTTGATCCCTCATCTCGATGGGTTGAAGTCATCCGAGAATGGCGGTATCGCAGCGCAACAGCACCTCACTATTCTGGCATATCGACTCCTCAGAAGCCTAATCTACAGCGTGACCGAAGCGACACTGCCAAGCTGCACTGGAGACGTGCCAAGGAGATTGCTGAATATGCTGGAGCCGGCGAGAGCACGACGTCTCTTGGTGTGCATTCGTCTGTAGAGTCAATTTCATCGTCCCGGAGTAGACGCAGGTCAGGTTCGAAGCCACATGAAGAAGACGTGCCAAACTCTATGCTTCTTGATTTGCGCTATTTCTTGGAGATGGTCGACACGAAGCACAGATATGGCACGAATTTAGCGGTCTACCACGAACAATGGCAGAGAGAAAAGACAAGTCAGAACTTCTTTTATTGGCTGGACTATGGCGATGGCAAGGACGTTGATCTTGCCATGTGCTCGCGAGAAAAGCTGGAGAAGGAACGTATCCGTTATCTTTCGAAAGAGGAACGAAAGGACTACCTCGTTCAAGTCGACGACAAAGGCTTGCTACGCTGGGCCAAGAACGGCGAGCTGATCACGACTTCAAGCGAGCAATACCAAGACTCAATGCGTGGCATAGTCCCAGCTGGATCAAACGAGCCAAGATTCAACGACGAAGAGATCCAAAGACAGCGCTCAGAAGACGCATCCTTCGCTCAGAAACTCGCGACGGTCGGAGGCATGTTCAAAGACGCCATCAAATCCTCAGAACCAAAAGATGACACCACATCTTCATCCTCACCATCCTCCAGCTCAGCATCATCACTAAGCGACCAAAGAGAAATCACTGTAGCCCACGAAATGGCAACCACAGACCATCCTCTTCCAGCCGCTCCCAAGAAATCCAAAAAGAAACTCCACGTCTCTCCCGCCACAATCCTAAACCACCTCCTCCGCGCCTCCGTCCGTCCCGGAACCTGGATCTACGTCTCCGACACAATCGGGCGTTTATACATAGGAATAAAATCTTCTGGAGCATTCCAACACGCATCATTCCTCTCCGGCGCAAGGATCTCCTCAGCAGGGATAATAGCCATCGGAAATGGAAAATTAATATACCTATCCCCATTATCGGGACATTATCGTCCTACTACGAAATCTTTTAAGAGGTTTATAGAGAATTTGAAGGGTCAGGGTGTGGATTTGAGTGAGATGAAGGTTAGTAGTGCTTATAAGATTTTATTGGGGCTGGAGTATTATGGGACTACGAAGAAGGGGGTGAAAGCGATTTTACATCCGGAACGGGAAGGGAGGGAAAGGGAAGCGAAAAAGGAGATTTTGAAGAAGAACGAACCACTACATCCTGTGACTCTGCCGGCTGCTACTGCCACTGAACAGGTGGAGCATAATTGGAAGAAAAGGAAGGGCATACAAGAACATCACCGCGGTTTGGGAAGACTGATGGATGATTTGAATATTAGGAGGAAGAGTCAGGATAGTGGGCGGTGAAGGTATGGATAGATATGAATGCATGAATGAGGTTATGAGTGCTTTGCATATGTAGTCTGATACGTCATGACATCGACTGCTCAAATCCTTGTTCGTCGCTAAGCCATCGTGGATCAGACGAGGCATATCGTTGTGCATTCCTTTCTCCACATTTGGCATATGTCTTCCTTCGTATGCCCCTGCGCTATGTTGGCATATGTCAGCTCAGTCTTTCGTTCGGAGTTTGGCGAGACTTGCCTTCGAGATCAGAGAAAGCATCGATCCATAAAAGACTATCTAGATTGCTTGCTTCCACTAGTGTAAACTCTCCCGTGTGGTACGGTTCATCGTGTTGTTGATTTGGCGTCTCATTCCTGTCCCACTTCCTTCGTTCGGGAGAGTTGACCACAGGTCGAACAATCAGGAACGTCTGGCAACCGGGAATAGCGAAGAGTATACAGCAATTCTGCTCCAGATATTCGGCCGCTGCGCGCATGGTACATGTAAAAACCCCATCCTTTATTATTCCTATAGAGTGATTACCGGGCAATCGACCGATCACGGTAGACTTGATTGTAGTCAAGCTCGGCCCATTCCGAACGATTCTGTCAGTTCTGCTCTTGCCAGCTGAAAGTTCTGATGGAAAGATCTGTAGACCCCCAAGCAGTAACGACCAACCGCGGAAACTGACAAGACTCGAGAATTTGTACTTGGAGCATCGTTGAACGTAGTGCCTGACAACGTCGATGTGAGCATCAACAGACTTGCCATCTCGACCCAAGTGGGAGAACTGGCTTGTCCAGTCAGGCACCCATGACGGCAGCGGCATAGATACAAGCTGCTCACGACCGGGCCTGTTGCGGGACGCCAGCTCCAAGATCATGACTAGCCGCGCGAGCACGTGCGAGCTGTTGTGCCAGCCACTACCATTCTGAGTTATGAGTTGTTTAGTGATCTCGACAAAAGAATCTGCAGTGGCCTTGTCATAGTCAACCACAACGCTGTGGCCATCGCTGCTGATACCGATCAGGGCATACACACGATCTCGAGGATCACTACACTCATACCGTCGATAGACGATTATGTTACTTATGAGTGAGCGTGAGTTGGTGGTCATTCTATGCCTCTGACTCCTGAAAACTTCCGGGACCGGATACTCAGCTCGCCACGCGGGTAAAGACCATATTTGATAGCGACAAGGATCCTGGACCTAGAAGCAAAGTGACGAGCGTGGACAGCAGGCATTCCTGCACAGTCCATCGTCGAGAGAACCAGTCTTTACTAAACAGCCTCTCGAGTGAAGCCCATTCGTCATAGGCAGTGAGGTTCAAGTTCAAGCCCTGAGAGTTGAAGCTATTCTGAGCTCTTGCATCATTGCAGATTTCGCTCAGAACCTCAAATTCACCTTCGTAATCTTCCTCGCCAAGCCAAACAATAGTCATTCCGGCATGACCGTATATCTGTGCCATGACCTTCACCTGATGACTACGTTCCTCGCTGTTCGCTTGGTCGATGCAAATGGCATCGATCCAGAGCAAGATTTTAGACGAACCATCAGGTTTATCAACCTTCAGCAGATCTGTTGCAGCCTGCCGGATCCGCCTGAGGCCGGCGTGGAGATGTGCCGTTACAGTCATGGAATATTCTCCACATCTCACTGTATGTGTGAGGTGAGATCCGTCCTCGTACTGTTTTCTCCATGCGTAAGAGACTGCACAATATCCCACAGCGTTATCGAGAGACACTACTTCTAGATCAAAGCATATTTCGTCGTCGCTGGTCAGATGCAAAGCCATGACACGAATATCCCGGGATCGTTCCAGTCGAGCATGAGTATAACAGTTCTCAGCAACTCCTGGCTTGGACGACTGCTCGCAGATGGGTTCCGAGACTGAATCAATAGAATTGAGAATAATCTTGATTGCTAGCTCTTCCCTCTTTCGGCGCTGTGGTGGGCCTTTTCGCTTTTGAGGCCGCTTGAGTCTCGTGATTCGGGTGACCATCTTGACTATGGCGACAAAAGCTATTAGGATTTGCCGATGACTGTTGAATTGTTGTTAGACGTGAAGGAAAGATACCGAGCGAGGAGAGGGAGGCAGTGCCCCGCTAGTTGAAGGCGTGAGGTCGAAGGCTGTGTTGACGATGAGGCTTGCTGCACAGCCAGACAATTCAGGCATTCATGCATGCACTGCATGCGGGCCTCAGTTGAATTGATCGTCGCAGTTAGTGCGGTATGCATATTAGTGCAAGCTGCAGTCGAATCGCACATACAAGGTAGCTGGTTCATGTTAGAAAGCGATAAAAATTGTCAATGGAAGTAGAAATTGACCCCAGGCCGCTCTTGCAGCAACGCAGTTCATCTAAGGCAAGAGCGAAGTTCCTTCTTACAGTCGATCATGGGAGCTGATTGAAAGTCAGCAAATCATTCAAGTACTTGGAAATTGGAGATAGTGAAAACCGGTCGCTAGGACACTTTGCTCGCAATTCGTCTTGGCTCAAGGCATGCTATCATTTCTGCAACCCATCTCTTGTGGAGCATGAAGCAAGCCGATCGCCTGATTCAGATCGAATCGCGCTGAACAGAAGCATCTATGACTAGCTACTGGCTTTTTGAATCTTTCATGCTTTCATGACCCTGTCCCACCATACCAACAATGCCGCTGTCAGAGAGGCGAGACATCTAGTAGCGCTTGCCGTCACGGAGGACGTCGGAGTACTCCTCAAGTGGGGAGCGGGTGAGCTTGGTCTCCTTCCAGAGGTTAGGAGTGAGGAAGCCGTAGGTGTTGGTGATGGCAGTGAAGGTGGCCTTGAGGGTGTTCTCAAGGGTCTTGGTGCTACCGGAGGAGGCAGTGTAGATGTCGTCGACACCAGCCAGCTGCAATAGACGCTTGACGGCTGGGGAGGCGACAAGGCCAGTACCGCGAGGAGCTGGGATGAGCTATAGAAGTGTCAGTATGGACGACATCAAAGGATCAAGAGGGCGCTTCACTTACACGAACGGTAACGGAACCGCACTTGCCAGACTCCTTGACTGGGATGGAGTGAGGGTCACCAAGGTTGGAACCCCAGTAACCACGACGAATTGGCACAACGGAGAGCTTGGCGATGATGATGGCAGCGCGGATAGCAGTTGCGACTTCCTTGGAGGTCTTGATACCGAGACCAATGTGTCCCTCACTGTCACCGATGACGACGATGGCCTTGAATCGGGTGCGCTGACCGGCACGGGTCTGCTTCTGGACTGGCTTGATCTGTAGCAGTCACCGTCAGTATGTCGTTTCCAGTGTTGTAAAATGTGAATGCCGCCATACCTTCATAACCTCGTCCTTGAGCTTTGGCAGGAAGAAGTCGACGATCTGGTACTCCTTAATAGGGAGCGAGTGCAGGTAGATCTCCTCCATGCTCTTGATCTTGCCGGCCTTTACGAGACGACCGAGCTTGGTGACTGGCTGCCACTCCTTCTCCTCGCTCTTTGCACCACGGCGACCGCGTCCACGTCCACGGCCGCGGCCTCTGTCACCACCACGACCGCGGTCACCACCGAAACCTCCACGGGCACCACCAGCTGGTGCGGCGCCTCCTCTGTCTGCCATTGTTGCTGTATTTGTGTTGTCGTTGGGTGTTGAGGAATGCGACGGTGAGTGCGGTGCGGGATGCTCAGAGGCAGCGGGCAGAGAAATGTTCAATTCGAGCTTGTCGAGATCGGCGTGGGCGGGGTCTTGGCGTCCGAGCCCCGACTTCTGCTTCTGGTTCGGATGTTGCCGTTTGTTTTGATTCGAAAACATCACGACTCAACACTTGAACACGCCCACATTCACCGACGACATTGATAGACAATTGAACAACGGCGCATTGTCGCATGGGTGTCAGCGAAAATGGACGACTTTGACAAGGAAAATGTCATGCCGGCGACGTCCAGCGACCCTCTCGCTCGCAGCAAGGGACTGTCGCCGTCACCAAAGAAAGCAAAGAAGGGCAGAAGCAAGAGTATCGGCCCGGGATCTCTCGAGGAACCAGCACCAGAACCCAAGATCAGTGCAAAAGATAGGCGAAAATCGGCATTCGTACCTGCGACCAAGAGTATTCTGTCCAAAAATGAGGACGCCGAACGAGCAGCGCGTCGTAAGACGATGGTCAACCGTCGCGTGTCATTTGCGCCGGAAGCAACGCTGCATACGTGGGACATTGTTATCGATACAGCACAAGACCAGACCACATCCACCGACTCAAACGACAGTACGCGACGCGCCTCAGGCTTCAGTCGCGACTCCAGCTCTCCTGCCGCCAGCTCAGAGGTGGATGCTGCTCAGGAAGCAGAAGACCGGCAGCTGCTTTCGCCTCCAGAATCGCAACATGATGGCAAGCAGCAGAAGCAGTCGAGAAGAAGTTCTGGCATTCCGCCTATGAATTTCAACAATCCGGACGATGCCTTCACTACGACTGACTTCAGCGGCAGCGACGACTCGGGCAGTGACGAGGAGGGAGGCGAGGATGAAGAGGAAGAAGATGCGGAGGGTGAGTCAGATGATGGCGAGAGCACTGCTATGAGCCTGGATGTCGGTGATGCGACTATGCGAACTGAGGCTGCCAGTGAGGACAGCACGAGTTCAAGCTTGACTGCTCGATTGCAAGCAGCTGCAGAGATGGCCGGCACCCGAGGCATTGAGTATGATGAATTTGGCGACGATGTATCGATGGAGATCGCCGAGAACGAGGTCACGAACGCGATACAGCCATGGATGCAGCAGAATCAGCTTGAGCGCATTGGGTCTGCGGGGCTCGATCAAGAGAATGTGAACCCGTTCTCACCTGCTTTCAAGGCCGAAGTGGTTGCGCAAGAGGATGACCAGAACAACGAGGAAGAAGACATGAGCATGGATGTGACTCGCGCAGTGGGTGGAATTATGAGAGCACCTCGCATGGCACAACCACAAAGCTCTCCTGCAGCCAGCGACGGCGATGGCACAATGGACTTGACGCAGGCAGTCGGAAAGATCACAGGCCAGAAACGACGGAGATCTACCACAGATTCAGGCTCCCCAGCAGCCGCGCCTAAAGCACAGAGCAAGCGTAGACGATCCTCAGTCGCTCGGTCGTCAGTAGGCGACGAGACGATGGATCTTACCATGGCTTATGGCGGCATTCAAAACAATGGCTCGCCTGCGAAGCCAGATCGTAGACGCAGTCTGAGATCACGCAGATCTTCTGGTATGGTGTCTGAGACTAGCGATGCAACTATGGATATGACCATGGCAGTAGGGGGCATCAGGTCAGCAAGTCGCAACGACCAAGACGAAAGCTTCAACGAGAACGAAGACCTGTCTATGGAGCTGACACACGTCCTCGGCGGCATTCGCGATGGTGTTGCGCCGAAAGGAGGCTCTCAAGTGGCAACTCCACAAGCACAGTCACCCTCACAAGGAGCAGCTAATGTTACACCAAAAGACCAAGACCGTCTCAAAAACACGCCAGATCTTGGGGCTAAGCAGCTCTTAATGCCTTTGCTGCAGAAGGAGGCTCAGAAGACTGCTGAGAAGTCGAGTCCGATCAACAAAGCTCGAAAGTCGCTTTCTCCAATGCGATTGTCAGCCTCACCCGCCAGACGACCGTCGTCAAAAGAGTCAACGCCCACGCAAAAGGGACCCGTCTCAGCTGAAAAACAGACGACATCGAGCGACGAGCCATCGTATCCTGTGCTGCCTCAGGCCGAGGAACACAACTCACCAGTGCGCACGCCAACGTCAAGTCCAAAGCGAATGCAAAGCCGAAGAAATCTCAGCAGTAAGCAGCGACAATTCGATCAGCAACTACAGGTTCCGCAACAGTCACCTATGGCCGATAAGCAACAGCGGTCATCACCATTGAGACATGCCACCACAACACCAGAAAGGCCAAGAAGCTCAGATGAATCAAAGAATCTCAATGATACCATCGGCAAGATGGCAACACCGAGGAAGGAGGCATTGAAGACCTTCACTCCAAAAAAGCAGACGCCAGCGAAGCAAGCATCACCACTGAAGGCCATAACTCCACGAGGACGACCGACTCCGAGAAGTGCAGCTACTGTGCTCCCTTCACCTGTGAGGCGACTCAACGAGGACCTGCAATCTCTCAAGTCACTAAATGAGAACATCGAACCAGTTGGCTTGCAAGACTTCCTCAGCAAAGCCAACATCAGGTTCATGGATCTCACCACTACCAAGCGACGTCTGACTACAGCGGTGCCGCCATCTCAAGCTAAGGGCTCACAGGATGCCCAGGCCGAGCAGGTCGACCTTGAAAGTGGTGTAGTGGCTGCTGCTTGTACCATCCCAGAGCTTGAGCTGTATCAGCATGCCTGCCACGAACTCAAGCGCTTCACCAAAGAAGGCAAACGTGTGATTGGCGAGCTAGAGCAGGAGACACGAAAGAACCAACCTCCACTTCTTCAAGTGTATGTGAATGCTTCACCCAACAAGAAAATGGTGCTCGATGCGGCCATGCGAGACATGAAGACCAACGCTCGTCTAAGGAGCAAGGAGATGTGGTACGCTTGGCGAAGTCAACTATTGGAAGAGCTTATGGGCGGCCTTTCGAAGATTGGCGAGGGCCTCATCCAAGACGTCGAGACCTTGACGCAGTCAGAAGAGGTTTTGGATGAAGCCTTGCCTCCTCTTGTCAAGCAGCATGAGCAGCTTTTGCAAGAAGCTGCAACGCTCGAGAAGACTGCCAACGCCATTCCAGAAGAGGACAAGGAGCAGCTCAACGAAGCACGAGAAAATCTCGTCGATGTCAACAACACTCTGGCGGCAAAGCGCAAGATTCTTGACGACCTTCGCAGACAAGTGGAAGAGCAGGACAATCTTGCCGAGCATCTCCAGGATAGCAAGCTGGAGCTGACAGCCGCCATACAAGAGTCCAACCGGGTTCGAGAGGCATGTCGGGGTGTCTCTATCGAAGAGGTCTCGAAGCTGAAAGGTAAGTCGTGCAGAGGACCACTAACAAAAAACATCACACTAACACCCTACTACAGACTCCGTCGCCCGCATCGAATCCGAATCAGGCTGGACAATCACCTCAGCATCCTCCTCCCCATCGACCATAACGATGACGTACCACTCCCAAATCCAGCTCTTCTTCCACCCCCGAGCCTTCAACAACACCACTCCCAACAATCTTGGCCAATATCCCAACGCGCCTATCAGTCTTACCTACATCGACAAGAAGTCACCTTTGACAACAACCCTCCGCTTCTTCCTCCAACTCCTTCAAGCAAGCCTCCACGCCCTACCCCAGCACCAAACAAAAATCTCATCCCTCCTCTCCCTCGTTTCAGAAAGCTGGGACAAAACCACAGAAATCGCAGAAAGCGAGCGAAGACTCAGTCTCGAGACTCTCACAACGAGTCGTATAACAAGCGACGAAAAGATGGAAGTCATCGCTGACGTCTTACTTCCCAAAGTCAGGACGAAAGTTCGAGCGAGGTTTGAAATTTCTGCGAATGTGGATTTAGAGGCTATGGAGATGAGGATGGAAGTTGAGCCGAAGGTGGAAGTCGTTTATGGTGAATTGTATGATGAGAGGAATATGACGAAGTACTTAAAGGGTTTGATTGGGGATGAATGGGATGAAGCTGTTAGGGGAATGTGGGGGAAGTTGGTTGCTAAGGGGGTTAAGGGGGAGAGGAAGTAGAATGGAGGATGGAAAGAGTGAGTGGTTTATGATCTTTATGAAGTCGTGAGAATGAGAATGGTTGCTGCTTAATCAGTGGTGATGTGTGAGTTTGTTTCGTGAGGGTGATTTGCTCTGTGATGAGATCGTTTCCTCGAAGTCAAACGGGTCTCGATATGCTTCTGATATATACGATCGAGTCGTATTTGCATGACCTGCTTGTTTACCTTGTTTCCTTGAAGTACGGATGAGAGTGTCAATGGAGAAGAGGTCCCCTTTCTGTTCATCGCTCTTCTGCAATGAATATTCTATGCCAAGTCTATGTCGTCCATGCTGGATGGCGTCCATGCTGGATGGCCAAGCAGCCTGGATTGTATCATGCTCGCTTCGAAGACGTGTTGATGGATGGTTCTTGCGAAACATCTTACTTGGTATTCGTAGTGGAGTCTGGCATTGACGAGTAAACTTCGATCGGTGTTGTTGCGTCTGAACCGATGCCGACGCCCCAGTTCATAGCGTGCCAGGCAAGATATCCGAAAGGTTATAGTGATCTCGATAATACGCGTACCATCTTTCTTTAGACATGCACTGCGCTTTGCCATGTGAAGACCAAAGGACGTGTCGTTGAGAAGAAATCATGATCGGGTTTACTTTGGTATTGCTTTGGCTGGGTCAAGCTAAGAGAACTCCTGCCTCAAGCTCTTCGATCGGTCTCGTGCTCGATTTCATCGTCTATCAGGTCAAGCAAGGTCCGCAGAAGGCGGAACTCGGTTATCTCGCCGCGCGCAGGGCGACTTGAACAAGTTTTGTTGCTGTACGCGAAGTTTCCACGACGTCGGAATATCTACACTCTGTGAATAGAATAGTCTCGTCGTTCGTCGTTCCGCTATCCTATCATCAACATGGTTCAATCTCAGACCCCGGTTGTCGGTATACTAGGCATGTTAAATTAGAGCAACAAGCATAATAAAGTATCGTTCAAGCCCTGTAGTGCTTGTCCTATTCAAGCGGAGCGACGGCGTAGAGCTCGAGAACAAAGTTAGATTAGCGCCTACTAGAGCGCTTGTATATATACTATCTATACGATCTCTATATCCTTTACTCGAAGTCCTTATCGTTATTACCCTATACTATCTCTAAGTCTTCCTCCTAATTACGACGTAATCTATTATTAAACGCTTATTAACGCGCTTCTTCCTCTATAATAGTAATTTAAATATATATCTCCTTATTAACCTTCTTATTAATCTCCTAATCTCTAGTATCTATTATCTTAGTATCGACTATAATAGTATCTTACTCTTACTAAGTAGTTTACTCTTATTTACTATTAATAGAGTTACTACCTTAAAGAAGCTAGCCTAGTTAAGACTACTAAGCTTAATAATTAGTATTAACGTTATACTAGAAGATCTCGTTATTAAGGAACTCGCTAGTAACTTATTAATTACTAACCTAACCTTAGTCTTAATTAATATATTATAGAATATAAATACTTAGATCTTTAACCTTAACCTTATTATAAGTAACTATATTATATAGGATATTAGTAAAGTTACGACCTTATATATAATAGCTATAGACTTCTATAAATTTCCTAGCTAGTACTATAAGTAATATATACTTTCTAGGAATAATAAGAGTTATAAGTATCTACTTAAGGAAAGATATAGTCGTAACTAGAAGAATAGCTTCCTTAAATAACTTAGGTAACTAGCCTAGACTACGAGACTCTATCTTAGTAATCTCGACTAGATCTATCTTAAGTTAGGCCTCTTTTTCTTACTAGTAATAATAGAGAGTCTCTTCCTAATCCTACTCTCGTATATACTACTACTAAAGTTAATACTATTACTAAGCCTATAGAGTCTATAAATTATACTACTACTAATACTTACTATACTTCGCTATCTTAAGGTCTAGATACGATAGATCTAAGGAAAGTATAGCTCTAGCTAGTAGAGTACGCTACTTCTTATAATAGATATAGTCTATATAGTAGTTAATATAAGACTTATATAGCTTATCTTTAAAGCGATTATAGTTAAATAGCTTATCGAAGAGTATATTATTAAGATTATAGAAGTAGGAGTAAGTAATATAAGTTAAGGTAGACGTAAAGTCCTTCTTAGAAATATTAAGTATATCCTTATCTAATATTATACTCTATAACTTATAAATAGTAATAGTATAGGTAATAGTTAAGGGGAATTAAATATAAGTATATTAACTATTAGAGCGATTATTATACTTCTATTTATAGTAAGAAGGTACGATAGATACTATATTTTTAGATAGGCTATTAACTTCTAGATTTAGTATTAGTCTAGAGTATTCGTCTAATTTAATTAATATAATAGCTAGTATATCTTTATTAATAACTTCTTAGTTAGTACGAGAAGTATCTTTAGCCTAAACTATATTATAGATAGTACCTATACTACTATTAATAATACCCTACTAAATCTAAAGGTTCTTAGTTACTATAACTTATATACTAATATAGATTAGTAGGATCTTATATAGGTTACTACTAGTCTCGTAGTTAGCTTAAGTAGTATAGCGACTAGTATATTCTATCTTAATAGGCTTAATAGGTTACTAATTATTATATATTAAGGTATAGTTAAGAATAGATACCTACTTCTTATAACTAAATAGGCGAATCGCGTCCTTAAACTATACTAGGTAAGGATAAGAGATATCTTAAATATAGGTCGTAAGTATCTACTATTACTAAATAGTTAACTTACTTAGGCCTATATAAAGGCCTTTAAGCGTATCTTTAAACGCCTATATAGCTAGGTCGCTTCCTTACTAGTATTAAATAATATTAAGCTAAATAGTCTTATTAAAGAGGTACTATATATAACGACCTAGTATAACTTTAAGTAAGTTAGTTAGAGTAGGTCTACTAAAGAGTAGGCGACCTCTAATAGGAAGTAATTAACTAAAGTTACTATATATATATATATATAGTAAAGCCTCTAAATAGTAGGGAGATATTAACTTTAGAATTATCTTAGTCTTCTTATAGGAAGCTTAAGTCTTACTATCCGATCTATTATAAGCGCCTATTAATCTAGTATAGCTCTACTAAGTTAATTATTAATTTCTTATTAATAATAATATAGAGAATACTACTTATATACTCCTAGAAGGCTAATAATACTCTATTCTTAAGGGATATATATTCCTTTATAGTAAGTAGTAGATAGAAAGCTAAATAGATACTTAAGCCCTTAATACTAAATACTATAGTACTAGTTAGAGTAATATATATAATTAGGTTGCCTATATTATATTATATATCTATAGAATTCTACTATACTACTATCTCCTTAATAGTAGAAGAAAGAAGCTTAATTATATAGGATTTACTAACGCCTACCTTACTATCGATATTAAGTAAGATCTAATCTAGTATAGTTGCGCTATTAAGTAACTCGTTAGTATAGTTATAGATACGATTATACTAGAGCTACTATTCTAGGGAGAGGCTATTAATTTTCTACTATAGGTTTATAATACTACTAATCTTCTAGTAAGTATTACTAGTACTACGCTTATTCTTCTATTAGTCCTTAAGCTAATATCTAAGATTATAACGCCTAATATAAGGAGTCTAATTATAGTCCTTATCTAACTTACGATTACTAAGATTATTAAGGTCTTCCTCTTCTTCTATAGAGTTGCGATTAGGGAGCGTATATACGAGAAGCTTACCCTTAGCTTCCTCTTCTTCTAGATTATACTACTCTTCTTTAAATAGATCTTTAGTAGGCGTAGGAAGATTAATACTAAAGTAGTCGAATAGGTATATATACTTCTTATAATACTACTTATAAGCGTTATACTAAGTAAAGAACTCCTCTTCGCTATTAGGAAACTTATATAGAAAAGCTAGATACTAGCTATTAAAGGGATAGTATAGTATAGCCTTAGTATAGTAGTAATCTTTATAAGTACTATTATCTTCCTCTAGGTTACTATAGTACTTAGGAAAGTAGTTAATAAGGCGAGCCTTTATACGTAGCTATAATTTAAATATACTAAAGTCCTACTAAGTTAAGAACTCGAAGAGAGTAAGATTAAGGTAGTTTAGAAGGTTAGAGTTTATAAATTTCTCTAATAGGATATTAAGGTAGTTAATATACTTAAGTAATAGCGATTTACCCTAAGTTATAATCTTACTAGTTTACTTATTATATCGCTTAACCTTAGCTTAGTACTAAGGAAGATAATAATTAAAGCTCTATATCTAGTATAATTCTTAAGTAAGAGGTAAACCTAGTAATTAGTAGTATACTTCCTATATAGAAATATCTCTCTCTCTAATAAGTCTATTTATTATCTTTATAAAGAAGGATACTATAGGCCGATTAGAATTCTATAGATAAGGGCTAAGTTACTTAGTAATATCTAGTAATAGAATACTCTACTTCTCTACCTTACTATAGTACTTTATAAAATAGCCGATAATAGTATTCTTTAATATATATAGAGTAAAGTCTATATTAGTAAGCTATACTATAGATACTATACGATTATAACTATTTATCTACTTATTATTACGAGGTCTATTATATATATAATAACGTAGATTTAGGTCTCTACTAATACGAGCTTTATCGTATAGTTCCTAAGGATAGTAGAACTAATACCTATACTAGCTAGTATCTCTATTTTTCTACTAATAATACTTATAGCTATACTTATAATGCTAGACCTAGTTAAGGTTTAGTATAAGTAGATAGGCCGTATTACGTACTTTATCTAGCTATATAGATAATACTATTAGCTCTCCTAGTTATAGACTAGTACGATCTAGATCGAGCTAAAAAGTAGTAATATAATAACCCTAAAACTTAGTAAGTATAGCTCGATCTACTTTAGTACTAGATTTTAGAGCTAGAAGTAATACCTACTATATATCTAGCTTAATATCGTTCTAAAGCTAATATATACTATAGTTATAAGAGCTTCTATAAGCCTAGAATTCGAAGCGGTTCTAGTAATTAATAATACTAAACTTAGGCTTAAGTACTATCTACTAGAGAAGAGTATATTAGTAGTAGTAGTAATAAGCTATAATAGCTAGATTGTCTCGAATATTATTATATATAATCTTATAGTATTAGTACTTATTACTAGTAGGGACGTTAGGTATATACTTCTATAGAGACTACTACTAATTATTAGTAGTACTAAAGGTAAGGAATAGATATAGAGTTCTAAGAGCTATAATATAGAGCTCGAGTTACTTACGCTTACTACTTTAGTATATATAGGTACCTTATAGCTTATTAGTATATCGTATAAGATTAGATAATAGCTTCTTCGAATTATTATTTTAGTATAAAGCTAGAGTAGCCTTTAGGTTCTTAAGTAATATCTTCTAGTATTTAGGATTCTACTATACTATAAAGTTAGTAATACGATTACTCTACTTCCTTATAGAAGTATTTAAGGCAACGTATTAGAAGCGAATATACTAAGTAAAACGACTATCTTAGTACTTAAGTATATACTTAATATATTCCTTATAGGAGATACTATACTATTAGGGCTCTACGAAGTAACTTATATCTATTAGATAGAGTATTAGGAAGGTAAGGGATAGTAATACTACTAATTTATTAAATTTAGATAATAGTATATAATCGTATAGTAGTAAAGTTAAGTAGTTTTATAGTAGATCTCTAGGACTATTATACTAAGAAGCTTATATACGAAGCTTATTATCCTTCTCCTAATACTACTACTTCTACTAATCGATAACCTCTTATAATTACTAGTATTAGTCTTTAGGTAGCTAAGCTTAAGGTAAGGCTAACTTAAATAGGTAGTTAGTAAAGTTATCTTCTTTCTAGCTAGCGACTTTATTAGCTTATTAAGATAGCTACTACTAGGCTAATATATTTAGAGGTAGAGGGAGATTATCTTTAGTATAGTACTATATATTAATACGATCTATTATATCGTTATCTTCTAGTAAGCTAAATAAATAATAATTATCGATAAGAATACTAGTATACCCCTTATAGTTATCTTTAAGATATAATAGCTACTAATAGATAATAGCTTAATAGACGTAGAAGTTACGCTTAAATATACGCTTTATAGTATTATTACCTTATACTAGTTATAGAAGTACTATCTCTAAGTACTTAGGAAGGAGAGGAAGTTCTTATTAAAGCTTACCTATATTATATAGAAAGTTAATAATATTATTCTTATATTAATACTAAGCGCCCTTAATAAGTCGTATTTCTATATATATATAGACGCGTATAATAAGGATCTCTTTAATTATTATAAGCTTTAGTAGGTCTACTAGATATTCTCTTAGATTTATAAGATTAGTAGCTAATATAAGATTAGGCTCTTTAAGTCGCTTCTTATTATTATATATATTATAGTACTTCTTATAGATATTTAAAAGTCGACGAGTCTTCGTAAGTATCTAGTTATATATTAAACTAATACTCTTTATAACCCTTCTAAAGCTCTTTATTTTAGTATATCTCTATCTTCTCTTCTTCTAATATAGTAAAGAAGTCTATAACTAAGCTATAGTTAATATTAGCGAGAGCCTTCTACCTATTAAGATTAGTATATACTTAGATTAGTAGATTAACTAGATTAGTAGTAAGGAAATAATTATAAAGGTCCTATTTACGTTAATCTACGTAGGTACGCTTACGCTATTCTAGTTAAGGTATATAATAAGCTAGTAGATTATCGTTATTACGAACGATATAGTAAGCTATATAGTAATTCTTAAGTTCTTATAAGCTATTAAGTAAGTAGAAATTATATTACTTAGTCTTGTATTAGTAAAGGATATACTACTTATATTAACTAGCCTTATTATTATCTCCTTTAGTATAATAGTAGTAGATATTAGTATTAGTATTAGCTTTAAGTATATTAAACTTATAGATAATAGCGTATAGCTAGTCGTAAATACTATACTTAAACTAGTATCGAGTATCTTAAATAGGTAGATAGTTAGGATCTCTAGTAGATATACTAATACTACTAAAGGTAGAACTTAGGAGAGGTAGATTACTACTATATTTAGTATATTATAATAGCTAAGGCTACGTATTTTAGCCTACTAGAATCTAGTTAATTATTAGAGTTAGAGGAGGCTCTTTACTAGCGTAGTATTCTTAACGATACTAGTAAGTAATACTTATAACCTATATATAAGTAGCTATAGTTACTATATTATTACTACTATATTAACTATAAGCGTAAATACCTACTATATTAGAAGACTAGGTAGGAAGTAGTAGCGGACCTATTACTCCTAGTAGTTGTAGTAGATTATACTTAACTAGATCTCTAGTATAGCTTAGAACGATATTAATTTACTTAAAGCTAATAAGGGTAGTAGAATAGTACTCTATATTAGGGAAGGTAAGATTACGATTAAATATAATATATCGCTAGTTTATAATATTAGTATCTTTATTAGGCGGCTATATTTTACTAGAGTAGATATAGTAGTATCCTCGTCTTCTCTATTATAAGGATACTTCTTAGAGATAGTAGCTTTCTTCTTCTTATTCTTAGTATCTATTAGGTAGTATCTTAAGTAGTATATAATAGCCTTAGTAGTAGTAGTAGTACTAGTACTATAAAGGCTCTAGAATTAAGAGCGCTTCTTATACTTACTATAGGAAGGATTTAAATAGACTTAACTACCTTTAATACTTATATTAACCTCTTTATTATTTAGTACTAGGTACTCGATATTATTATCGTTATTATAATTAGGCGGAAGATTCTTATATAGATTACTACTAGGAGGGCCTTATCTACCTAGTATACTAGTAGTAGCTTACTAACTAAAGTACTAGATATTAGTTATATTAATAATAAGTAGGCTATTATAGTAGATATAGGCTTAAATCTTAGTAAGGACGTTAATATAATAATAGTTATTAGAATATAAATATAGTAAGTAATAATTACTTAAGATAACTACGAGTTTAGATTATATAGCTATCTTAGTATATAGAGTCGAGGTTATTATAAGAAAGTATAAAGGGGAGTAGAAGGGAAAGGGGAAGGAAAGAGAGCGTTTACGTAGTAATATCTAACTAGGAAGGTAATACTATACTAGATTAGGTCTAGAAAGTTAGAGAAGGAAGTAGTAAATATATAGCTTCTTATATATAATAGATTATACTTACTATACCTAACTAAGATATAACCTATAAGTATATATATATTATTATTAAAGTATATAGATATATATATATATATCTTTATAAGTACTAGTACTTAGAGGGAGGGGGGCTAGTTATTATAAGCTCCTCTTAAATCCCCTATCCCTTACTATATAGAGTACTCCTTCTACGTTAGTACTTAAGAGGAGAGGGATAGTTATTCCTCCTAAATCCTCTTTTCTACTATATAGAGTACTCCTACCTTTACTAGTATTAGCGCTTAGGATAGGGCTATAGTTACTACGCCTCCTAAAACGCCTATACCTACTATATAGAGTACTTATAGTAAATATCTTAAGTTCTATTATTATTATATTAGTTACTTTTATTAGTATTATTTACTAGAAATATACTTAATTAACTTAACTCGCTTAACTTTAGCCTAGATTTAGTTAAGGTTAGGTCTAGAACTACTTATTTATTAATAATATTAATTATACTTCTAGTATATAGATTAAATACTTAGCCTTATTAAACCTTATCTTACTACCTATCTTTTACGCTTCCTTCTAATTATACTACTATAGCTTTAGTAATAATAATAGTATATTAGTATATAAGAATTATAGCTATACGTCTAATTATAATATAAGCGCGTTCTTATCTATTATAATAGGCGAACGTAAGGAGTATTATAGTACTACTCCTACTTTAAGTATATAAGGTTCGAGTTCTTTATATCTACTCTAGAATAAATAGACCTAGCCCCTTCTTCTAAGACGTATATAGATTATATAATCTATTTAAACTAAACTAGGATACTAAGTCGTAATTTTAGTAGGTTTCTTAAACTACTATAAGATACGCTATTTAGGTTCTTAGTTGCCTTTTAAAGTAACTATATAGGGAATCTAAGGGAACTTATATATAGGGAATCTAAAGGAAATTATATAAGATTGTCTATAATCTTATTAGCTTCGTTAGCCTCTAATTAACTAGGTTTAGTAGCCTTTAATTATCTAAAAAACTTAGTTTATCTAGTTTCTATAAATATACTCTAATATAAGGAAAGTAAGCGTAGTAGTTATATTTACTTAGTTAACTTATAATATATCTTAAAGGGCTAGATATAATAAGATTTAACTACTAGAAAGCCCTAGCCTACTATTCTATAGTCTTACTCTAGTATTAAATAATTCCTTTATATCCTTTTAACCTACTAATCTCTCTATCTCTTTCTATTTTCTATATCTTATACTATATATAGTACGTATAATACGTATAGTACGTATAGAGCCTACGTATTTAAAAGTATATATTTATTATATATAGAAGCGTATATTTAGTATATATAGAATCGTATAGTATTATAATAAAGGCTATTATTATTATTTTAGTTATTAGTAATATAAAGTAGTAGAAATAGCCTTAGACTTAGTATACGTAATTATAATTTAAATTATTAACTAATTATAGCGCGCGCTCTATTTTATAGGCGTATCTTTTAAATTTAGCCTCTCTATACTATACTATAATATACTACTATTACTTATTTACTAACTATACCTATATATATATATATAAATATATACGTTATATAGTACTAATCTAATTTATTCTTAAGCTCTACGCTAGATTTACTAGATGCCTTCTATAACTATTTACTCGCTTTACTCGCTTAGGTTACTCTAGGTATCTATTAAATCTATCGCTCTACTCGAATTAAACTTATAATATAGTATTCTAGAATAATCGAATTCTATCTAGATTATATCTTTAGGTTATTATATAGTACTAGTCGTATATATACTTACTTTATTAGGTCTTAATTACCTTATAGATTAGTATACTAGATTAGTAAGGTTATTAAATCTACTCGTCTTTATTATAGTAGATTATAGTAGATTAGATATTAGTATATAGAGGTAATTAACTATTAGTCTAGCTATATAGATCCTTCTTAGTATACTATTATCTTATAACTTATAAAGACCTTAATTACTATAGTATAGTATTATCGATTTAAGCTATTATTATCGCTATTATTACTATACTACTAAAGGGTTCTTAGACCTTAATATCTATACTAAAGTTAGCTAAATCGAGGCCTTAAGTAAAGCTAAAGATACTATTAAAGATCTCTATAGTAAAGAAGAAGAGAGAGGTTAGTAGCGATAATAAAGACTTACTATAGAAGATTAGAAGGACTTACGCGCCTACCTATCTATAGAATAATAATATAATTAAGTAGTTATTTAAGTTATTAAGTAAGGAGGTAGTAACTTAGAATAATAACTAAGAGTTTTTAGATATAGTAATATCTAGCGCTATAGAAGATATTAATTTAAAGTATAAGAAGGAGGTTAGAATAGCGTTAATAATAAAATAGGCGCGTAATAAGTATAACTCGTATAGACTAATTTAGAAGGATTAGAAGGCATATCTTAGCTAGACTAGTAGTTAGTAAGGTAGGCCGCCTACTACTAATAGTAATATAGAAGACAAGTATTTTAATAAGTATCTATTAAGTAAGGTATTTTAAGACGCGCTACTACTATTCTTTATATAACTTAAGATCTTATTTAGCGATAAACTAGCGACTAGCGATAAGGCTTTAAATATAGATAATCTTAGTAAGCTTAGTAAGAATAAATTATAGAATAAGAATAGGCTACGCCTATCTAAAGATAGTAATAATAATAGTAGTAAGGAAGGTAAAGAAGATAAGAAAGTCTTCGTAAATAAGGAAGATTAACTAGATAGTCTAAGTATAGTAGCGTAAGAGTAAGAAGTTAATAATAGCGATATATTTATAGTAAGAAGCTAAGAAAGCTTACTATTACTAGATACCTCTAGATCTTTATCTATTACTTTAAACGTTAGTAGAGGTTTATTAGTAAGCTACGAACGTAGCTATAGAAGAGGTAGTACTTTACTATAGAGATAGGCTATATAAAATAAGAAGGATAAAGAACCTAAGCTAAGACGTATCTACGTAAAGAACTTAGTAGTAGTAGTAATTAATAGATTAGAGGCGCTAATTTAATATATTATAAATAATATTACTACTAGTTAAAGATAAGCTACTAAACCTCTACTAACTATTACTACTATAGTAATTTAAAGAGTAATAAATCTTAAAGATATAAAGAAGCTACTATTTTCTAATTATATAGAAATCTAAGACTTAATTATAGACGAAGGCTCTAAGATAGTAGATTATATAATTAGCTATCCTAATAAGGACCTAGAGGCGATATTAAAGTATCTATTAAAAAAGAGTAAGAAGAAGACTAATAAGGACGTAATTAGTAATAAGGAGGTTAAGAAGGAAGTAAGTATAATAACTAAGTCTCGTACGCCTACTTTACCTATTTAAAATCTAGCTTCTTAGTAATTATTTAAACCGCTAGTTTAATACCTAATATAGTAGAAATACTATTATTAGGAGTAGTTTCTAATATCTTAGAATATACTAGTAGATTATCTAATATATTAAACCTTTAGTAAATATTATAGTAGACTATTACTATTAGTATAGGAGTTATAGTTTAGAAGCTAGGTTAGGTATAACGAGTACTTTTACTAGTAATAATATTAGTAATAATATAGCGAGAATAGTATTAGGCTACGTATATTCTATAGAATATTACGGGATTATCTATACTATAAATTTAGGAGAGGATATTATTAGTTTTTACGTATAGAAGTTAGAATAGGCCCTAAAGTTACTATTACGGTTATTCTTAAATATATTATTATTCTAGAAACTAGTTGTTTCTTTCTCTAGATTAGTATATATAGAAAGCTAAGATCTAAGCTTAGTAAAACCTTTAAAATTTAACTTTATTACGAGTTTCCTTAATAATACTATAACTAATTTTTATCGTTATTTTTTTATATAAAGCGTCTACTAATTAACTCTTAACTAATCTAAATAAATAAAAAAATAGTAGTATTATTATAGGGATAAAAGCGATATAGTAATAAAGGTTAGGTTTTAACGCTAAGTTTAGATATACTCGCTTTTTATAGTATAGGATTAATCGGAGGATAGCGAGAGTAACGAGAGTAATAATAATATAATCTAGAGTCTTTCTAAGATTCTAGATTATATTAAAAATATATAAATTTAGTAAGGAATCGCGCTAAGACTCGTACGTACTAAACGAAGCTAAGATTTCGTACTATCTTTAAATATCTACTATTACTTCTATACTCTCTAATACTAACTAATAACGATACTTAATTGTCTTCATATAGCTATTTTAATTTCTATCTTCTATAATAATCTCGCTATATAACGACTACTATCTTATTATAGTAAATCGCTATCTTACTATACTATACTATCTATAGAGTATCTTCTACTTATATCTCTTTATTAACTTTATTAAACCTAATATCCTAGTTACTCGGTTTCTAGTAAAGATAGTCGTTTATATCTAGCGTCTAGTACTAAGCGTTTATAAAGTTAGTAATAGTAGTAAGAGCTATAATAAAGCGACTTTAATACCTAGTAGAATAATCCTTCGATAGTCTATCTTTAAGGATAGAAAATCTCTCCTTTCTAATACTAAACTACTATTCTATAGTATTACGAAGCGAGCTATACTATAGGTTAAATAACTCTTCTTTACTCGCTAGCTTTAGCTTAAAGGTATACTATTCGCGAAGATAATATTATATCTTCTAGTATAGTATAAGGAGGTATTCTATATCCTTTAAGTACCCTCTATTAGTAAGATAATACTTTAATAGAGATATAAATAGTCCCTTCTATAACGCCTTCTTTAGTACTATTCCGTTATTTACTAAGCCCTTATAACTAGATAGAATATAAGTAAAATTACTCTTAAAGTTATATACTCTAAGTATATTCTACGATACTTCGCCCTTCTAATTTTAATATACGCTAGTATTAGATATCTTCTATAGCTTAAACTTAACGTAAGTACTATTAAGAGTACTAATATAACTATTAAAATAAGGCTAGAACTTTAGATTATTATATACTACTCTAGATATTAGATCTAAGCGCTTTAGCTAATAATATAGTCCTTTACTATATAGTAATAAAGGATACTAACCTTATAGATTACGTAGCTAACGCTTCTAACTAAGTACTAATAGATAATCTTTAACCTCGCCTACGTTAACCTATTTAATATAAAGTCTAAGAATATTACTACCTACTTAGTAGAGCTTATTCTATCGCTATTAGTAAGCCTATAATCTCGTACTAATATATTAATAAACGCTCGAAGAACTAGCTACTATATATATATTATCTTATATATATATTCCTTAGATTTAGTTAATAGAACCTACGTCTACTAACCTCCTAGATCTAGCGATATAAGCTTTATTATAATCTCTAAAGGTAATATTTTTAGCTATATCTACTTATCTATAATCGCTTAAAGAATAGTTAATACTATAGTTAATATTAATAGTAATACTAAGTCCTTAGACGTCTTAATTTCTAATAGTTATAGAGCTATTCTATCGCTAAGTAAGAGTATATAATAATAGTAGGTAAGAGGTAGTAGTATATAGCTAGATTTAGTATTCTACGAAAAATAAATAAGGTATAAGAATACTATTTTTTATAGTATATAGATTTAACGCGTATACCTTCTAAAAGTAGTATACTAAGATTAGATTTAATACTAGATTAGAAGCCTTCTTAATCTACTAGATTAGAGGTAATTAATAGTAAAGACGATATATCTATTAGATTAAGAATAAGGCTATAAATTAAGTATAAATCTACTCTCTAATCTAGCGAGGTAATTAAGGCCTTATATACGATACTAGCTTTCCCTCTAAGACTAGTACTATAGAGGCTAATAATCGATTTCGAAGGTTCTATTATAATACCTATATACCTTATAGAAGCTTTACTATTAATAGGTATAGTTATATTATTAGGAGATATCTTTATAAGTTATTAAGAGCTCGACTATTTAATCTATTCCTAAGCTAACTAACTAGTAATTTATTACTCTATAGAAAAGTTTAGTATAGTATCCTAATAAGATTAGATACCTTTTACTAGTATTTCTCGTATACTACTAAAGATAACGACTACTCGAATAGGCAACCCCTAAGCCTCTTTTAAACTATAGTATATAGGCGCTTAGACCTCTATATACTATAGTAGTATACTTATAACTATACGTAGTTATAAGTATACTACTATCGTTATAATCGTTTATAGTATAGCTTCTCTTATAGTTTACTAGATAAACCGTTTATTAAGACCTCGTCTAAGCTAAATCGCGTCTTCTACTACGCGTATAAATCGCTATTTTATACTACTATTTAAGGTCTATTTAAGATTAGTTATAGCCTCGTAAAGATCCTTATAAATACCTAATTTCTCGTAGTAAGAGCCGACGTTTATAATAACTACTATAGCGGAAGATATTAATAGCTAGGTAGACTTAGTAGAGGTAGGTTCTTAGTATATAAATACGTTAGAGTAGAGGGGAATAGTAGTACGAGAATTACTATATACTTAGATAATAGATACTAGCGGAAGCGTAGATATATTAGACGTAGTAATAAAAGAGGCGAAGAAGAAGAATAGGCGTAGCTAGACTAAGAAGAATAAGATTATAATAGTACGAATAATATATAACTATAAGGCCTTATATAGTACTACTAGATAGTAGGAGCTCGTAATCGCGGAATACTATATTAATACTAGTATCTAGTATATATCGCTAGACTATATAATATAGAGCCTTAAGAAGGAGTATTTTCCTAGATTTAATATTAAAGAATATAGTAATAGTACTAGTAAGGAAGAAGATAAGCTAGGCTTAATATAAGTAGAAATATATACTTAGAATAGATATTATATTACTTATAAGAAGGCTAAAGTTAATACTATTACTATCTAGTAGTACGTCGAGTTAGAGGCTACTATAAGTTACTATAATAAGTATAATATACTAAGTTTATAGTTAAAGAAGTAGTAGACGCTAGATAAAGATTAGCGCTTTATTAAGTAGTAGGAGATACCTAATAGTCTAATAATTAGTAAAAAAGAAGATCTACTATAGGATAGAGGTAATAATAAGGTTATAGGTAGAGTTAATAATAGTATAATAGATAAGGGCGGAAATAATAATAAAGATACGTCTAGCTATAAAGAATAGGCTACTAGAGGTTAAAAAAGAGGTAGAGCGTAAGCGCTACTATATTACTAACCTTAAGGCTATACTACTACTACTACTACCTAGTTAAAATAATAGTATAAGGGCTTTAACTAAGGTTAATAGTAATAGTAGTATTACTTTTAGAAGTATATCTCGTAAACCTATACTAGCTATATATACTACCTCTCGTTTAGTAATACTAGTAACTCCTAGTTCTTAAGGCTCTACTACGCCTTCTTATACTTAGAAATAATAAGAGTCTTTTATTTAATCTAAGCGTACTTAAAGTAAGTATTATAGTATAGTATTAAATAATAATATATAGTAGTAGGAATATAATATATACTTATAAGCTAGAGAGTTATTTACTATACTAGCTTTAAAGCTTAAGAGAGATATAGATAAAGAAGACGACGCTAGCGCTAAAGACTATATATCTAAGCGAAGAAGATAAGAGATAGAAGAAGATATATTAGTAATTAAGGATAACTTAGAGTTATTTAAGAAAGAGGTTAGAGTTAATATTATATTAATTAAGAATAAAGTTAGGTCTCTAAATTCTAGTATAGCTTTAGTCTAGAGTACTAGTAATAATACTAATAACCTATTAAAGGTATTTTTATTAAGGCAAGGTATACTATTTAATATAGCTTAAGCTCTAGATATACTAACGTCGCTCTATACTAATACTAGTAGCGAAATAAGTAGAAATAGCGAGTTTCTAGACCTAGAAATAGTATTCTTTAGTAGGTCTCTTTAAAAGCTTCTAAGAATTTAGAGTTACTAGCGGTAGCGGATATTATAAGTATAAAACTTAATTAATTTATATACTTTTTAGATAAGATTATAGCTATTAAATAGGATAATAACCTTATATTAATTTTATATATATATCTTATATATATTATATATTATATAGAGGGCTAGTATTATATATAAAAGCGCTTTAAAGCTTATATAGAGTCGCTAGAGCTTTCTAACTTTAAGCTAAGAGATACCTACTTTCTTCCTTCTTTAATTCTAGCCTCCTACCCTCTATTATATAGCTAGCTAATACTTAGAAATAGTTATATAAGTACTAAGAGTACTTCTACTATATAGTTTATTAAGTAGATTCGCTCTCTAAGCTCTAGTTACTATCGTCTTATACCTCTAGTAGGTCTTACTAGAGGTATTTATAAGGACCTCGAGGAGGTAATATCTCCTACTAAGGCTTACTTAGCGTAAGCGCTACGTACGTAACGTATAGGCTTTTTACGTAGCGTCGTACGTAGTTTCGAATAAGGTACTTATTAGTTCTACTATCTATTAATCTATTAGTAGACGGGTATCCTATACGTTACTATATACCTAGCCCCTTATATATTACTATAAACTTAGAGGATTTAAGCTAAACTACTTACTTATTTAATTATAGCTACGAAGATAGATATAGTAGTTAGTTAGTAGTACTACTACTATAAAATAGGCTCTAACTAATTATTATAGTATCCTTAATTACTTTAAGAATATATTATAAGACTATAGCTTTATTATTATTACCTAGTAACTAGGCTACTACCTACTTAGTTAGTAATAGCTAGAAGGCCTATATATAGCCTTCCTTCTAGTTATAGATAGAGATTATTAACCTCGTTTAATATATACGTACTACTACGTTCTTATACCTCTATTATAGGGCTTTAATTAGTACCTATTATCTCTACATCTATCTATTCTATCTACTTAGTATAGCTACCTATTTAATAATAGGTTATACTTCTGTAAAGCCCTTAGATATCTCTACCCTAGGTATATATAGTATTAGGTTCTACGTATTATTAGAGCCGAAGGTAGGGCTATCTCTTCTTAATTATAGCGAGCGGTTAGGTTAAAGATAGCCTCTAGGTATAGATAGCTATATATAAGTAAGAATAATAATCGACCTATAGTATCCGCTATAAAGAAGTATCTTAAGAGGTCTTATTAATAAAGTAAGAGTAGCCTCCTAGTAAGGGTATCGCCTTAATCCTAAAAAAGCTATAAACCCTAGAGACTATTATAGCTTAGGACTTAAAATTTATCTAAACTAGTTCTATAAAACTCGCTTTAAGTAAAGGACCTTCTAACCTTACTCTATAATAAGCCTCGTATACTATATAATAGATTACTACCTATCTATTACTAGAAATTAGTAGGTATCTCTCTATTACCGATCCTAATCCGTCTAGTAATAGACTAATTACTTAGAGTCTATATACTTAGACCTAGCTAAAGTCTATAGTAGGATATTAGTACTAGTAACCCTATAAGGG
>JAASFE010003745.1:0-49975 GCA_013365205.1 Pseudocercospora cruenta
ATAGCTACTAAATATTCTATTATCTTGCCGCGTACTATCCTAAACCTATTAAACTCGGCCTTACTAATGTTATAGTATTCTTAAGCTAGCTTTGCCCTTAACTAATATAGCGAGTCGGTTATAAGCCTACTTATATCGAGTATTAGAAGAAGAGGTTATATCGGCTCGTCTAGTTTATCTTCGTATAGATCTATATATATCTAGGTCTTATATCTAGTTAGGTATGTCTTAGATTGCTTAAACTAGCGGGCCTAGTTACTAGGTCTATTAAGGATAATAAGCTTACTACTACTAAGATGACTACTATTAGAGAGAGATATTATAGACTCGAGCGTATATAGGAACGCGTAGATTAATAGGATACGTATATAGAAACGCGTAGACTACTTGTTCTTAGTACTATATAGGTCGATTAGACTATAGAAGTTATCTTATTTTAATTATACTAAGGAAGCCTCTAAGAAATAAATAAGTCCGGGCTTATAACTATTACGCTTAGCGTAGTTAATTATATTACGTAATACTACATTATTAGGAGCGTTCAACTAAATAAGTGAATAATTGTATATCTTATTCTATCTAATATTGCTTGAGAACAGGTGTTGAAATCTCTGCTTATGCCAAGAATCATGTGATCTCGGCTGTGCAACACTTGTACTCCTACGGCCCTGACCTTCTCGGACGAGGCGACAGAGCCTTCGACAAAGCTGGCCGTCGGGCATGCAGCACACAGCACGCACGCACGCGTTACCAACCAAGTACCCTCACTGAATCTGGCCTAACAACCACTTTGAACGGCAGAAGTAAGTCAGGTACAACACAGCCTGATACGAGAATCAAGAAGACGGGGAATCGGCACGATCATCTCGTCGTCTCGCTGGCGCCCAGAGATTCCCGCGGCAAGCGCGAGCGTTGAATCGCTCGAAAGACCGTTCAGCAAGAGAGCTCCAACTTCCTTCTCAAGACAGATACCTCGGGATGAATGATGCGATCAAGCTCAGCAAGGCGACATTCAGCCAGTCGGTAAGTCTGATGCAGCCCGCAGGTATTTGTCACAAGAGAATACCTTATCGCCAATTGTCCGATCACGGCCGCACATCGAATTCATTACACTAGTAAACCTCCATCTGAGACAATCTTGGTTGCTATCATACATTACTTCGTGAAGACAGACGCCAGGCCATGCCATATCGATCCGGTCTCAGAGCACAAAAACACTCAAAAGCAACGCTGCAACAGCAAAAGAGCTCTTCCCAGCCTTAGGAGAAGCATCTCCAGTATACGGAGCCGGACCAGTAGTTGTCGGACTCGTACCGTTCGAACCACCAGCCTGCGGTCCAGTATAAGCCGGCGAGGTCTCCGCTGAAGGTGACTGACTAGCCGGAACGCCGGTAGGAGCTACCGACGGCGTCGCAGTAGGTGCCACAGGAGTCGTTGGCACGATGTTCGTTGTAGTCTGGACGATACTTGGCGTACAGCCTGGCTCTGGACCTGCCCAGGCAGAACCCTGGGGTGGTGCGGGCGAGCCCTCTTGAGAGAAGTATTGTGGTTGTTGCCAGTCCATGCTCCAGAAGAGGTAGGGAGAGAACTCGGGGACTTGGTTTATGATGTTAGGTGGAGGAGCGACTTGTTGGCATGTTGGTTGTGCGGCTCCGATGTTGTTGAAATCACATTGTTGTGGTGCGCCCCAGGCTTGTGTGTTGTGGTCTGATTCGGCTGCTGTGAGTGTCGATTGGCATTGTGTGGAGACTTGGTCTGAAGGCACTGGGAAGATGGCGTTCGTAAAGGTCGGTCCTGTCTGTACCACACTGCCCTTGTCATCTGTGTATCCTGCCCAAAGTGTTTGGCATGAGATGTATGCCGAGCCTGGCTGGAATGTTTGTCCAAGAGTCGTGATGGCAGATCCTCCTACAGGAGCTGGTGCTCCAGGTGCTTGACCTTGAGCGCCGGCTGCAGCTTGGCCTCCCACAGGAGGGAAGTAGATCATTCTTGCTGGGCCGCCTTGGACAGTGCATTGCGGACTGCCATTTGGCAAAGCCCCGACTGAGGCCGAAAGACCTGCTGCTGCTCCGCTATCTCCGCCCGCGGATATTGAGATGGGCACTACAGGAACTGGAACGAGACTGACTCCTGGTAGAAGTATTAGCAGGAATGCTCGGTGAACGTTCACCAGATCTCTCGACTCACCATAACCTCCGCCGAAGCCCACTCCTGCTCCAGCGCCGCCGTTCACGGGGCTCGACTCGTTCCCATTGGCACCTACACCAGCTTCTCCGCCGGCTTGACCTTGACCTTGACCGCCAATGCCAGCGCCACCACCTAGACCGGCTCCTACGCTCGCTCCAGCACCGGTTCCTGCTCCTCCGTTGGCGTCTCCACCTGCACCACCATTGATGCCGACTCCTGCGATTAAAATCAGTCCGAGCTCGTCATTGGTCGTCGGATCAACGAACCAGCACCAATTCCACCTCCGTTATCTCCCTGACCGCCGCCATTGATGCCGACACCTACGATAAAAATCAGTCCGAGTCCCTCAACAAAAGTAGCAGAAACCTACGAGCACCAACTCCCCCTCCACTACCTCCTGCACCTCCGTCGATGCCTAGACCCACGCCAGCCCCTCCCTGGCCACCAGCACCTATGAAACAGTCAGCCTCGTGCCATCGTCATGTGAAGACAAATAAACTCACCACCATTGACGACAACTCCCAGACCTCCTCCTAATCCAGCTCCAAGATTGAGCCCAGCATTAATTCCTTGTCCAACAAAATTGAAAAGACCTCCAATAGAAGGCAGTTGTGCATTGACACCGACACCAGCATTCAAAGGCCCGACTTGGGCTCCGATGCCGACTCCAACCATGTTGACCGAGTATGCAATAGGTTCGGCCTGCTTCTCCGTAAGCTAGAACGAAAGACAAATAGTATCCTAACGAGAGAGGGGTGAGGGAAAAGAAATGAAGAAGCGACAGGCCAAGATATACATTCCGCGACCATACTCACACATTCTCAGTCTCAGAGGCGCAGTCGCAGCGTCTCATGATCGAAAATGGAGGAATGTCTGTAAGCGGCGAGTTGAAGCACGCACTCGTCGTGAAAGCCAAGAAAACCTTCCACTTTCATTATACTGACGATTCGGAATCTTGCCTACCTGCTCGTGCTGTTAGTGGAGTTGTGGTGTCTAGGGGCTGAACTGAGTAAGGTTGAACCTTGCTGTTGTGTTAAAGTTGTCTTCAAGAACGTTTCAGCAAAGCTAGCTGCAACGTGAGCCGTGCATCGCAGACAACTAGTCGTACATCTGGTTGCTGGTCGATGTGATGGATGTTGCAGGAATATCATTACTTTCGTCGCAGGCGTCTATGGCTGGAATCTAGATGCACTATCGCTTCGAACCCTTCTCGTCACCAAGCTCTTCCCGTAAGATTCTGACTTGCTTCTTGATCTCGCGCCACAGGATATAGTTATCGAGGTCGGGATCTTCTTCGTCGATTCGTCGCGTGTCCCAAACAAAGTCGTAGAGGCCTTTGAATGGCCTTGCGCTTTCCCGATCGCAGCTCGAGCCATTACTCGGCCTTTCGTGTGCTTCTAGACACTCCAGACAAGTCCTGTCGCTGAAGCTGTCCTGGTCTCTTGCGATCGCCAGCAAGGCAGCCACCATAGCTTCTTGCAGATACGCGAATGAGAAATCTTTTGTGATCTTTGCGACAGCCGGGCATAACTTGTCTGGAAAGTCTAAGTCCTTGTTGTCTGCCAACTTCTTCTGCCAGTATTGCATGTACATTCCTCGCTCTTTCTCATTCGGATTGTCGAATAGGTATTTACGGTCGAATCGAGAAGGTCGCTTCGCAAGACCTGGATCAAGCCTGTCTAAATGGTTCGTGGAGCCGATCATCAGAATTCCGTCGTTCTTCGCAATACCGTCGACAGCATTGAGAAAGTACGATCGGACTGCGTCAGTCACGATACTGTCCAGGTCTTCGAAGATTAGTAGACACGGCGCAGTCCGTCTGGCTAGACCGAAGATCTGATTGATGCTGTACTCGGGACCTGCAAAACTTGCCAGGCTCTTCACGTAAAGTGTCGGGATAGGATCATCGCGGCTGTAGAACTGGTTCATCATTGCCTTGAGGCTGATGGTCTTTCCATTCCCAGGCGGACCATAGAAGATCATTCCACGCTTCCATGGCACTTTCAAGCGCTCGTACTGATCCCGGCTGTCGTAGAAGGAGCTGACATCCTCTCTGATCGTCTTCTTCCTCTTCTCGTCCAAAATCACGTCGTCCCAGCTGGCTTTTCGAACGCTCTCAAACAGTTCCTGGCTCTTTTGCCAATAACCGCCATCAAAGACCCAAATTTCCTCATGCAGGGTGTTGCCCCAAGCACCGGCTTCGATGAGGAGCTGATTGACTGCTTCAATGGACGGCGATAGAATGTATTGATTGACTTGCTGTGGGTAGTATCCGGTTCCATCTCTTCCTTCAACGACGTACATCACAAACTCCTTGTTCTTCCAGTCAATCAGATACTTGCCAAACTTGACAGAGTCCCCTAGGCCTCCCTTACCATTCAGGCGGGAAGCAGGAGGGTGGTAGAGTCTCCATGATAGTCTGTCCTTTTCATTGTCTATTGGAGCTACGGCGACCTTGCCGGCAGCAGCGTATCCGAGAATGTTGCAGCTTTGCGCAGGCACCACAGTCAAACGGAGCTCTGGATACTCTGCCCGCAAGCTCTCCACAATGATCGCATCGGTATTGACTCGCTCGGCGGAGGAGTGCTCAAAGTAGCGGTGGGACGTTTCGTTGCGGGGGCCGCCAGGACGGTGTTCGGCCTTGCCAGCGGTCATGGTCGAAGGTAATAATGGATATAGAGTAGCTTCGTGAAGAGGGACTGGTTCGATTGCTATGCAGGGATGATGATGAAGACGACACCACCTTGATGAAAGCTGGCGCCTGGTACCACCTGCAATCCTTCGAGGTGGTTGCGCAGCTGTAGTTCTAGCAGTAGAACCATTGCGCCGGGATTTAACAACCACCTAAGAAACTCAGTGGTCTAATACTTCTATATAGCTAGAGTCTAGCATAGCGCCCTAGGGCAGCTGGTCGCTATACGCGGCACTCGGATTAGCCGAGGAACGGACTATAAATGGAATCAACAACAACAAATTCATGACTTGTTGAAGTTCGTGATTGAGAGACCCTCGTACGATTTCAGCTCTGCAAAAGATTGATCAAGTCTGGAGGAACAAATACCACCTGGACTGCAATCGGCAGAGGAGGTCCTGGACAAGCTCAAGCATTCTTCAAAGGCCTCACGTTCCTAGCCGGCTGCAAAACGATTGTGTCCGAGGTGTTCGCAGGAGGAAGACCACGCGAAAGTTAGACCATTTGCCTATTGTTGGCAGGGCACCAATCCAACAGGAATTCGCGACATCTCCGACTGTTCTCTCATCTTCCCGAGCATAGAGATCGAAAAGTGCGCACAGAAACAAGCCAATACGCCAGGAAACACTTGAGCCCAAACTGTGATCGTATCGACTACCAGGATGTCAAGTCATCAAGGCAAAACAGTCCTTGTAACGGGAGCAGGTGGTGGCCTTGGACGTGTCATTGCCGAGAAGTTCGTCGATTTGGGAGCAAACGTGGTGGTATGCGATATCAACAAGGATCTGCTCGTCGACTGGCGGGAGAAGGTAGAGTCTGCCTACTCGGACCGAGTGCTCTCGGTCGAAACCGATATCACATCGGAGACTGCTCTTGATGACCTTTTCGAGCAAGCAGAGAAAAGGTTTGGCCACTTTGGTAAGTGAGTGTATGATTGGGTGTAGTAGACATCGGGCTTGGTCAGGAGTGTGTCGCTTCTCCCATGTCCACTAGAATGTCAACTAGCAGTCTTCAAAGCTTCGACTCTGTCAGCCGTGGGATTGCTGCACAAAATTCTTAAACGGATGGCAGGTTCGATTTCAGAAGTGCTTGCTGACCTTGACATGCAGACTATGTTGTCAACAGTGCCGGAGTGATCGATAGGGTATGTCCAGTGCGATTGTTCTTTTGGATCGCAGTTAGTCTTCTCGCGATGGATGTTTCGCTGATCGTTGATGTGTAGTTCGATCCAGCTGGCACGATGGAAAGATCGACCTGGGACAAGGTCATTGCAGTCAATCTGACAGCCCCAATGTCCATCATAAAGCGTGGCGTTAATTCCATGCTCAAAGCACAAGTGAAAGGCTCAATCGTCAATATTGCTTCTGTGGCCGCTTTCAAAGGGTTTGCAAATGGTATGAGCTGGCGAGGATCGCAGCAGAATGAAAGATCGCTTACCTTTCCTAGGCGCGGCGTACACAGCGTCGAAGGCTAGGCTGATCGGGTTGACCAAGAACACTGCTGCATTCTATCGCCTCAAAGGCATTCGGTTCGGCAGTCTGCTCTGCTTGGCTTCCAACATGACTGACAGGCCTGCAGGTGCAATGCGATAGCCGCAGGAGCCATGCAAACGAACATTGGGAACAGCCTTGCGGATGGTCGATTCAATATGGAGGGCATGGGACTGATGAAGCAAGCCTGTAAGTCTTAGACTGGTGTCTTCTTAACGACTTGTGGTCCCTGACTTATGATCCAGTTGGTGAATGGGAAGGCGGCTATGCAGACCTAAACAAGATGGTAAGTGCTGAAAGACAATAAGCGACCTCCATACTTCTGAAACAACACGAGCTGACCCTGCTCTTCAGGCTACTCTTGTTGCATTCCTCTGCTCAGAAGATGCTGAGATGATCAACGGAGGTAAGTCTTCCGCGTCTCGAAGGGACACTGATCGTTTTGCTAATGCAGCCTTTCTCTTCAGCCACGGTAACTGCAGACGGAGGCACAACCGCAAACTAAGTAGCCATGGCTGCATAGGTACGGCTCCCAGGCAGGGTGTCTTGATTGGAGTCGAGCACAGTGCGTGAAGGAATCGCAACCTGGTACACTCTGTTGCAGCAACCGAAGATATACCAGACTTTCTGCGCTTCAGTGGCAATGCTCATGCAACTTTTGTGGACTTTTGCGGCGTAGAGAACCACAATCAATATCAGACTTCTGAGACACAGGATCTTCACCAGCATCTGCGTTCAATCCATGATAAGAGTCAAGCCGTAGCATTGCTTGTGGTGCTTGTTCCTGTCAAGCTGCAACATCGTTCTAACCGAGCCTAGACCCCAGTCGTTCGTGCATGATTCCATGGGTATGGGTGTGCTCTAAAGCACCTGAGGCATCCGTGGAACCAATAGCTTTGCTCTCGGTCTGTGAAGTGGATGGCTAAAAGGCCGGCTAAATCTCGAAATTGGAGCTGCGGATCAATCAATGTCGCCTCGGCACGCCCGCAACTCTGCTTGCGCCAATTTGATCGTGGCTTGCATCGTGGCTTCATAAGATCCTATGTGTATGAGAGCCGCAATTGATTCTCATCGTAGATCTCTGCTATCGCAATTGCGCACACACATCGCTGACTCGAACGGTCCTTGGGACTGCAGACTTTAGATCGCGAAGGGAAAGCGAGTGCCGGCCCGTCACACTTCTCCATTGTCCCAGAGTTGCGGAGAAAGGCAGACTGGAGAAGAATCCACCAGGTCCGTGTTCCTATCGTGTCATCAAATAGATGACGAGACCAGGTAAGCTTCTTGCAGCGCCAAACGCTGGATTCATTGGTCAAGAATTTCCGCTCCTCCGTGTGGTGACCAATTAAAATCTCACCTTGTCATATGCTCGCACGCATGGAGAACGCGTGCAGAAGCAGAATCTCCGCGGCTGTTCGCTGCTGTTGATAGATGGGTATTCGAACAGCGAAGTGCGGTTGCGAGAAGCATCGGTGGTAGCTGTAGGGGCCGAAGCTCGGCTTGCGTCGCTGGCATCCTCCCGTGATCAGAAATGTACAATGACAAATGGGGCAAAGTTTCTTTGCGATCGCAGGAACTGCAGCTCTTGCACACGATGCTGGGCGACAAACCTGTCAGCTACCTGTCACGAGTCCGGCGCTGACCACGGCTATGAATCCTTCGTGACATGGTTGTATATTGACTGCCATGTGTCTGTGAGGTGGAGTATTGCAAGGAACAGTCTTCGCCCGAGCTGCACTGAGTGTTTCTGGACGGATGGATTTCCTGTGTATGGTCGACGCCAGTGGAGAGCCCCCAGTCGTTGAGAAGAGAGTTTGAGCCGGACAAGTGCTTAGCTGCAGGCGAAAACTCTTGGTGATACGTCAGTGTCCTGGTCGTGTCCACTTGAAGCGTGAGATGTGAATGACTGTGGATCTCTGTGTGGGGCGGCAATGGTCTGTGCGCATTATGTGAAGGCTTGGTCGACATTTTGCGGAGAGCACATGCACATCTGCTCGACTCCTTTGCATCATCAACGAGGGCCAAGCAGTAAAATGCGCACTGGCCGACAAGTAAGCGGTGGTTTCCAGGGTTCGAGGATTCCAGACTCGCGCAAACAAAGGTCGCTACCTGTCCGGAGTATCGCATGTTTGCTGCGCGCTACCACCGACTGCGTACCTGACGGATGGTGTACCATTCGGCGTAGCAAGAAGCATTGTATGAGCGGTGCTCAGGGCGTTCTGTCCAACGCTCGCTAGGCTTACCGGAAGGATCGACACTCGCGCATGCACTCTCAATTTGCCGACTCCAACACACCTGCATTCGGATTGGTCCTTCACATCGTCTCCAGGTAGCTCCCCACAATATCATTTTTGTAATGATGGAGTTATCGCCGGAGCCGCGTCTTCCTTTCGCGATGACCGCTTAGCCCGTGTATATAGAGGTCATCTGCGCCTGTCGCTCAATTCGTCCTCCGTGCTACCCTGTTCCCTACTAAACCTAGGTTTTTACGTACCTCTGTTGACTAGGGCAAGACGAGATCCATAAAGGCTGTCTCCGCATCTTCAGTGAGCCAATTCACAGGACAGTCAACATGTCGACCGCTCAAGGACAGAATGACGAGAAGCCCACCAACGGCGTGCAGCCTGGCGACTTCGATGGCGTCGGTGCTCACGACCATGCTGGTGGTGTAGCCAAGCAGCGCAAGCCATACGACTATGGTGGTAACCCGCTCGCACACATCAACACTGGCGACTCTGCTCGTCTCGCTGCCTTCGGTGGTGAGCTCCAGCCAGGTCTTTACAAGGTCGACACAAGCCGCAAGATCGCCAACCCAGCTCCTCTTGGTCTCTGTGGTTTCGCCCTTACCACCTTCCTGCTCTCTGCCATCAACCTGGGAACTCGTGGTCTCAGCGAGCCAAACCTTGTTATTGGTGCTGCTTTCGCATACGGCGGGCTCGTCCAGCTTCTTGCTGGCATGTGGTATGTTGATCAAGCGAGCTCGTGGTCGAAGAAATGCAAAAGCTGATTCAATGTCCAGGGAAATGGCCGTTGGTAACACTTTCGGTGCGACTGCCTTGTCCTCATACGGTGGTTTCTGGATCGGAACTGCCATCATTCTGACTCCAGGCGGTTTCGAAATCATCTCGACACTTGAGGCCGATTCTCCATATCCATTCTTGAACTCTTTCGGACTGTACTTGATGGTAAGTCGTTGCAAATCGATCGACGGAAAGGATTCAGACTAACGACGTCCAGGGCTGGTTCATCTTCACCTTCCTTCTGCTCATCCTCACTCTCCGATCGACAGTCGCCTTCTTCTTCCTGTTCTTCACGCTGGACATGGCCTTCCTCATGCTCGGAATTGCCTACCTCGTCAACGATGGCGGAGCACCAAACACTGCTTGCCTCCGCGCTGGTGGTGCTTTTGGTATCATCGCAGCTTTCGCAGCTTGGTATGCATTAAACGATTGATCGTCTTCGTTGTTGACAATGCTGACATTCGTCCAGGTACAACGCGCTCGCCGGTATGGCAGACTCCAGCAACTCGTTCTTCCTCATCCCAGTCGCCCACTTCCCATGGTCCGACAAGGGACGCGAGAACCGTGGCAAGGTCAACAACGACGAGGCTCGCGCTGCCCAGCAGGTCTAAAAAGCATGATTGTAATACCAACGTTATGATACCCCATGAGTACGACAGAGTGCCGCTTGGACGGTGTAGGATAACGGCCAGAAGAGCTTTTGGAATGACACCATCTCTGTAATTATGCAACCTAATACCGACATAAACCCAGACTATTGCTTCAGGTCATCATTCAGTCAATATCTCGACGCGACTGCTGATAATAAGTAAAGAACAAGGCATTCGTCTACACTGAGGACCGACGTGAGGTGAATGGAGAGTTGAACTTCGCTCTCTCGTACCGCTGCAACTGATAAGCTCATCGGAACTCGAATGAGCACGAAAACGATTAGGAGATTGATGCGGCCGCCCGGACAGGATTACCATCATGTCACACTGGTTGCTGCTAACCCAATTGCCCTACTGAGGTTGTTTTGTCCGGAAGCCCTGTAACATTTCCTACTACAGTAATCTGCCGACTCCCCAAATTCGCAATCGTCTCCGGGTGTCGCTACACTGCAGGAGCTCTACAAGTATTAGTTTAGAAAATCTCTGCTATGGCTGTACACATGTTACACTTTGAAGACACACTGCCGTTTAGTAACATCTTGGAGAACTTGACGCCCGAAGGCTCGAAGTAGGCCTCTCTTCCTCGGCCGAACTCCGCTGGACTAGATCAGGAAGTACAATCTAGTTCTATCCAACCACAATTGCAACCAAGGTTTCTGATCCAGTCAAGGCCCAGTTCATGCACGAAAGCCTTGTGCTGGCAAGCCGAATCTGCACCGACTCGTTGTTCAAGTGGGGCATCCTTACCACCTGCAGGCTGCAGTGAAGATCTGAACTTCACGTTATGAATGAGGCGAAATAGAAGGAGAAAAAAGTGTTAATGTGAAAGAGGAACGGTGAGGTTTGAGTGCTTGCTCTTAGCGAGCAGTAGTCTTCATCTAATTTCTTCATACATCTTCGAGACCAAATCTTTTTTTGGGTGCTCTTCTTCTTCGGGGGTATCTCTTAAATCTTTCATGCTTCATTCCATCCAATGCAGTGCAGATTAAACCTGTGAAGGTAAATCTATGTCAAACGCCTTTCCCAAATGCTGCTATTCCTTGCGTATCCCAGTGACCAGTCTCGACATTCTGTTGTTATAATCCGTGCCAAGTCCGAACGATCTGGTGTTACCATGTTCCAATCCAAACGCCATTCATCCAATACAGTGTCGTTCCTTCGTTGTTGTCGTACATCCTGATGAGTTGTGATGCGTCGTATAGACTACCTTCGAATCTTCTCGTTCATGATGTCTGTGCTTCGAGGGTCATCGTCAGGATTGATGCCACTTGGTTTGTGGACGACTACTGCAGGACGCTGTTTCGGGCTGTAGCCTCTGCTGGATGCCGACGAGCCTATAGTGGAGTAGGCCGATGGTAGATCGTCGTCAAACATGGTGTCTCTGCGGACCTTGATTTGCTGGTGTACTTTTGCCATGGTGGCTTGGTCCGGTCGCTGTTCTTTCGTAATAGATGGCTTTTGGTCTTCAGCCAATTTCGGATCTCGCTTGTCTTGCTGAGCCTGTTCCGCCAATGCGATGAAGTGGCGATGAGCTCTCGGGTAGTATGAGACGTCGAGTAATTGCCGTGAAGATGGCTTGCAGTGACAGTGGTATGGATGAAAGAGTTCAGGCAATGCTGGCGTGGTTGTTTTCCTGGTGGTTGACAGGAGTGAATGAAGACGCAGGACGGAAGTCAAAGACTTATATATGTTGTACACTTGTATTGCGGCCTCCAGGCCGGGCGAAGTAGTATAGCCACAAAGGGCGGCCTCTTATGAATGCTCAGCCATGAGAACAGACCACCTTAGGCAGCATTGCAAGGAGATGCTAGGCACGAGACTTGGTTTCGCTCCAGTGACTCACGAAACAATGCGTGGAACAGGCATCATTAGGCTTCGGGATATTCTAGAAAGGATCTTGTTCCTGCGAACAGCTGCAGCGCATTCCAGTGATGTGGTGCGGGCTTGCGCAGGCACCGCAGTGCACTAGAGAACACTCCCATTGGCACGTTTCAGTCCATCCAACACCATTCTTCGCTGCCGCGGACGGTCGCTCCAGTAATGACCCTGCGATGCGAAACATTCTTCATTTCTCCCGATGGTCAGTGGTGTGGAATCCCACGTTGGGCGTCGAGTCGGAAGCCTCTGCGAAGAAAGGAGGACGAAACACAGGGCAGCGACGGCCGCCTCACTCCCCGGCAGCAAAAATCAGAGTTGGCGGCTTGGATGCTGCCGCCAGCAGCCGCCTGCTCACATTTCTCGCTTACGACGATGATGATAATATTATCGTTGAAAGGGGCCGAAAGTGTCCTATGAAAAGCAGCCTCGGCAAGCCTCCTTTTCTTGATGGACGAATTGATTGGCTTCAGACTCTTGTTCCTGTTTTGCCTATACCGGGATGCGACTAGTTCCTGATCGTCTGTTACGCATTTCTCGCATTGGTTTTCACGAGCACGAAAGCAGCGGCGACCGCAAACTATTCAGGACGTCACCCAAGATTCGCCGTGGATGGCAGCGCTGCCCAAACCAGCAGCAAAATGCCGCAGAGAAGGTGTCGGGCGTCAACTCATCAGAAAACAACCAGGACGAGGCGTGTGACATCCCTGACCTCGTGGGAGATGTGGCTTGACTGTCACCAAGGTGACGAGCATACCCGTGCTCCTTGTCTTGTACGCTGCCCAACTTGATTACGGCCTTTCCGGGCGTCGTGAAGACTCGTCTGCTGACGACGGAGTCTCATCTTACGAGCGGCATGATGGTAATGCGGATACGATGCCATCAGATTTTGCACATCTTACTCGTGATGTCTCGCCTCACGCGCCGGTGCTGCAAGGATCTCGACCGAGTGAGGCGCTCACGGGTACTCGCAGGATACCCGACCGATCTGGCATGACCTTTGCTGCATCCTTGGAGCGCTTCCGCTTCATCTGCAACATCGAAACGAACGCGGCGAACAATACCAATTTTGCGCATCTAGTCTCATCCGCTCTGCGAGACTCAAGCTCCAGCGGAGTATCGAAGAGCGGTGGCAAGCGTGTCGAACATAATGTTTCGGAACAAACGCGATCCGCACTTGCGAAGGTGCTGTCGTTGTTGTGACAGGTCTGAAGCAGATTCCCGTTGCCACTCATGCTCTTCACTATCTGGAAACGAATCGCCGAGGTCTTCGATTCGCAATACCACGTCCGCTTAGACTGACCTACGTTGTATTTGCATTGCTCTTCGTTCAACTGGTGCTGATGAGGATGAAATAGGTACAAGAAGGCCACCAAGAAATGCCGAACCCGCAACATACTATACCTGGAGTGTTTTCGGAGAAATGATAGCAGCGCAGTGAGGTTGCCGAGATTGCCATTTGAGAGCAGCATGAGCAGTCGGCAAATTGTTCCCAGCGTCCAGGTAGCTGGGACGGGAGGTCTTGGAGAGAGCTTCGTGGCTAACACAGCGTCGAGAACCATATGCTGGACATAGCCAAGGACCACTACCGGTTGTCGCGAGAGCTCACTCTATCTGGATCAAAATATGGCTCGATCGCGTCCTAGATCTATTGTTGATTGGAGAGACGGGTATTTGCATCGGATACCTACAGCAGCTATTCTTGGCACTGGCTCAGTCGCCGCGTCAAGGCGTCGAGGTCTCTAAGAAGTCCTGAAGTAGGAAGAGATGGACGCCTTCCAGCTACATCGACGTAGGAGCTGCAAAATCGAGCTATTTGAGGTCGGCCCAGTGCCACTGAAACGACTTGGTCTCGGCAGGGTGCAGAAACGCACAGCTATCATCAAGGTGGCGCACAAAAGCGTGAGAACTGGGACATTGCCATATGGGGCCGCCATGAACAGATCGGGTTCTGGTTATGATCTTCGACGCCTCTAGCAGAACATAAGTTCGAGCGAATACCTGGCAGTAGTCTGGCAAGGCATCCTCTTAGCGCTCGTCCTTGTGTGCCGCTACTGCTGACCAGCGCGCCTTGTGCCTCTCTTTCAATACACTCGCTTCGTTCATTCATTCACAGTATTTCCTTGTACACTTCTCACTGAACAGCAGCACCACATGCGGATCGCTACAGCAATTGCAGCCTTGGCTGCCAGCTTCTCACAGCTTACCTCTGCACAGCAGTACTCTGGAGATGTCATCAACACCACCCTGCCTGGAGTTCCTGGATCTGAGATCGCCTACTTCCGCATCAACGATCCCTCCGGCAAGAACAAGAATCTCACTCTCATCAATTACTATTCCCACGGAAAGAGCAACAAGCGTCTCGTCGAGGCAAACGTTCAACGTGCTGTGATCATCATTCATGGCCTCAACCGTGATCCGGGCACCTACATGTCCAACATGCTCTCAGCGCTCTCTCAAGTCAAGTCGGATCCCAACATCAACTTCGACACAGTTGCAATCATGGCCCCGTACTTTCCAAACGGCGACGACAAGAACAAAGGATACCCATGGACTGACGGGCTGAAGCCAGCAAGAGGCTCTACCAGCAATGCTCTGGTCTGGAAGTCTTCTCAATGGTCAGCTGGCGGCAACAACCAATATCCATACACTTCTACCAACACGAGCTCATACACCGTGCTCGACCAGATCATCCAGTACTTTGACAATAAAGCCATGTTTCCGAAGATGAACCAGATCGTGATTGCTGGTCACTCGCTAGGAGCTCAAACAGTGCAACGATATGCTGCTCTTGGTACTCCACTCAATACTCAAACACCCATCAGCTACTGGATAGGCAATCCCAACAGCTACGTCTGGCTGAGCACGGATCGTCCACTTTCCACTGCGTCTTGCCCAAGCTACGATGATTACAGAGAAGGTTATAGCGACTTTGTGGGCTATCCGATGACTTACGGTGTTAACTTGGTTGCACAAGGCAGGAGTGCAATCCTGGCGAACTTCCAAAGCAAGGCTATCAACTATGCTCGTGGCACCCAAGATCTTGGAGACGACTCTTCCAGCTGTGCTCCACGAACGACTGGCTCTAATCGCAACGAGCGCTTCTTCAATTTCATCAAAGCATTCCCGCCATCATGCACAGATCCCAAGGGCCGCAACTGCGATACTGTAGATTTCGTCAACATGGGCCACGATGGAGGCGGCATGATGGCATCTGCGGCCGGTCAAGCTCGCCTCTTCACTGACAATTTCTACGGCAATGGTAATCGATCATACGACTTCGGATATCCTCGACAACAAGCCGGAGACGATCCATATCCCAATCCGCAACTCAACGGGACGACCGCTGCAACGAACAACAATACGTATGCTGGAAATATGACTTACTGGGGTTGCTGGTCCGATCAGAGCCCGAAGACGCTTCCGAACATGACATATACCAGCAACGACAACACCATTGAGAAGTGCACGAAGACTTGTGCAGACGGTGGCAACACCATCGCCGGACTCGAGTACGGCACTCAGTGTTTCTGTGGCAAGTCGCTTGGCTACCTTGCGACTCAAGTCATAGAAAGCTCTTGTTCCTTCCCCTGCCCTGGTAACGCCAACGAGACATGCGGTGGAAGTGGTCGCCTTTCACTTTTCTCCAACGGGCGGCCTACGCTCCAGGAAGCTCCTGGTACACCGGAGACTGTTGGCGACTTCTACTATGTCTCTTGTTACACAGAAGCTAGCAACGGTGCTCGCGCTCTCGCTGGGAAAGGCACGTCAAGCAACTCGATGACGCTCGAAACTTGTGCGAGCTTCTGCTCCGCTTATCAATACTTCGGCACTGAGTACGGAAGCGAATGCTACTGCGGTAACAGCTTCTCTGCGGGAGCGAATCGAACCAGCGATAGCGACTGCAGCATGCTGTGCTCGGGCGCCACCAACGAATTCTGCGGTGCTGGCAACAGACTGACAGTCTACCAGAACCCAGACTGGACGGCAGGGTCCAGCAGTTCTACGTCTGCCACAGCCACAGCTTCAACCTCGACTGCATCTAGTTCCGGATCAACTCCTTCATCAACCGCTGTTTCCTGTCCTTCCTCAAACAGCACGACTGTGACATCCAATGGCAAGAACTTCACCATCGAATGCAACAGAGACTACTCGGGCGGTGATTTGACCTCCATGAGCGTCAACTCTTTCAAGCAGTGCATCGATGCCTGTGCTCAGAATGACAAGTGTATCTTCGTCGCTCTGTCGGGGTCAGCATGTTATTTGAAATCGAGCTTGGGGTCTCCTGTCACTAATGGCGTTTCTGGAGCCAGACTGGTCGTCTCGTCGTCTACCACCTCAAGCTCGTCAACCACCGTCACCAGCACGACCACTGGAGGCACAACCGGCTCAGCCGTATCTACTAGCTCAATCACCAGCACTTCTACAAACACATCGAGTACTCTTACGAGTACTACAAGCTCGTCTGCTTCTGCGTCACCGACCGCAATCAATTGTCCAGCAGCCAACAGCACAACATACATCTCTAACGGCCTCTCTTTCCAGATTGAGTGTGGTATCGATCATTCAGGTGGTGACATGAAGACAGTCACTGTCAGCAATCTGAAGCAGTGCATTGATGAGTGCGCGAAGACCACCGGATGTGTTGACGTCTCATACACCTCGGTCTGCTACCTGAAGTCGACGCTTGGTAAAACCCTCTTCATGAGTGGAGTCAATGGTGCCAAACTCATCGAGAATGCTTCCACATCCACATCGACAACGTCAATGGCAAGCAGCACTTCAGAGATCTCGTCCTCCTCCACATCAGAGTCGGCGATTTCGACCAGCTCCTCGACAGAATCTGGATCCTCCACATCTTCTCTCTCAGAATCGCCAACGAGCAGCTCCTCAACAACATCTGAAGCATCCAGCTTATCCGCAGCATCGACCACAAGCGAGACCTCGTCAGCGACCGGATCTGTTAGCTCTTCAACTTCGACAACAAGCAGTAGCAGCTCATCATCGAGTTCTGATACGTCTTCTACTTCTTCTTCATCTGAGGGATCAATCAGCTCCTCGGCTACTGAGACTTCGAGCGCTTCTTCGACTACATCCACAAGCATCGCCTCATCTACGTCTGATACTTCAAGCTCTTCGTCCTTGCTTGAATCGACAAGCTCTCCATCGACGTCGACAGTAAGCAGCACATCACCTGCATCCGACACTTCGAGCTCTTCGTCAACTTCGACGACAGATACTTCCTCATCAGCATCTGAATCGACAAGCTCTTCTTCTACATCGACAGCAAGCATCTCGTCAGCTACTGAATCTTCAGAATCTTCTTCGGCGTCAGTCACTTCGTCAACGGCGACCACACTCATTACAAGCACAACTTCGTCTTCTTCATCATCTTCGACCTCCTCAGAATCTTCGTCTTCTTCCTCGGATTTGCAGACCAGCTCAACTACCTCATCTTCGACCACCGCCTCATCGACGACCTCCTCATCGACATCTTCCCCCTCCACCGCGCTTCCATCAACCTACACCGCCCTAGGCTGCTATCCGGACTCAGGATCCAAACGCACCCTCCCCAAATTCGTCAGCTCGACCTCATCCAACACTCCAAAACTTTGCGCTTTAGCTTGCACCTCGCAGGGCTACAAGTACAGCGGCACAGAATACGGTTCCGAATGCTGGTGCGGAAACACCACACCAACAACGACTTCCCTAGCCGCTTCTGACTGCAAGTCGAAATGCTCAGGCGATAAATCTCAAATTTGCGGCGGCGGCAACCGTCTCAGCATCGTTCTCGACACTCAATGGGAGCCAAAGTTCTTCATCCGGAGGAACTTTGGTTCGTATTGGCAAGTCGACAACTGCTACTCAGACGCCGCGGATGGATCTGGTCGTACACTCAAGAGCGGAATCTCCCTCTCAGCCTTTGGTGGAGGATCCAATGCCACAGTCTCGAATTGTATCCAAGCTTGCGAAGTCAAAGGCTTCCAGTACTGTGGTCTCGAGTACGCTTCTGAGTGTTGGGGTGGAAACACGATCAGTAATGGAAAGATGGGTCTTGCGAAGATGGGAGCTACGGATGAGGAGTTGTTTGATGTGGGATGTAAGATGCCTTGTAAGGGTAATAGCAGCGAGGCTTGTGGTGGAAGTAATAGATTGTTGGTGTACAACAGGTTTGGTGGTAATTGAGAGGAGACTCGACTTGTTTTCGTGGTGGAGAGGGAGCTATGGTGACACAGAAGCTCAATTTAGCTCACTTTACAGCAGTAATATCGTGGCCGCGACGGCCTGGCGAGATATCAGGCTCGAAGTATGAACTGATCACACAATATGCCTTCACTTTCAGCGAAAATCCACATCAGGCCTGATGCCTCAATCACAGCCTCATGGAACATCACTCCGATTATACGCAATGCTCAATTCCCAAGCATTCATGAAGCGAAGACATTAACGTCACTGTCACCTGAGTTGATCTTCGCGGTCTTGAAGCCGAAGCAAAAATGTGACAATCGCTCACAGCTCGAAGGTATCAGCTAGACACATCCACAGCCGATAAGGCAGGACTTGAACATATCAAAGGCTTCGAGTCTCAATCACAAGTTACATGTCTTGAAATGTGGCTCACAGATCATCTCGACCATCGAGCCATGAATGATTGTCGAAGTGATGGCAATTCTTGTCTGAATTTATACCCTGCCTTAGCAACATATCGCTCCTCTCGTTGATAAGATCAAATAGCAAAAGAATTGATCTACTCAGGCCGGAGCAAAAACTAGACAATCGCCCTCGGCTCAAGGCTTTGAGCTTGTACAAGAAGAAATGAACCCCATGACTTCCTAATCCTCATCCAATACGTACGCTTTTATGATCAAGCACGAGTAATACGCTTGTGACTAACAGATCACCTAGACCATCGAGCCATGAACGATTGTCGAAAGTTCAGCAACTTCTCTCGGCTTGTATACCTTGGCTGGGTAGTTCGATTAACCAACAAAAGAAATGATATACTCAATCTAGAGCAAAATTATTGACAACCGTCCACAGCTCGAAGGTCAATCAGCAGAAGCAAAGCTTGGGACTTAGGCATGTCATTGCCTGAAGTCCATCGCTGCAGCGCCGTCTCGAATCAAGCATCAGCTATTAACCAATGGCTTACAGATTACCTATACCATCGAGCCGTGAATGATCGTCGAAGAGCAACAATACTTGCTTGTTGATGTAGCCTGTCTGTGTAAAAGATCAGTAAGCAAAAGCAAAATGTCGACAATCGCCCACAGCTCAAAGGTTCGTCCCGATATGTTTGAATACATCGAGCACATTATTGCCTCGATCTATGACTATCAGGATCTACGCCGGACCAAGCCTAAGCCCAAACCTAGGACTTACAAATTACCTACACCATTAAGCCGTGAATGATCGTCAAGAAGAAGACACTTTCTGAATGTCCATATATGCTGCTTTGATACCGGTCCCGCAAAAGAGTCGATGTTCCCAAGCAAAAGCAGAATTGCTGACAATCACCTACAGCAGAAGCAAAATGTTGACAATCGCACATAGCTCAAAAGCCTTCAAATCCCAACCACGCCTGCAGCTTTAGGCCATGATCTGCCTGAATCAGGGATGATTGATCAAGGAAGTCGTGTCAAGCCTCAGCCAAAACCCAGGACTTACAGATTACTTAGACCATCGAGCCATGAATGATTGTCGATGCTGAAGCAATTCTTGTGCGCATCTGTACCCGAATTTAGCCTTTGCTGGATGAAGGGTCAGAAGCTCAGATGCGGCAACAGCAGCAATAAGCAGCTAGGAGGAATAAATATTGAATTTTGTGAGCTCCTCTGCCACGCTCACATCTAGGTCAAGCCAATTTAGCATCTAGGTATATCAAAATGCATCTCATCCATCGTCATGCAGTCCATAAGTCATCATGCCTCCAAGGTAGGTACAAGAATTGAAGTATCATCATTCGGTCCACACTCACAAGTCCTTCTCATTGATGCCATCGGTCTGACTGGCCAACTCTTCAGCCAGCTCGGCGCTCTCGTTGCTCTTGATGCGCGCAAGCTGGTCCTGCACGTACTTGTTGATCGGATCATCGGGATCTTCAACTGCTGGTGGACCACGGCCTTGAGAGTCGTCTTCTTTGTAGATGGACCATGATCGAGAGACTTTGCCGTCTCCATTAGAGAAGACCTCGTCGGCTTCGTCCTCGCCGTTGGTGTCTCCGTTGGTGTTAGCACTGAAGTCGCTCCTAGCGCCAATGCTACGGGTTCTGGTCATGGAGCGCTTGAGGCCAGTGGCCTTTCTCGTCATCGATGCGCGACGCTGGCGGGTGAAGGTGTCATCGAAGTAGTGGGCAGCCGCACTGCCAGGCGTGCGTGGGGTCTGTGGCAGTCGGCAGTTCACACTAAAAGAGGTCAGTAATGGAGGAAGTGAGCGGGATGAGCTGACTTACCCGGTGTCTTGGATGATCTTGGCCATAAGACCAGTCCAGCCAGTTTGATGTGTCGCACCGAGACCACGACCAGTGTCGCCATCAAAGTACTCGAAGAACCACAGGTAGTCCTTCCAGTGGGGATCAAAGTCAAGCATGTCGTTGCCATCATGTATGGCACGGCGCCCAGAAGGATCTGCAGCCATCAAGTGCTGCAATCGGTGTTGAATCTCCTCGGCGACATGACCAAGATGCATGTAATCGCCGGAGCCAGTCGGGCACTCCACCTTGAAGGAATTGCCGTAGAACATGTAGAAGCGCAACAACGACTCAATAAGCAGGAAGTTGACAGCCAACCAACATGGACCACGCCAATTGCTGTTGCCACCGAAAAGACCACTGTCAGAGTCGCCGGGAATGTAGCTGACGGAGTAGTTCTGACCGTTGACATCCATGGAGACCGGATGATCCTTGTGGTACTTCGACAATGAGCGAATACCGATTGGACTGAGGAACTCATTCTCGTCAAGCATGTACTTCAGGATTGAACGCAGGCGGTCTTCGTTGACGAGCGAGAGCAGTAGTCTGTTATCCTTACCACGCTTCGTCATGCTGGCGATATTTCGCGAGACCATTTCGTGCTTGTTCTTGATGACCCATTCGAGACGTCTCTTGAAGCCTGGGAAGCGTTCTATCACTTGAGGCTCAAGTGTCAGGGTAGCGTACATCGGAATGAGACCGACCAGTGAGCGGATCTTCATTTGGTGAGTCCAAGGGCCTCCCCATGAGATCGCATCGTAGTAGAAGCCGTCTTCGTCGTTCCAGAGAGACTTGGCTTCGGAGCCCTTGCGATACTGCATAGCGTCCGAGATCAGAATAAAATGCTCGAAGAACTTCGATGCCATGTCCTCGTATATTCTCCGGTGCTTGGCAAGCTCGAGTGCGATGTTGAGCATGCACAAGCAGTAGAAAGCCATCCAGCCAGTGGCGTCAGCTTGTTCGAGGGTACCTCCGGTGGGAAGTGGATCAGATCTGTTGAACAGACCAATGTTGTCGAGACCTAGGAAACCACCCTCGAAGACGTTCTTGCCATTGACGTCCTTGCGGTTGCACCACCAGGTGAAGTTGAGGAGCAGCTTCTGGAACACGCGCTCCAGGAAGTCCAAGTCCTCTCTGCCATACATCTTTCGCTCGATCTTGAAGGATCGGAACAGCGACCAGGCGTGCACAGGGGGGTTGACATCGCCAAAGTTCCATTCGTACGCAGGTAGCTGGCCGTTCGGGTGCATGTACCATTCTCGAGTGAAGAGGTCAAGCTGCTTCTTCGCAAATTCCGGGTCGATCATAGAGAGCGGAATGCAGTGGAAGGCAGAGTCCCAAGCAGCGAAGAATGGATACTCCCAGGAGTCAGGCATGGAGAGAATATCGTCCAGATGCATGTGCTTCCATTCGGCATTGCGAACTGCTTTTCGTTCTGGTGGCGGAGGAGGCATTGCGGGATCGCCATTTGCCCACTGGTCCCAGATAAAGTGGTAGTATTGTTTGCACCACATCATACCAGCGAAAGCCTGTCGCTGGATGTTGCGGAGATCGTCGGCCATTGGCATGGGGTTGATCTTGAAGTAGAAGTCGTCGGCTTCAGCAAGGCGTTGATCGATGACTTCGTCGAATCTCTCCTCGTCCAGGTAGCTATCACTGGGCTTGGTCGATATGCGCATACGGATGACAGCACACTCTCCAGGCGGCACACCATCACCTTGGTTGAAAGCGTACCAGGCAGCGCTCTTGGTTCCAATCTTCTGAGGATTGACGGCCTTCTTATCGCCATTGATCAGCCGCCTGTGGAAAGCATCTTTCACGTATGGTGTCTTGTTCTTGGAAGCGCCGTAGAGCTCCTTGAAGTTGGTGTCATTGTCGGTGAAGAGGAACTCAGGCTCGATATCTTCGTCACTACCGCAGCAATTTGGAGATGGTGAGCATTGAAAGTAATGTTTGCCGAGTTCTCTGTCGTCGATCTCGGCCGACAAGGAGTCTGTCTGCCTGATGGTAGGCTTGTAGTCATCGTAGCCCCAAGCCCAGGTGTTGCGGAACCAGACGTGTGGCAATATGTGCAGCTTCGCAGGCTCTGGACCACGATTGTATGCTGTCACTCGAAAAAGCAGCTCCTCAGGGTTGTCGTCCTCTTTCGCAGTCTCAACGAAGATGTCCCAATACTTGTTGTCATCGAAAATTCCCGTATCAATCAGATTGTATTCGCGCTCTTGCCGATTGCGTCGAGCATTCTCCTTGACGATGTCTTCGTACGGGAAGGCACGCTGCGGGTACTTGTAGAGGTATTTCATGTAGGAGTGCGTGGGGGTATTGTCGAGGTGGAAATGGCATTCCTTGATGCTCTCGCCGTGAACACCCTGAGGATTGGAAAGACCGAACAGGCGTTCCTTGATGTGGCCACTGATAATCATTAGTATCAGAGTATTCTTGGAGCTTCCGAGATATGAAGGCACTCACTCCTTCTCGTTCCAGAAAGCAAAGGCAATGTTCATGCGGCCGTGAGTGTCTGATACGCCAGCAATGCCGTCTTCGCCCCAGCGGAAGGTCCTGGCGCGAGCCATGTCGTAGGTGAAGGAGCTCCATGCATTGCCATCCGAGCTGCGAAGAAAGTCAGTAGAAGTACGGTATTAGGAGAAATGGTGCCTCAACTCACGAGTAGTCCTCGCGTACAGTCGACCATTGTCGCTCCGCGGTGTATGGTCCATATTTCTTCCAGTACTTGGTCCGCTCACGATCCTCCTTCAGACGCTGCTCCTCGATACTGAGCACTTCTTTATTGTCGATGAGAACCATCGTGGCGGTCTGACGCTGCCGGGCCGGGCAGCTTATCGTTGGAGCTTGGCGTCAATGCAGAGCTGGAGATGATGTCTGGACCTGTGGAATGTGTTTGGCTGTGCTGCTTGCTGGCTTGAAGGTTATGTATGTCCGGCCTCAGGAAGTGACGGTGAGTGGTCTGGCGATGCTGAGGGATTGACAGCTCGATTACAAAAAATGCAGTAGTGAGAATAGTGGTACAAGAGGAGCTGTATACCGGATGCTGGCGTATGCTGTAAGGAGAGGAATGCTGGCGGGAGAGTGGCAAAGAGCGAGAGCAATGTTTACAGATCGATACTCTATCGCGAAAATTGGCAAGCACAAGACAGCAGACACAGACACGCGAGATCTGCTGTTGCGGTTGCGGCTCTTCGTGCCTGACAGAGAGTTTGCAGAGAGTTGCGTGGGTGGCAGGCGAGCTGCAGTAGCGTACCTCTCAACGCTTCCTCCGTCGGCGTTAGTAACCTACTGTGTGGTATCGATAAGCTGTTTTTCTCTGCGACGATCGCGGACTCAAGGCCGTGATCAAAGCAGAAAGAGTGAAGATAGTTTAAACTTCTTAGGCCGTTCTTTAATGGTATGGAATTGAGGCTCCTCCTGACATACAGTATGGCACCCATGCCACCACAGCCTCTGTCTTTTACCATCTGGGGCCCCGCCGGCGATATATCGGCAAGCCGAACCACAAGCATTGACCTCTTGTTGTCTTACTCGTGGGAGGTACATGTGAGGTGAAGCGGTAAGCGCTGAGGAGCAAAGTATACATCTCGAAAGAAGCAGACAGCACCTCACCGCTTCCGCAATTGAAGTTGTACTTGTCAGAGTGACGATATCGTTTTAGAGCAAGAGTGAAGCGAAGCGAAGCTTGGCAACGAAGTACGCTTCGGCGTGGGTGGTGAACTGCTTCAGAGGCATCTCATCATCCATGGTGCTGTTTCCGGAGCATGGCCGGCCGTGTGATGCTGTCTCGACTTAGCCGTTTCTCCACAATAATTGTGACAACCAAAGTTGATGCTGCTATCAATGCGTAGTCACCAGGGAGCAAGCCATTAATTCATGCGCATTTCCCCATCCTTCAATCCCTCCTCGGACACGTTCTGCATGCGTTGCACAGATTTAGGTCAGTCGTCACTTTGAAGTCCTATCCTCGGAATTTGTGCATATCATGGAAATGATTGGATGACCATGATGTCTAAGTGAAGAAAGTGACAACGTTGTCGGGTCGGAAGAGCAGGCATCAAGATTTGATGCCTGAATTGCAGCCCCACCTTGCTGGCACAAGCACAAGAGAGCAGCTTGCTTGTGAACCTGCATTAGAGCGCTCTATACACAGCCTTGGCTTGCTAGAGACGGTTTCGCAAAATGGCGGAAGAGGCGAAGGATAAGACTGCCGATGCGACACTGGCAAGCGATCTAGCAGACGAATTGCTAGAAAATCCTACCGCTACCTCCAAAGCCGCCGATGACCTTGCCAACGATGAGGACGAGGAAGGCGATGAGGAGGAAGGGGACGAAGGCGAAGGCGAAGAAGCAGGAGCAGCAGGCGCAAGTACTGCAGGGAAGAAAAAGCGCAAGCCAAGAAAGAAAAAGAAGAAGTCTGTGAGCGAAGAGGTCGCACCGTCAAAGCTGGTCCCGCAGAACAAGCCTGTCGCAGTCCACGATATACCCTCACTGCTCAAGCAATTACAGCGGGAGCAACCGAACAAGAAGGAAGGCAAAGCGCCCGAAGACTACAAGTTCTGGAACACACAGCCAGTGCCAAAGTTCAAGGAGCCCAATCTCCTGCAAACCACAAATGGCAGCTCTGGTGAATCTCTTCCTGAAGGTCCTATCTTGCCCAACAAGGTCTGCAAGGCCAGCGCAAAGGAAGAGCCAGAAAAGCTCGTCGATGGCTTCGAGTGGTGTCTGATCGACTTGGATGACAAGGAAGAGTTGCAGGAGTTCTATGACCTGCTGTACAACCACTACGTCGAGGACACTGATGGCTCCTTCCGCTTCAACTACTCTACACAGTTCTTGGCGTGGGCACTGAAGCCACCAGGCTGGAAGAAAGAGTGGCATGTAGGCGTGCGCACTGCCACTAAGGATGGCAAGAAGGGTAAGCTCGTTGCATCTATTGCTGGTATTCCGGTAACGCTGCGTGTGCGAGGAGAAAAGGTAAATGCAAGCGAGATCAATTTTCTCGCTATCCACCGCAAGCTACGCAATAAGCGACTTGCGCCTGTCCTGATCAAGGAGATCACGCGAAGATGCTACATCAATGACATCTTCCAAGCACTCTACACCGCCGGTACACTTCTACCCACGCCAGTCAGTACTTGCCGATACTTCCACCGCTCGCTCGACTGGGAGCATCTCTTCCACACTGGCTTCAGCCATATGCCAGCAGGCTCATCGGCATTGCGACAAAAGTACAAGTACAAGCTGGAGTCGCACACGCAGCTTAAGGGTCTGCGGCCAATGAAGCCGGCAGACATCCCGGCTGTGAAAGACCTACTGACTCGCTACACCGAACGATTCGACTTGCGACAAGAATTCACCGACGAAGAGATCTCACACTACATCTGCTCAGATACGACCAAAGACGTGGTATGGAGTTACGTGGTGGAAGAGAACGGCAAGATCACAGATTTTGTCTCATACTACCTTCTTGAGGTAAGCTTCAACACAAAGGTCTTCAATCCTCATACTGATATGTCTACAGTCTACCGTCCTCCGCTCGTCAAAGCGCGAAACGATTCGAGCCGCCTACCTGTACTACTACGCCACCGAATCCGCCTTCCAAGTCCCCGGCAAGGCTAAGGTCAAAGCCCAAGCACTCCAAGAAACGCTGAAAGCTCGTCTCGACCTCCTCATTCACGACGCTCTCATCCTGGCTAAGAAAGACGACTTCCACGTCTTCAACGCCCTCACTCTCCTCGACAACCCACTCTTCCTCAAAGACCAAAAGTTCGAACCTGGCGATGGAAAGCTACACTACTACCTCTTCAATTGGCGAACTCCAGTCCTGCCTGGCGGAATTGATGCGAGTAACAACGTCGACCCCACAAAGATGGGCGGCGTTGGTGTTGTCATGCTGTAGATGACCATGGATATGTGTGTGCATAGCATACGGTAGCATAGCGCTGGATATGGATGTCCTGTACAATGGGACAAAATGAATGAAAAAGTTTTGACGGACGGCGCTCTATGACCTTTCTCCATCACATTATGCTTGACACTGCACGTGGAATCGAACATCACTCACCACAAGCAGACAGGCAGGATGTAAGTATTCACAAAACCTCCCGTCACCTCGACAACCATTCGCGGCACGTTGGCCTAAGTGGTCTGTAAGTCATCGGCTCAAAGCTGATGCTTGATTACAAGTTCCAGCCGACGATACGATTTCCAGGTACTCGAATGCCTGAGTTGTAGCTTGGTGGGCCAGGTTCGAGCCTTTGCGCTGTGGGCGATTGTCAACATTTTGCTCCAACTTCAGGAGGCTAGGTCCTTTTTGCTGATTGGAATAACCTGGACAAGACATAAATACTCACACAATTTGACATCATCTCGACAATCATCCATAGCACATTGATCTAAGTAATTAGTAAGTCATGGGCCCAAAGCTGGTGCTTGATTGCAAGTTCCTGGCAGTGATACTATGCCCAGGCACTCGAATACCTGAGAGCGTCGTGTCGTCCGGTGCGTAGAGCGTGGATTCATGGGTTGTGGGCGATTGTCAAGACTTTTTGCTTCCTCAGCAAGATTGAGTTGGTCTAGATGTTGTTGCCTCCAGAGTCTGACTCGCTCCTCTCCGTATGACTTGACTTGACTCACAGCTCCGCCATCAAGCACGCGAGTCATGCAAGCTTTTCGACATATATATTCTTGCACCATTCTGCCTCACGACTTCTTCTTTTCTCTTTCTCCTAAAATCCAAGTGCAAGGGCATTACGCACATCAGTGACGATTTTCGTCCGAGATTGCGTTTTTGCTGATTGAAAACTTTTTCGATCGTGCTTTAGTTGGTCCCTTGAGTGATCGGCTAGGAATTTTTGTTCACTGCTACTACTTTTCATCATGTCTTTGGCTCTTGAGCTAAGGTGTGGAGAAGAGTGGGAGGAACAAAGCGTTGTGGTATGCTTTGGTGTCGTATCGTATCGTATCTATGTTGTATACTTCTTTCGTCTCATTTTATCGTCTCATGTACTCTATGGCGACCCAATCAACTCCGGCACCTCAGTAACAGGTTTTCCAGCACTCTTTCCTCTTCCACCGAAACCCCATCTTATCTGATTCGGCATATTGACGTGAACACCAAGCTCGTCTCCCCAAGCGAAGACAAGACCTGGGTTCTTTTGGAAACCTCGTCCTACGATGACGAAGTCCAAACCATCTTTTTCTAGTAGATCGTTGGCGAGTTTGGCGTTTTCGATTGCGCCGACGGAGCCTACGGCCAATTTGTTGCCGACTGCTTGTTTGACTTTGATGGCGAAGGGGGCTTGGTATGCTGGTTTGACGTGCGGGTGTTGCTTTGGGTGGTTACCGCCTGTGGAGACATCGAGGAAGTCGACACCTTTTTCGGCGAGGAGAGCTGCTAGCTTGACTGTGTCGTCGCCGGTCCAGGATTCTGGGATCTCCTTTACTTCTTCGAGCCAGTCGGTGGCGCTGATTCGGAGGAAGAGAGGCATGTCCTTGGGAATGGTGGCGCGGGTTTCTTCGACGACTTCGAGAGTGAGGCGGACTCTGTTCTCCCAGCTTCCACCATATTTGTCGGTACGCTGGTTGGAGACTGGGCTGATGAACTCGTGGAGGAGGTAACCGTGTGCGTTGTGAATCTCGATAGCATCAAATCCGGCTTTGAGAGCACGCTTCACAGCATCGTTGAATGCTTTCTTGAATGCTGCAATGTCGTCAAGGGTCATCGCCTTCGGGTTGGCATGCTTTTCGTTCCATGCGATCGCACTCGGTGCGTAGACATCGTTTGGCCAACCATTGACATCCTCGCCGGCGATGTCACCGGAACTGAGCCATGGCGCGACAGTGCTAGCTTTACGACCTGCATGTGCGAGCTGGATCATGATCTTCTGGTTCTGGCTGTGTGCGAAGTCAACAACCTCTTTGAGAGGAGCGATCTGAGAATCCTGCCACAAGCCGTTGTCTTCGGGTGTGATTCGGCCTTGTGGCGTTACTGCTGTAGCTTCGATGCAAGTGAGACCTGGACCTCGCTGGACGATGCCGCCAATATGGGTCTTGTGCCACTGTTGAGAGCATTAGCTTCACTAATCTGTACTCATTGCACGATGTGACCAACCATAGTGTAGTGACCATTCTCTGCACTGTACTGGCAAAGTGGGCTCAGCATAATCCGGTTTTGAAAGGTCTGAATTTTAGTTAGTCTGGAGGCACTCAACCATTGCAATAATTTACACATACCAATCCTCTCAACTTGAGAGGTCTGAACAGCTTTGGGACATCTTTCTGGCCGTCCACAAGAAGCGCAGTACCTGCGGGAGGGTCTTGCAGTGGTGTGAAGTATGGAACGGCTGGCGATGGGAGGTTCTTGTGGTGATCTGCCGTGAATGCTGGCTTCTCGCTGATGTTGTGGTGTGAGGTCGACATCCTGGTGAGGTAGAGGTGGTCGTAGAGTCGAGCTGCTTGGTGGGAAGGAAACTGGACACTTCACAAAAGTGGACGGAGCGTCGATTTATACTTCCGATCGCAATAGTGAGGTACGGCAATTGATCAGGCGGCTGTTTGTCAATGCCTCGTAGCAGTGATTTTTAATGTTGCAGCAGCCTGGAGCAGTCGCGTGTCGTCATAGGCTGTGATCGTCAGGTCGGCATGCGCGCGGCTCCATCGCGCTAGAGCTGCATAGAAATCCATCTGTCAGCGGTTATATAACCGGCGGGGATACACTTCCGCATTACTTCAGACACTTTTGTGCAGCGGTCAGCCACTAGCATGGTCTCAGCAGAGCGACAAACAGCTAACATAATCATTGTGGCCCCAAATACGATATGCGGTGCGAGGTCAGGCAACATCACGGCTCGTAGGGTTGAACAGTGGCGCCTGCCTGGGTAGATAAGCCCGAGTTTGATCCGGAGCCACCTGGTTGTTGTACGCCCTTGAGCTACACACAAGGGCTGGAGATGTCAGCGATTGAGATATGTCACAAGGACCCCATCGCTCTGGCCTCAAGGTGAGACTGCAGCAATCAGCTTAGGAATACTAGCTGTGCCATAAGTCAACTGTCAATGGATCGAGATGTCGCCGAAGCTCCATGCATTCATTTCGAGGGCTTCGCCATTCATGATACCCTGAACGTACGCCTCTCCGATGAGTGTAAAGCCTTGTTCGTCTGTTCCTCTTCGCGGCCGCAAGATATACGGCACAGAGGAGCCAAGCACGATGTACACAAGATCTCCTTCTACTGTGCCATGCGGTGCGAGCCCGACATAGCCTGTGGTCGTTGTGAAGAAGACCCTGCCACTAATATCGGGGATCAAGAATCAGCATGTGCCTAAGGGGAACATGTCATAGCTCGAATTCGAAGCATGTGACCAGCAGCGTATGTCTGCCGCGACGCCTCCACTTGCTGCCACTGGGGTGGAGTCATGGCTTGCGCTCTTCGATGTACTTACCGTGTTGGACCCAAAGTCAAAGTTTGTTGCGGATCGTGATCTTTCTCATGCTGTCCGAGATTATACTCATCGAGAAGACTGCGGCGTCGCTCTGATCTGGCAGTTGTCCACACGGGATTGGTACTTTTGTAGTATCCATGCTCTGCAATTTGGTCAACGACATACTGCGTCTCTGAAACATTTCTGACTCACTGCAGATGGAGAGGTCGCGACAAAGATATTGAAATGCGTCAAATCGCGATGTACTACCAGGTGAATGCACTGCTCGTTGATGTGCAATAGTCTTAGCTTCTCGCCACCATCTGTCAATCATGGCATTCGCTACAGTGGAATCCGGCTCGTACGCAAGATTGGTAGCTCCGGCGACATGAACGGTGTCGAATAGCTTGCCACAAAGCACCAATCCACGATCCATGTCCCAGTCGATTTCTAGCTCTTCTCCGCCGGTGCAAAAGCGATCATCATAAACGAGAGGGCGAGACATGAGGGTGGCTGTCCAATCCGGAGCCTATGTCAAAAATTGAAGTATTAGCGAGCGGGAATGTCCAGTCGAGTGTGACGATGTCGTACCCATGAGTGTACATCTGGAAGCTTATTGTGGCAGCCTGCACAAGCAAGCAAAACTAAAGCCTTCCGAGCTTCCGGCTTTCTCGAGTGTATCTTGCCAGTGCTTTCAGCTCCAAGGGCGATGTTCGTTGCTTCTCCTACTGTATGTCTGGCAAACTCGTTGAAAACGCCATGGGTGCTCTGGTTGTAGTCAGGCTCGAGATCATAGTTGCTGAGGCCGACCAAGGCCTGAGAAGAGTGTCAGTCCATATGAGCATACCGTTCCACTCCGTACTTACATAGACCTTGTCACTTGGTTCGTTAGCTTGAAGATTGCGTGACATTAGCAGAAGGTCAAGCAGATCAATCCTATTGTCCTTTGTGATTGCGTCCTGATACATTTCTTTCGGCTCCTCGAAAATTGATGACGACGCATCTTGGAGAAGAGCATCTGGAGTATCGATCGACTTCCGATGCTGATGTCTCTTTCTGATTCGATTTATGCGTGAGAATGGCAACTCCCATGCGCTCAGTGTAGGATCAAGCAGCCAATCTTGAGACGGCGGTCCGTCTAAGAGATCAATGACGGCTTCAAGATCGTCCCAGCTGAGGGATTTGCTGCCAACCACGAGTTCAACATCAAGGTTCAAAACCACTTCCTGAACTACCCAAGTTCGCAACCACCATGGACGCCGCAGTATCGCAGACAAGGCGCTCAATCTCTCGCTGCCTCTTTGAGGAAGGTCGTTGCTGGCGGTTCTGTGGAGCTCGAAACTCGATCTGCGACGTCTCTTGCAGTACGCCGCAAGCTGCTCGGCTAATTGCATTCCTTTTTCTGAATTGTCATAATCGTGCCCAAGCCACACCAGGACTCTTCGTGCACCCGTGAAGATGCGACCCATCATGCGAACTTGTCGATTTCGCTCAAGTACATGCTTCTGGTTGATGCATATCTGATCGATCCAAAGTGTGATGACATGGTCTTGGTCTCGGAAGCGTTTGAGTGCTTCATGTAGAGTTTCTGTCACGTCCAGCAGTCTTCCATCACAGAGAATCGATTTTAGCTGTCTAGACGTGCCCCAAGTATACGATAGCGCGTCATATGGAGGATGCTCTTTCTGACCATTCTCAGGTCGTGAAACCCAAGAATGCTCGAGAACAATGGAGATCCTTTGGCTTGGGCGTGCAGGTTGCAGCTTGACCAGGCGAATGCCATTCTCGACATTGCTGATATTTCTGTAGCGGTACTTGGATTCCTGAGAAGACATATCCGAGAAGTGGAAACACACTCGCTTTCGGGGCGTTTCATGCAGGTACGCGTCTCTTCTTTCACCTGTTCATCCTGGTTTCCAGTCTTGGAAGCATGCGTGAACGCTCGCAGCGCTTTTCGAGTGAATACACCAGCATATATCAAACATGTCGAGTACTTGATAAGCTTGAGCACGCGTTGACTTGGCCTCTCACTCGCGACAAGACGTGAGCGAGAGCGAGCGCAAAAAGTCGTGAGCATTGACGCATCGCGATCCATGCAACGACTCGGTCGCGTCTTGGCACCGGAGATGACGATCTTTGGCCGAACCGCAACGACTTCATCTCATGCGACGCCTATGCTTTGCTGTAGAACATCATGTTTGCGTAGAACGGAGACTGCTTTGGACTACTGAATGTGGTCTTGAAAGTGCCAGTCTCTTGCTTCATATGTCGAAAGCACATTTCACAGCGCGATCCGCGTCCTGCCTCTTTCCCAACAGACCACCACTCTTTGCATAGCAGGTGCTCATGAGGTAGTGACATAGCACTCAGCAATTTGACGCGTCTAGAGATTGACTACGACGGCTGCTGCTTTAAAAAACGAAACACATGACTACAAGACATGATGGAAGCTTACTGGTAGACAGGACATTGGCTGGGGGACTTTTTTCCCAAACAGCATGTTGGCTGCGAGGACGACAACTCTTCTCCCTCTTGAGCAACATGTGATTCGCATGCGCTTGCCACAAAGACTCACGTCGTACGATTTCTTCCGTGCTTTTCGAACACCTGGCATTCTACAGAGCTTTTTTCGGAGTCATTACCACGCAAATCTGGTTCACTCCAAAGTATACCGTGAACACGCGAACACCACGAGATACCGCGTGAACTACTTGGACCCTAAGTCTGCGAGAAATGGCTGTTCAGAGTCCGTTCCAGCAGACGTTTTCTCCCTCGAGGACAAGCAAACACCACCTTTGCACTTGTCTATACAGCATTGCATACGCTCAGGTCCCCTCAGCACCCTTCATGTGAAGAGAGAATTTTCACTTGGCAATTTGCCCGTCCCATGGCTCCTGGTGAAGTCACTGCTGGTCTCTACTATTCTATACGCTCGCCGCGAAGCTGAGCAATTGATGGACAGCGAGTGGCTCATCTGGCCGAAGTCACTGCTGATCTCTGCTATCCTATACGCTCACCGCGAAGCTGAGCAATTGATGGACAGCCAGTGGTTCGTCTGGTATGAGTCGAAGCAGGCTTGGTCAGTGCAGTGCGCGGTGAGTATTCTCGCTGCCCAGTTCTTCCCTTCCTCCTTCTTCCTTTCTTCAACATAGCATCAGCGTCCAGCAGTATTCACCAGCTTTCAGCCAAGAGTAACAGACCATCGTCTTTACGTATCGCAGAACAGCAGAATACAACAATCAGAAGCATTCAGCCAAGAGTAGGAGACATTGTCACTACGTATCGCAGAATTGCAGATTGCAAATCGAGAGTGCATCGCATCTTTCCAGATCTTTGCCTTCCTCCGATTCGAGAGTGCGAGAGCATCTTTCCAGATCCTCGCTTTACTCCGACTTTCATAACGCCAGAGAAGGATCATCCTCTCTGTGCTCAAAATTTCATATCAAAAATCATTCAAGCAGTCGTGAAGATGACTGAATTCACTCCTCTTTGCAACCCTTTTGCAAACCTTCGGTGCGAGACACCAAACGACCTTGCTCGTCGCAAGACGTCGAAGCAGGACTTGGTGTATCGCGAGACGCCAAATGACTTTGCTATGCAAAGTATCGCGCCCCTTGTGGGTGACGATCACGGTCTCCAGGCGACTGCCACAACGCCTGCCGGAGAAGACGCGCCGGACGACACCTTTCCGTCGTTCGAGCAGGCACTTGGACCGGACTTCGAATATTGCGACACCCTCGCAATCAAGAGGTTTCGGCATTTGCCACTCCACCCACAGCATCTCAGGCCGATCACGGCGTTCGAAGACATCCGCTTCGTTCTCCGCAGCATGCGCATCGAGGCGCTGCAGGAGAAGCATGCTGCTATCAAAGCAGCTGCCGACAAAGAAAGGGCTGAGATAGCTCTTGTCGCTTCACCTGGGTTCAGTGAAGCCATGGTCAAGCACAATTCCCAGCGACGCAAGCGCCGCAGAGGTGGCAGGCGGCCGTCGAAAGGCGGTCAGCTGTCCGCCGAGCATCCGGCGAAGCGCGCTCGCAAGGCTGGCAACGTTCGCAGCCAATGACTTCGCTTCTGAGCAAGTCAGGAGCTACACAGCTCCAGGAAGGCCACATCCTTCCGGCAATGAGAGAGTCTGGACCCGTTCATGCTGTCCTCAAAGGACTGGGCATTCTTCCCTCTCGAATTCCGGCTGCGCTCGAACATTTTCGAGCAGCACCAAAAGGCGATCGAATCCCGTGACTTTCCAGAGTCGCTTCGACGCCTAGAATCGCGGGCAAGTCGCGGACTTCGAGTCCACTTGCACTCCGCTTTCGCAAACGGCAGACGGACGGACCCGGTCTCACACAGTGTAAGTCTCGGACGCTTCTGCTGTGAGGCTGGGTCTGCGGCACTCGGTTCGGCACCAGCGTAAGTCTCAAACGCGGTTGCTGTTGAGCTGGATGTAATGTTGCCAACGGCGGACACCTGCACCCGGTCCCACACAGTGTAAGTCTCGGACGCTTCTGCTGTGAGGCTGGGATCGCGGCACTCGGTTCGGCACCAGCGTAAGTCTCGAACGCGGTTGCTGTTGAGCTGGGTGTATTGTCGCCAGCACTCTCAGATCGTATGGACGTCGCTCTTCCGATGGATCTGAACTGGCCCTAGCTAGGCCATAAGCAGACACCAACTGTCTGCATCCCGATCGACTCTCCAGGGCACAAAGCGGTCGCTTAAGGACAACCAAGCTCATAAGAATCTGGTCTGGCATCGCGTAAGTCTCGAACGCGGTGATGACTGGACTGGCACGTCTCCTTTATCCGGTTTCGCACAGCGTAAGTCTCGAACGCTGCTGCTGTTGGGCTGGATTCGCCGGCAATGATTCACTCGGTCTGGCAACAGCGTAAGTCTCGAACGCGGTTGCTGTTGGGCTGGGTATACTGGCAACGTATCGTCTTGGTCTGACATCGCGTAAGTCTCGAACGCGGTGATGGCTGGGCTGAGTACGGTCTCTTGGTCTGGCAACAGCGTAAGTCTCGAACGCGGTTGCTGTTGGGCTGGGATTGTCAGTAATAATCAAGCGCACGGTCTGGCATGGGCGTAAGTCTATAACGCGGTCATTGCTGGGCTGGGCTTGCTGGTGGATAAGGGGGATCACACGGGTCTGGCACTGCGTAAGTCTACAACGCGGTTGCTGCTGGGCTTCTGTGGTCTCAATACGGTATGGCGCTTGCCCAAGTCCTTTTGCGGGAAACCGCGCCCTCGATCACCTGTCGTTCTCCCGATGATCCCATTCCGGGACGCGCCAACACGCGGAGCCGCCGACACCTTGGGTCATCTCCATGTCGGCAGGCCGAACGACACCAAAAGAATGGTCAGGCCACAGGCCATTCGCCGATGCGCCAGCTCTCACGCGAAAGAGAGGCGGCAATTCGAAGACTGAGCTGGACAGTATAAATCCACCTTGCCTTGGAAGAGTTCGTTTTCAGAAAGCATGATGAGCGACGCCGATGCCCCAATTCCGGCACTTCCGAAGCAAGAAACCGATCCCGCGCCCGAAGCAGACCAGTACTGAGCATTCCATACCGCTCCGCGAGATCACCGCGTCAAAAAGTACAACAGAAGGCTGCTAGGCAAGATCACTGGCCGAGAAACGACAACTGTCACCGGCATGTCGAAGTTCCTCATCGAGCACAAGGTTAGCTCTGTTTGCATGAGAAGATCCGACACCCAGATCGTGCTTGCTGGCCATCCTCCGTCACAAACGGAGCGAGAAAGCTTGCCGATCGCATCGCAGAAGAAGTCAAATGCCTGCGACAACCCCAAAATCGTGCTTCGCGCACGTAAGTCCTTGTGGCGATCGAAGTCGCATCGAGACGCACCTCACCGCCGTTCCCGACAAAGGCGTGAGAAGACTTGCAGGGACTTGGAAGCCATGTTCACGTCAATCTCACATGGCTTTGTCGCTTCGCGCATGGCGAGCGGCAGAAACACATCGGGACATCCACCGAGATACCAAAACTTTTGGAATTGGCTTCGCGGTCGAAGACGCATCGACACGCACTTCCGTACGAGCAAAATCAAGAGCCGTCGTTGACTCAACGTTACCTTTTGGAAACTCACGACTGGCACATCAGTGGATGCTCTGATGTACCTGGCTCCGTCATCGAAGTCGCATCGAGACGCCCGTCGTACGAGAAGAAGAAAAGCCATCGTGACTCAACACACCTTTTGGAAAATCACGAACAACAACATCTTTTTTTTTCCAAGTGGCTCTGCGATCGAAGCCGCATCGATACGCTTGAAGAGTAATCGTGACTCACCTTTCCTTTGGAAAATCACGAAGGACATACTTGGTGTTTTTTACTGGCTACGCGATCGAAGTCGCATCGATACGCACCTCGTTTCAAACAAACGGGATGAATGGAGCCATCGTGACTCAACCCACCTTTGTCACACCTTTTGTAAAAATCACGAACAAGAAAAAACAACAACAACTTCTGAACGGAAACAGACTCAAACACAAGGCCGGGATACATCCATCTCAGGGTGGCCATTGAGTCTTCTGGGTTATAAAGTGCAGCCACGCCAAGACAAAAGACAAGAAAAGAGGTTCTTTTGGGAATTCACCTCTACTGCACCTCCAATGTCAGCCTCGTGTCTAACCTCACGTAAGGCCCGAGACCCGCTTGCAAACACCATGATTGCTTCAACAGACAATGGGAGTTCACACTGCAGGTCACAGCAGTACCAGAACTCCAACTTGAGATCGCTGTGGATTGGACGTCTACTACGAGAGTGGGAATGAAAATTTTTGATATTGAAATTGAAAGAGTTGATGCTATGTTTGAGGCAGATCAAAGATCATTTAACATGGTCTTGACTGTCGTGGGATTGAATCCGAGCTCAGAGCACCTGTTGCTTGTGCTAGGCTGGATTGGAGAAGTCGGTGATTTCATCGAAAGCTCGAAGCACGCTTGTACATTGCTGCTGTCCTGTCAAAGGCGCATTGCTGCCGTTCTCAAAGGCGCTCTGCTGCCGTCATCGCAAAGGCGCATTGTAAAGGAAAGGCTGCTAGGCTGAAATTCACCTTGACACCAGAGGCTTACCTGGTTAAACAAAGCCCCTTAGATTCGTTCGGGGCATCAGTGGTTATTGGCGAATGCCGGAGCCCTGGAGCCTTCATATCGTTTCTTGCAGATGTTGCGGTGCCTGCGACTGAGGTCGTGGCTCTGTGCTGTTTGCGAGCGGAGGCATCAGTTGTTTTGACGATTTGTTCAGACTTCTGGCGCTTTCGCTTCTGCTAATGTGACCATTCGCGATTGTCTCATAGTCCTGTCGCTTTCAACTCATGCTGACGTTTCATAGTATGCGACCGAGGTCGTGGCTGTGACCCAAGAGTGATTCGGCTAGCCGCAGCCTTGCGCCTGATCCGCTTCGACACCGCACACAGCCCTATGCATACCGTGCGATCGATCTCGAACAGCGATGAGACCTCGCCACGATTATCCCGCTCAATGCGCCGTCACGCTCATGCTACCTCTGTACCTCTCGCGCGATTGCGATCCGGCGACATCATCCCTCGTCTCCCGCCTGTAGGCCCTTCCGGTCACTTCTGTACGGTTTTGTTGACGCAGTATCGAAGAGCTGCGTACGTTTGCGGTGAGCACTCACCGGGGAGCAATAGAAAGAGCTGTCAGAAAGCGTGGCGAGGACGCGCTGGATACTTAGAAACAGAAGGCTAGGAGATGGAAGAAAGAGCAAGCTATTCACCAAATTCGAAAAAGAAGGCTTTCCCGAAGAGAATCTCTGCAAGTATTGCGCGAAGAGAAGGCAGCAAAAGAGGGCAGTCCCATATTGACGACCAGAGCATCGCCGAGAACAGTGAGACTGGTATACATGTAGCACTTACCGGGCCGTTGGAGATACTGACATCACTCGTCGCTTCACGGAGAAACCGCGATGGAAGGTGCTCTGCCACGCTTCCCATTCTGAACTACCTGAACGCTGAGCGACGGACGCGATTGTTTCGCTCCGCAAGACCACGGCCCTGTACGTTCTCACGGTACTTCAACTCATTCGATGCCGAGGAGCTGCAAACCATGCTCGCAACAGTCAGTATGACTTGCAGTCTTGTGATGCAGCGAGGGAAGGAAAACAAGAGGAGCACCGTTGTGATGCGTCTATGCCACGTTTCTCGGTATCCAATTGAGATGATGCCGGGTCCTATCCAGCAATGTCTACCTTAGCCGGTCCCGTCTGGGCGGCATCTATTGCACCATTCGAGAGAACATCCTGCTGCTCATCGAAATGTATCCTCTCAGCCTGCTCAATGCATCGCATGTTCGCCGCAAGCTTGTTGATAGTCTCCTCATACTCTTCACCCTCGTCACTGTCAAACACAATACCACCTCCAGCTTGAAGATATGCAACACCACCCTTCGTCATCATGGTCCTCAACGCGATGCATGTATCCATTGCACCTTCTCTTTCTTCTCCAGTAGCAGGATTCACGCTCTTGTATCCGAAGTAGCCCACTGCGCCAGCGTAGACCCCTCTCTTCTCACCCTCGAGCTCTGCGATAAGCTCCATCGCCTTGACTTTGGGTGCACCGCTGACCGTGCCGGCAGGGAAGATGGAGCGGAAAGCGTTGAATCTATTCTGACCCGGTCGGAGTATACCTGACACTTCAGAAACGAGATGTTGGACGTGACTGAATCGCTGTACGACCATAAGCTTGTCCACTCTTGTCGTTAATGGATCGCATACGCGATTGACATCGTTCCTTGCCAGATCGACGAGCATGACGTGCTCTGCTCTATCCTTGATACTGCTGTGAAGTGTGTCTGCGAGTGCCTTATCCTCTTCAGGTGTCAACCCGCGTTTTATAGTACCTGCGATCGGGTGGGTGATTATGCGGCCAGCCTCCTCCTTCACAAGCACTTCTGGACTGGCACCGATGATCTGAAAGTCTTCGCAGTTCAAGTAGAACAGATAGGGCGAAGGGTTGACAGTGCGTAAGTGTTCGTAGATGTTGAACGGATGCAGGTCGGTCGGCCGTGCGATGCGCTGTGAAGGTACTGCTTGGATGATGTCGCCCTTCACGATGTGTTTCTTCAGCCGGGTGACATGACCTTCGTATCCCTCACGGCCGATGTTGCTCTTATATTCGTGATTCAATCTGATCTTCTTCTGCGGCACCTCTGGTGTCTGCTTGCTCTTCAACACCTGCACCAGCTTCGCAATTTCTTGCTTGCTCTTGTCATATGCCGCTTGGAGCGCATCGTCCGAGCTCTCTCCCGTTGGCACATGGAGATAGCTAATCACCACGGCTTTCTGGGAGAAATGGTCGAGCGCAACTACTGAGTCGTAGAGCATGAAAAGACTCTCTGGCACTTCCAAGACGTCTTTCATCGGCCTCTGCGTCTTGGGCTCAAAGTACTTCACACAGTCATAGCCCACATATCCAATGGCTCCTGCTGTGAGAGGCGGGAGACGTAGAGATGGGATATCTGCGATGCGGTATTGCGAGAGCTCCTTATCGAGCTGAGGTAAGGGATCGGCCTCAAGTCCATGTTTCGGACCAGATACGAGTGTCTTGCGCGGGTTTGCACCAACGAAGCTGTATCTGCCAATGGTCTCTGAGGTTGCAGCTGACTCGAATAGAAAGGACAGCTTCGACTTCGCTGCAACTTTGAGGTATATCGTCGAAGGTGTGAGTCGGGACGACGGTATGGACGTGCACACTGGTATCAGGTTGGGCGCATTTGCCTTTCCTCTAGTCGACTGTACAATCTTTTGAACTTCTTCAAATGATGGCTGGACTGCAATCTGGGAGTAGTCCAATGTCAGCATTTCTTTCTTGCCCGCGGAATCAGAAATTGGCAGCACAATCCCCACTCACGTTTGGAGCCATCTCTGCACTTCTACTATGGCACTGGCCTGGGTGATGTCAGGAACACAAAAGGGCTCACTGCCACCAGCATGGGTATCGACGATGTTCAACAGTATGAGTAACATTGAAGCTCAGCGACCAATATTTCAATAACAGCTTTGACCTGAGCACTATGCCTGTTTCAGCCTGCCGGACCTTGCCGAGCACCTCTTTCTGAACATTGAATGCCATTGCCTCTGGCGACTTGTTCTCTTTCAAGGCTTGCAGTCCAGTACATCGCCGAGCACTTGACGGCCTGCTCGCAAGAAGATCTCGAGGCTTCCACGTGTTGTGCTGCAACGCTAGCAATGGCACGGTACGGTCGAAATCATGCTGCAGCTTCCAGAAGAGCTTCGGGAACAGGCGGAGCTTTCAGAGCCTTGTAAGAAGTACTCCGCTCTGATGATCACAGATCGTGCCCTGACGTTGCAAGAGCTCTGCTGGGGCTGAGGGTCGCACAGTGGTGACTAGGCTTACGACGATGATGTGTTGGTCCGACTTGATATTGCCTTTCTTCTCTCGCGACCAAGATACTCGGAACCACAACCCTCGACGCCCGTGCAACGCTGGTGGAGACTCATCTCCCATTTCACGTGCGCTATCTTCCGATGATTGGCGCATGCAAGACATAGCTTGGCAGCGTGAGAACGGCTTTTCACGCATCATCCCGCCAACCTTCTTTTCCTCATTCGCGACGCCCTCCAAGAGGTGCAGAGTGAGGTGTTGGTTAGCGTGAGAGTCGCCGCGTACGTACGACATTGACAGGTTCGACAACCTGTTCTTGGGAGCCTCGACCATCATGTCGTCGTCGCCGACTTCACCTACTAACCACTCCTCCTCTCCCTTTCCCTCACCTAGTCCTTCTTTGCCTGCTTGGCATTTTCCCTTTGGTCCTTCTTCTATTTATCACCAGCGCGAGCGCGCCAAGGCGCAGCACACGCGCTTTAAGAGCTCCTATACCCCTAGAGCTCCCGTCTTGAGCACGGAGAAACGAGCGCATCGACGCGCGCAAAACAGCAGTTTGGGCAGCTTGTCCTCCCCGCCATTGAGCGAATGCAGCCGAAGCCCGCTATCACGATTTGCAAGCTACGGCCCCTCGACAATGGCGATGCACAAGAACAATAATGCGCCAATTACACCTGCGAAAAGCTCACGTAACAGCACTTCTTCTCTTCAAGATTCGCCTTTCTCGGATTACTTCTCGGATGACGCGCGCTCTTCCGTGAACCACAACCACGCCATTACTTCAGATGAAACGAAAGCATTGCTTGTCAGGATGAACAAATTGCAGGCGCAACTCATGCGCGACAATTCTGGGCACCAGCGGCAATCCATAAACATTGTCGAGAAGAAGTTGGGCGAGATAGAATTGGAGCTGAGCGCACTGCACTCTCAGACAAGGTTGCCGGATGAGATTGAAGACTCGGCTGTGGGTTTGTCGGAACAGGATGTTGCTGCGAAGGCACCTTCCCACAGTCGCGGACCGTCCACCCACAGTGTTAATAGCAGCGCGGTCTTCAGCGATGATCAAGCCACCCCCGAGAACTACAAAGCAGAGCGAGACTGGTTGCTCATCCGTACGCAAGAACTTCTTGAGAACCTCAGCAGCGTCACAGACGAGCTGCGCCAACGCCATAATGAAGTCAAGGAGATGAACGAGGTCCACAGCGTTGAGATTGAAGAGAAAGACACTCGAATCGAACAGCTTCGTTCTGAGAATGAAGGCTTGCGTCAGGACCTCGGCTTTGAATACAGCGAGCTCCTCTTCCTCAAGCTTCAGATGAAGTCGCTAGAATGTGAAATGTCGGAGCTCCGCGACGAGAAAGACGACGTGCCACCGACGAACGCTGCAGAAAGGGCTCGCCGTGAGAAGAAGAATCGCATTCTATCTGAACTGGACCGCTGGCGGACAGACTCAGATTGGCAAGATGTATCGGCACGTTTCAAGCGCCGCCGCAGCAAATACGGTATCGCAACGTCTCCGAACGCTTCTCCCACAACTCCCAACGGCGAACCAGAAATCGAATGGCAACTCGAAACTCAACGCGAAAGCCGAGGTCGCGTTACTAGCTTGACGATCAAACGCATGGACAGCAATTATGGCGAATCTGAAGAAGTGCAAACCGACACCGTCACCTTGAATGGTACGACGGAACCACCACCACCACCACCACCTAAATTTTCTACAACTACCACCTCAACTTTTACTTACGTGGAAACTTCCACACAAACCGACATTTCCTTGCCTCTAGATGAGGCCGACGAATATCTATTCTACAACAACAATTCCTCTTTCGAAGAAGACCAGCACTCTGACCCCGAGGAAGAAGACCATCAACCTGATTCCGAATTTGAAGACGACGACGAATGCGCAATCACAACCTCCGCATCCTCAGAAATCGACCCGAACGATCAATACCAAGACGTCGAAGAAGATGACGAAACGATTTTGGAATCTGCGGATTTACATATTCCCGAAAAACAATCTCGTTGGAAACCTGCTTGGAAAGAACTTTGGGCTGGTTTATCGAGTCTTTCGGGTATGGATGCTGATGATGAGGAGGACGAAGATTGAAGTCTATGATTTCACTTGAATAGCCGACCTTGATGCAGAGACTCTGCATGTTGGAGCGCATGCTGTGCGCTTGCCGGAGGTAGTCTGGAGACTGCTACTCCAAGGCGCAAAGACTCTGTAGCACGTTGAGGCTAGCTGGATGCTGGTCTCCGCCCTTTCTGGAGACCCAGCTTGGCCTTTGAGTCCTCTTGCACACACACTCGGGACCAACTTGGACCTTGGGCTCTTGTACACACACTCATTTGAAAAGAGGAGGAAGAAGGAAAGAACAGATGATACCCAAATTTGTGAACAACTCTCGTATTTTCTTTGAAAGGAAAGGTGCTTTTCCCTGGCACTTTTCATCACTCTGGTAAATTAGGCATATAGAAAGCGCTGCGTTGGCGGCGTAGGTCTTTGGTAGACACATCTCGTAATGCTCAAAGGTTTTTCAGATCTCAAAGACTTCATTCAATTGTGGTATTCTAGTCGTGGCCAATTTTGGCCTTTGTATGCTTCGTGCTTGATGGCACGTCGGTACGTATCTCGGTGTATGTGAGGCGGCCTCGGACAGCCCTAGCTGTTCAATGCCAGTGCCTCAGTGTGGTATCACGCTGTGTTCCTGCTTGCTCACGTGCTGCAGTGCTTGGATGCTCCAGCCCATGTTGGTAAGTGCTACCAATCAGTCCTCATCGGAGCTGGCGACCTCGAAGTCGTCGTCCTTGTTGCCCGCATCCTTCTGCTGACGCTCGGCTTCAGCGACGTCGTAGACGATTCGGTTGGCATTCTATGCTCGTTAGCAAGTATCACGAAGATGAGCTTAGCTTTTCGACATACCTTGCCTGCCTTCACCTTAGCGAACTTCTTCGCGTCAGCAGCCTGCGCACCGAAGCTCTTCACAGAGGCGGAGCCCTTCTTAGCGACCGGGTTGCCATAGGCGTTGGGATTGAAGCCGACTCGAGCGGTGGATAGAGTGACACTGGTGCCAATGGTGCTAGAGGCACGGGTGCTGGAATTGACGGCACTGCTGCCGTCAATCTGGACGCCACCGCTGCTGCGAGACGAGTAGGTGGCAGCTGGGCCGTTACTGACGGACATCGAGGCCGTCTGGTCGACGACACTGTCCAGGGTGAAGCCTTCATCCTCGGAGTCGTCGTCAGTGTCGTTGTTGCTGCCGGAGGAGATGTCAGAGTCGGTGGCGCCAGGCTCGAAGTTGGCGCGCTCCTCCTTGCACGTCCAGCACATCTAGGAAGAATCGTCAGCGCTTATCTCTAGAGTGGGCTTGAGTTATGCTTACAGCCTCATCAGGAGTGCGACGCTGGGTCTTGGGGAACTTGTCGAGACTCTTTGTCTCGTCGCACAAGTGGCAAGTCAACTCGGAGACCTGCTGTGGGGCGCATTGCATGCATGTGATTACGGCGGTCTTAGTCGAGTTGAATCCAGGGCGTCTGCTAGCGGCAGCCTGAAGATCTGGAATGCGGTTCTTAGCGAAGGCCGTGACTTTCTTGACGATATTGCAGCGGTTGCATTTGATGCTGGAACAGGTCAGTTTTTTCACACAAGTAGTCATGGCAGTGGTTTGACTCACTCGGCAAAGCCGACGTTGGTCGCGGCGACGGTGTGCTGGTTGTAGTAAACCTTTCCAGGCATGGTGTCGGTCGGCAGGTTCGTGGTGATGCTGACTGAGAGTGTTATTGATATGGAAGTGGTCCGGAGTGGTTACGCTTGCGTGTGATGAAGCGTGCTGAAGTTAGCTTGTCGAGAATGTTTTCGGGCAAGTTGTAGATTCAAAGCTGGAAGTTTAAAAGGCGAATTGTTGCGCTGCGGTTGCCTGATTGCATGTGAGACCGTTTCTTGGCGCAGAAGTGAGGTCGTAGCTGAATTGAGGAGGTAAGGGGCGCGGACCGGTGAAGAGTCGCAGAAGTGGAAGGCACACTGAAGTCTCGGGCTCGGCGGAAAGTCAATGATAGAAACTGCAGCCCGCTCAAATGCGATTGAGAATGAAAGGACTGGGCAAGGGAGCAAGAGGAACAGGTCAAGACTGAAGAGCATCAGACTCCAGCCCTTGTACAGATGTCACCTCACTGCGCTGATGTCGACTGAACGCGTCTCTTCTCCGCGCTCAGATATGACAGCTTCACTGTTCCCTTTCAAAGCCCCATGCCAGTCTCTCGGGTTGAGATGCAGCAGACGTGGCGAAGTCTCCCTGCTCAAGATTCGCGATGGAAGGCTGCAACTGAGGAGCTCTTCGAGGTCTCAACCAGCAACTCTACCACGGATATGGCTAACACTCATCAGCAAGTGTCACGGGATCTCAGAGAGCAGACACACCTTGTTCTCCCATGTCCAGAATGTTCCGCTGTCATTTAACTGTTTGCTTACGATAACTGGAATGCACGAAGATACGCTCTCGCCCGGAGTCATCTGTCCAACGACTTCCCAGCCCAGATCAATGTTCGCCATGTCTGTGGCAACCTCTCCAGGATGAAGAGCGATTACAGTCGTTATGCTATCTTTGCGCTTCAACTCAGCGGCCATGTGCCTCAGCATCTGGTTCAAAGCAGCTTTGGATGCTGCATATCCAGCGAAGCCATCTTCCTCCGGTCGAAATGCTTGAGTAGAGCCAGAGTCGCTCGAGATGAAAGCAATCGTACCTACAGCAATGCTAGATTGAAGGACTCTCTGAGCACAGATGATAGGACCAATGGTATTCGTGTGGAGATGAAATGCAAAATCAGCGTATGAGCTGCACAGTCAGCCACGAGCTAGTCAGTCAACTCTGCATGAAAGGCCAAATGCTCACATCTCTGTCGCTCTCTGGTTGCCATTAGCGGGGATAAACAGCGAGCAGGCAGCATTCAGTCCTCACATTCGGATACTTCAGCACTCCGGCATTGAGCACCAGGTAATCTATTCGCTGTACACCATCTTGCAGCAGTTTTGCAACAAAAGCATCGATGCTCGGCTCGCTCAGAATGTCTAGATCATAGATCGAGGGTCTCACATCGCTCGGCCAGCGGGATTGAGCTTCTTCAGAGATCGGTTTCCGTGTCGTTGCGATGACATTGTGCTGGCTGTCCAGGAGCTGTTTCACGAACTCAGCACCGATGCCTCTGCTCGCGCCGACAATGGCCCAGGTCTTCTTAGACATGCTGCTCTAGCAAAGTGCAGGTTTCGTGAGACTACAAGTTCTTCTTCGGATATTGAAGGCGAAGACGTCACGCTCGGGAATGCCAGTGAACGTCATCCGATATCCTTGTCGGGGCAGATTAGGTTTGGGAGCACATGGGAGCTACGCCACAGCTCGAAAGCTGTCGATGAAGCAAAGAAGATGCTATTAAGGACTCTAGGGCGAGTTGGAAGATAATGGAATTGTAGAATTGATAGAAAATATGCAAAAAGACGCGCTGGAAGAGGCGTTGAGGCGAGTGTCCAGGCTGTGGCGGCGTTCCGTAGAATTATCGTTGAATCACTTGCCTTTAGCTTCACGCCCATTGGTGCGGCTAAGGAGGCTGTTTTGCAAGGATCGCCTCTCCCATAATACTTTTCTCTCTCGTCTGCATCATCTGCGCTTCTCTTTTCCTACCAGATCTTCACAATCCGCTTTACACCACTTTACATCGCCTTGAACATTACTTCCGCCAACGGAATATCTCCCTCACCACCACACAACCAATCCATCAGACACAATGGGCAAGGACAGCTTCTCAGACGGTATGCATCTTCCAACCAGCACTGCATCTTCAGCCTTCTCGGAGTGGCGCGAGTTCATCAAGAAGCCATTGAAGAGTCCATACGCATGCGATATACTTCGCGCAAAGGCGGCGACCTTTCAATGACTTCTGATGGCATTGCAACTCGGAAGCCCTTTACTACTTCCGGCCGAGTCTTCTTAAAGGAGCTTCACTGATAATGTTTCAGGTGACAGCAAGAAGGGTGCCAACCTTTTCAAGGTACGCAATTTCTCTGGCCGCCCGAGAAAATCCTCTCGGCGGCGAGACCCTTGCGCAAATGGAGCCATCGGACTTCGGACTAACGACAGCACAGACACGATGCGCGCAATGCCATAACTTGAAGGAGGGCGAGGGTAACAAGATTGGACCAAACCTCCACGGTCTTTTCGGTCGACAGACTGGTCAGGTTGAGGGTTTCTCATACTCGGACGCAAACAAGCAAAAGGGCATTACATGGGACGAGTGCACACTGGTATGGAGACACTTCGGCGTATTTCAAGATTGCGTCAGGGCAATGAGCTAACAGTCGGCGTAGTTCGAATACCTCGAGAACCCAAAGAAGTACATTCCCGGCACCAAGATGGCTTTCGGTGGTTTGAAGAAGGCCAAGGACCGAAATGACTTGATCACCTACCTCCGGGACGAGACGAAGTAAAGAAGAGACGGCAGTAATGAGAGGTGGTGATGACCACAATGCGGCATCGTCGGCACGCCGCCGACACAATTGTACCACTACCTATACACGAAACTAGATTCCAGGGCTGAGCTTGCGATGGCGTACGATGCGCTATGGGATCTGCGGGCTACGAATGGTTCGCTTCTGTTTTATATCACGTTCTTGCATTAGGGTTTCGGGTCTATGACGACCTTGAGTGTATCAGATCTTCTCTCTTCTGCATCTTTCTCTTTCCCACACGAATAGCATATGCTGGCAAATGAGACCGGGTCTAACATTGACTACGAAACTGACCTCGATGTTAGGATGGACGGACAGCTCCAATACTCATCACACTGGGGTCGAAAGCAGCATTCGGCGAACGAGAGTTGTATCGCGAGTGCGAGGCTACTCGCGTAGATCGCCGTCTCAGCAATATCACGTTGATGATTGAAGGAAGCCAAGTCTCCGGTGGCTAGTAATCACCTTGTCGATGATGGTGTCCTCCGAAAGCGCGACGTGCGACTTCAAGAGCTGAGATCAGGATTCAAAGCGGAAGCGGATCGAAGAAGCAGTGTGTGGCTGGAACAACACAAAGTCTCACCACAAGGCGACCCCACTTCCTCCTGATCTACAGCTCGTGCCAGACGAAATTGTCGTGCCATGGTCTCAAGATCGAAAGCGCCTTCGACCTGTAACAATGGAGGTAAGCGTACTTTAGCCTCACACTCCTGTGGACCAGGTGCACCAAGATCAGGCACCGAAAGATGGGTCGCCCTCGTCAAAGAAGAAAAGAACGCGGCCGATGGCCTGGCAGAAGCGAGAACCCGCCAATGCTAACGAACAGCAGCAAAGGCTCGATCAAGAAATAGAGGACGAAACGGCGTTCAATGCGCCTGCTACGAGCCCGAAGCCGATGATGAGGATTTTGAGGCTCTCACCGCCAGCATGCATGACAATACTGGTCCTGGCCATACGTCTTCCATCTCCCAGCATGTCCCAGGCTGCCAGTATCGAGATCAGTCTCTGAGGCAGTTCCCATCGGAGTCGAGCGGCCGACGAGGTGAGGCGGCATACCTTCACCTGGCCTGTGAGGAACAGATCCAATCGTCAAAAGAGCATCACTTCTCTGCTCCTTCGGTCGCGACTAGAATTTCATACACAACTTGTCCAATCTGAGAGACCTGCCGAGTGGGACGCAGCCAGCTCACATTCTATTACAGAATCTCTGGCTCCCTTCGTTGCCTGCGCTTGCACTGCGCAGTCACGCTAAAATCTGGACACATGGAGTCTGCTAGAACTCGCAGGTTTGAATTCAGCAGCACAGCCTTGGCATTGTATCGGAAGTCGTAAGGTCCGAGAAGCTGCCAGGTGAAGACTACATGTACGAGCGCTCACTCACTTCGATTCACCAACATCTCGAAGGACGCTTGGATCCGTATATTGTACCTTGGAACCACCCTTACGGCACTAGAAAGGAAGCAACAGGCTTCAGACACAGCGAGGTGAATCTAGCTATAACTCACCGGTATGAATTCGCATCTCCATAGGCCAGTAGATCTGAACGTGCAAGCGCGGTCTCAGCCCGAGGTCAGAAGCGAAGAGGTGAGCATACCTTCGCTTCACTTGCAGTACTCTCCTCAAACCCTGCAACGAACAGAATGTAAGAGCTTTAAGCCTAGTAGCAAAGGTACCTCCGCTGATTCGGAAGCTGGCCGAAGCTGGGTGAGGTCGTCTACATAGAGCTGATATGAACCGGCTGCTGTAGTTGCGCCACTGAGCATCTGTTCGTGGCCAGGACTCGAGTCTCGGCGGATCGTCGTGGTCGATACCGGATTTTGGTATGGAAGCGCGCGGTACGAGCTGTTTGCTGGCGGTATGGCGATCGTGCTTGCTGTGCGCCTTTTGTCGGGTCGACAGGCTCGATGGCAAAAGTTTCGTCGACCAATCCGAGCATATCTCGCCGCACAGTTTGGGAAATGTAGCTGAGGCACAAGGCCAAACTGAGACAGATCCAACATCGCATTCTTGCTCGCTCGTCATATTCAACGCCTATAAGGACACCACCAGCTTGCTGGCCTGATTCTTTCAACGACTCAACAGCTTGTACATTCAGACTGGGGTTCAAAGCGGCCGCGCGATCCCCGCCTGGACAGAAGCGGGCGAAGACGCCTGGGCTGTATAATTGCAGTCAGGCTCCATATCTCGATTCACTGATGTTGTATTGCGCAACGCCTGGTATTCCTGCTGGGTCTGGAAGTGATATATCACGCCAGCGCATCCTTTTTAGGAGATGACTGGAGACGTACCTTGTAAGCCTCCTACTTGTCCTGAACCAGGACATGGAAGTTCAATGATGCCTTACTTACACCGCAATGCGCTAGTGACATACTCAATAGCGCCGTGAGAACAAGTCTCGGAAGTTGATGTTGATATAAGATCTGGTGGACCTCCGCTTGAGCAAGAAGCAATGTCACAGACTTGAAGTGCGCCACGTGCAACACGGATGTGGCATATCAGAACTCTCGAGGCACAGAAAAAATCAATCGAGGTTCTCCACCTTCATAATCAATTGTCGCCGCAGCAAGATGCTACCTTTCGTACTTCTCACGTCCATATTCATCAACTACGCAACAGCTCAACTAACATGGCCATTCACCACTCCTCCCGCCCGCATCACAGAATACGCCACCGTCTCCATCCTCGACACTCCTTGCGAAACCGAATTCCACCCTTCCCAACCCGACATAGCCTGGGTAGAACTAATCGCCGGCAACGCAATTCTCCGCATAAACCTAACTTCCGGCGACCAAACCCGCTTCCCACTCTCAAACCCCATCGGTTTACCCTCAGGAATGGAATTCCTCCCAGATGGAAACCTCTGGTTTTCAGAAGTCGCGGGTAACGCAATGGTCCGATTGAATCCCGCAGACGGGAGTATGACGGAATTTCCATTTCCGTTCACAGGTGTGGCGGCGATAGATGATCTACCATTAGGTCTGAGGGCAACGATCGATGTATCCGGGAACCGAGATCGTGGGGCTTGGTTTGCGGCTGCTGGGTTAAATGCTATTGGGAGGATAGATATCGATACGTTTGAGTATGAATTGTTTCCTATACCTACGCTGCGCGCTGTGCCATTAGTGATTCAGCCTGGACCTGGGAACACGACGATATTTTCAGAGGCTTTGGGGAATAAAGTTGGGATGATAGATGTTTTTACGCACGAGTTTATGGAGTATGAGTGATACGGAAGTGGGGAAGGAACTAATAACGGCAATGATGACTAAGGCATATTGGGTCTACC
>JAASFE010003745.1:68570-96355 GCA_013365205.1 Pseudocercospora cruenta
GCCCCTCGGCTGGTCAAGGTCGCTTCGCGACTCAGCCGTCCCATGCTTGGAATTTGGTGGTGCATCGTCGCATAACGAGAACGTTACCAAACCGAATCCGTTGCCCATCCCATCCCAACCCATCAATCTTCCAATGCTGTGGTGCCGCATGCAAGAAGCCTCACGTGGCAGACTCCGTTGTGGTCCACACGGATATTGAAGGTTTTTGAACCAGGCTGCCCTCCAGGGTAGCAAGCAGACGTGGCGATATGGATGCAGCCAACCTGGAGAATGCCACCATGGCAGACCTGCCCGATGCTGCAATGATGGACGGCGCAATGGACGACTTGTTTGGCGAGGCGCCTGTAGGACTCGATGGCGGCATTGCGATGCCTGCCGCGCCTCTCCCAGCATCCTTGATCTTGCGGATAGCGGAAATGCAGAGCCGCGGGTGTTGCACGTGAGTTTGTAAGGCACCAAACTTCATTCTCGATGCATGCCTAGTAACAGCAGACCAGGAAGCTCGCATGGTCCAATACTGGAAGTATCGCGCAGATATCGCCAGATGGCACTCATATCATCTTTCGGACCATGATCCGAGACAAAAAGACTGGCACCTGGACCATCAGTGACGATTCAAAGTATCCTTTCAAGGCACCGGAGGGTCGAAAGTTCGTGCACATCCAGTTCAGTGGCATCGGCATAGATCTTGTCGTCGTGGATGATGCCGGTCATGTGCACCTGCCCTCGATGATTGGCGCCATCGGCAAAATGAGCACGACCCAGGGCGAGTTGGCTAGAGACGATTCCAAGCACGAGCTCAATGCAATTGTTGGTCTTCATTGGCTAGCATTGTTCCCTGCGGAGTTCAGAGTCAGCATATCTTCGAAGTAGTAAATTCGCGCAATGGCTAACGTTGTATAGGGCCCTTACATCGATGCAGCGCACAAGAATGGTGATCGATGGGATGCGACGATGAAGCAGCGGGACCAACATGGTCTCCGAGCTCATCACCCTGCAGAAGGAAGACACGCATTTCTTCACATCAGTCGCTCTACTGAGCTCACTCTGTGCTATCAAAACGAAGGCCAAGGCTGGCAGTCGACCAGTGTGATGCTGGACACGCTTAGGACTTCTGACGGACTAGTCACACACGCTGCTCTTGGTGAAGATAACTCAGATCTTCTCGCAGTTACCTACGATAGCGCATCGAGGCTGCGGCTGTACAGGGTGTCGATCGTGTGGAATGCCTCGCAGCAGAGTCGTGGACCTGGCATCAACTTTCTCAGAGTCGAACCGACGCTCGACGTCCATCACTTGACTGCAGTCAACAATGTCCGGCCACAACAGATCGACGCGGCTAAGCTGACCCATTTGCGAATCATTCCTGAAGTAGCAGAGGCTGCGCAGCAAGTCCCGACACTTCCAAACATCCTTGCGATATTCACACACGCAGCGTTTCCATCGCATGCATCACCAGATCAAAGCTCTACCAGCGTCATCGCTAGATGGAGCGTAGAAACATTTGCGCCCACATTGCACGAGAGCTTCACCAAGCTGAAGCCTGGAGGTAACACTAACCAGGTCCTCAACCAGATCACTGTGCTCAAAAGGCAACCTGATGTTTCCGCCAATGGCAAAGTCATTCTCACGTTCGAATCCCAGATGTTCGACACAATTTTGGCTTTCGGGAATAGTGACGGCAGCTTGGACCTTCGAGACCGCATTACTATGGAACCTCTGGGCCCATTTGGTAGCACGGATACAGTGTCCAACTTACACCAGAGTGGCTTTGACCACGTGCCTGGTGAACACAACTTACATGTTGCGATGTCTGGCGATGGCAGCGGCCTCGTCTACGTTCGCGTCGACAAGAAGGTTGATGCTCAATGCATGAAGTTGACTCGCGGCTGGCACGTTGTGGACGATGGCATTAGCGATGACCGTCCTTATATCGAAGCCGCGGCAGTCTGCATAGCGCGTCAATTCGCTTTCTTATGCTACAACAACATGGCCAACGACGAGACTTTGGCACTCCTACCACCAGATGCTTCACCTGAGCTACGCTCGCTGGTCGTGAGGATGATATTCCGTATGCTCAACAGGAGTCCTGACATATCGATGCAAGAAAGTAGTCGACAGCAGATGATCGTCCTAAAAGAACCGCTTGTGCCGCGCTGCTTAAGTGCGCAACTCGCGCTTGGAACCAATCCAATGACTGGCGAACGAAATTTTGCGGCGCAGTACGCTTTTGCCATCTTAAATCTACGCCTTGCTGGAACAGCACTTGCCTCGACTTGTGGTCGTTCCGATGTGAAACAGATCTCTCCGGAGGCCGTCCACTTTGCTAGAGGCCTAGTTCGGTGGTGCATGGACTTGATAGTGTACATCGTCAACACTATCGTCACAATCCAGCGGGATGTCAAGGCTGGCTCGACGGCAAAAGAAGTCATCGATAAGCTTACCTCCATCAGCGGTAATCCTGCCCTGCAACTTCTATTGTGCAGTTTCTCTCGCGCGCTGGTCCGCTTCCAGACCATATGGGTTGTCAAGTACTTCCAATGTCTCCAGCATGTTGTCCCTCGGACCCGCTCCGTAACAGAGAGGCAAGAAATGGAGGCAGTCTTCTCTCTAGCCGGCCAACTGCCATTCAAGTTGCAGCAATTCGAAGGCATGGTCGCAGAATTTGACCAAGCAGTGAGACAAGCATACACCAAGTCCAACCTGTCCGCGGATCGGAGAGGCGAATTGGAAATTAACATGATGGTCGATGGTACTATCCCTGACGAACTCATGCCTGCCGTCAACAGCTTGCTCGAAACCACAATACCAAAGCTTACAGAGAACATAGACCTGGGCAAGTTGCACTTTTACGACACTAGCTTTCTGCAATTGTGGACGAGCAAGAGACATAACCATGGCAGAATCATCGATGTGTTGAGAAAGGTTCAAGTGCCACCAGATGCGGCACTGAGGACATGTCGAAGGTGTGGTTCAGAGATGGAAGATATACCTCCCGAGAAGCTGAGACAAGAGCCCTTTGCAGGATGGTTCCAGCATGCGCAGAGGCATTGTGTATGTATGAACTACTGGCTTGTTGCTTAATTTCAGCGGTCCGTAGGGAACCTATCAAGGATCTTGTAACTTCGGCGTTCTCGTAGATACCTGACGAAGATTCGCAGAGGCCTGAAATGCACAGTGCAAGATCTCGTCCAGTGTGCCTGAACATCATCGTGAACAATACCACAAAGCGCCTGACCTCGAATTGTGCTATTTTGGTACATGTGATGCCAGGTGATGTCACAGAGATCTGGTTGAAGCGCATGATGTAATCGTGTACGCCTCCAATGGTGGCAGCTGTTCAAAGGTACCGAGGCGTCAAGAGAGATGTGCTCTAAAGATCGGACTTCTGAAACAATTCACTACATTCAATCATCGTGACAATATTCCCTGCAATCCGTTTCAATCAACACACCTCCTGTAACGACTACACATCAAACAATTCACAATGTCTTCCACCTCAGGCACCGGCCCACAAGACCATCCCTCCCTCGTCGGAGGCCACGCACAATACGTCAAAGGCCAAGCAGAAGCAGGAATCGGTGCAGTAACAGGTTCAGAAGCTTGGAAGAATTCTGGCGCTGCGGATAAACAGGAAGGTAAGTAGCCATCCGAGGCGAAGCCGAGCACATCCCAGCCTTTCTCCTCATGCCTTTGGCTTCGCTTCGCTCGTCTTGATTACTACATTCGTGGCTCGCTAATGCTCGCCTCGCAGGTATCGATGCCATGAAAGCCGCTTCCGCAAACCGAGATCCTAACCAAAGTGGGTTTGGAAAAGCTGAGGAGATCGCGGGTAAGGCGGTGGGATGTGAGGGTATGGAGAGGGAGGGGGAGGAGAGTAAGAATGAGTTGAGGAAGTAAGGTTGATGGAAGGATTTGATGGGATGTGATAGATGATAATGAAAATGAAACGATACGATTTAGGGTGAAAGTGCAGGCCCCTGCGTCAAGAGACACTCGATAAAGAAGAGAAACTCTCCAAAAGCATGCCTTTGCCTTGCGTCTCATGTTTCCTGTTACTTGCGATCTCAATGATGGTTGAGCCTTTAGAAGAGCGGTGTGTCTGCGGGTGAGCTTGGACAGAGGAAAATGTAGTGAGCTTAAGACGAATCGATTGAGGAGACGGCATTGAAAGTGTCAGAGGCGGTAGGTTAGAGCTTGATTAGAGGTCTATCAACATTACACAGGATTATCTTCGTCGCTCTCGTGAGGAGCAGCAAGAGCAAAATGGTAGGAGTTACCCAGCCATCGATCTGCTTCATGCGACTTCATTATCTGGGCACTAGGCGTAGTCGGACAGCTTCACAGTCTTTTGGCGCATGACCGTTGACCTGGTCCATGCCATAGGATAGCATTGTCTCGTCATGATCATCCCCCGTCGAGTCATCGAGTTCCGCTTCGCAGACTGGGACCCCGTTAGCAAACGGAGTCAACACAATAATGCTCGAATGCACTCACGAAAGAATTCGCCCTCATGCATGGAATCGTGCGCAACATCTCCATTCGGGGCCTGATACTATCCTGCCTGGGCATATCCCAGCATTCCACGAACGGCACCGGTTCTGCCCGCAGCCGCAGGCTATGGAGAAGGTCAGCATTTTGACTTCAAGAAAACCACCGAGCTGTAGCTACCTGATCGAACGCAGTGATAGCGTGACCCGTCGCGTTATGGTCCAGAGCGAGACCGACCCCTCCATCGCGGGTGGCATACCAGTAGACTTGTGCAGAATGGCCGGAGTGTTTCGTGCCCGTCACAAAGAGTATCTCCGGATAGTTTCCATTTTTGATGGTATAGAGCGGAGCCCCATTACCAGAGTCGCTGTCCTTCCTGGCGAAGAGCGTATAGTATGGGGTAGACGTAGACTGTCTGGTTCCAAGTTCCACCGGTGAGGGAAGTGCTGCAGCGGCGGTAATCAATGCGAGTGCAGTGACTAGATACATCGTGGCTGGATCGATATGCTGTGAATCTTTCGACGGTTGATGTTGCTTCTGGAATATTACGCTGAAAATGACGCCTGGATGGAGAATGTGGCGGCGTGGAAGTGTATGTTGATGCAGAGATGCAGAGAGAGGTCGAACAACTGTTTACCTCGACTCCAGCCGGGCCTGCCATGACAGTGGTTGCTGCGCAAGTCGTTGCGACTGCCAGTGTTCTCACGGAAGCGGCGCAGCGGGAACCGCTCTTGAGCAGCGCAGTGGTCACCCGCCTGAGTACTAGTCTCGCAGTTGCAGACAAAGACATGCGTTGTTGAAAGAGTGATGCTCCGGAAAGCTGCTCGGAATGTTAATAACGGGTAGAGGACTCAGTTGTAGGGCGGCCGCGGCTGAGTGGCAGGTGCGATCGCAATAGTGAGCTCGAAGGCTTCTAAGGACCTTATACTCACGTCGGGGCACACTGGGCATTCCTCATGCGACCGAGATGCCGACCAAAATGTTGAGGGTTATGTCATGGCTCGAGCGAATTGACTCAACTCGCGCGGATCCGGGAGCAATGTACCTCATAGGTTCGAAGAATGTTGCGCGCCAAATCGCACAGTTAGGTATCTGGCGACTTAGCTTAGCAAAGCAAGACGAAGACAGAGAACACTCCACTCCTCACGCATGTCCAGTCTGCCGATCAAGTCGATAGGCGGATAACAATATGTGTACGATTCCACTCGACTTGGCATAGATGGCTCAAATTCATCTTCGGCGAATCATCACAGATCAGGTGTTTCCTGAAGAACAGATGGGTTCAGACCCATGAGTTGAGATGCTTCTGTATCGGTTGCGGGTCTGCGCGCGAGGCTACACTGTACTGCTGCCATCGATATCTATACAATGCTCAAAGCGTGTCATGGCACTTGAGAGTTAGTCTATACAAGTTCGCATCTTGTATCTCACCTTGAACTCCGCCACAGAGCCATAGCAGAGTCCAATATGCTGTTCGCTCGCCTGCTCTCGCTTGCCTCCAAGGCACTCCTGATACTGCCGAAACCACCTCCCTCTTGTCCAGAGTTCTTTCTCTGCTTCTCTTCTAACAGTCTTCTTTCGTCCTGGTTGAAATCTTGCTTCTCCGCTGTTCGTGCTTGCATGAGCTTGTTGCGCAGCTTCCTTAATTCCTGCTCTTCCTCATCACGGATTTCGAGTTCCCTCAGCCAAGCTTCGTGACGCTCTTTCTTCTGCTTCTCCTCCACGAGTCCGTCATATTGCTTTCGTTTTGCCCGGTCACCTTCCCAGTACGCCGATCCAGCAATCATTGCTAAAATTGTGAAGCCCTGAGCATAGATACGTCGACGAAACATTCGATTTGTCTTGTATTTGTCGCCAGACTTTATCGATCGTGTCCTACACTCCATCAGTATTGATCATGCTCTCCAGTTGTGAAATGTTCTCACGCTTCGTATAGTGCCCAGCAGGTCAAGGCGCAACCTAGCGGGATTAAAGGCTCCTCCAGCAGCCTTCTCTTCATCTTCGCCCATCTTGACTCCTCGTAGAAATCATTATTTTCGTCGAATGATGAAGGCGGAGGTGCGGTATTGATGTTCCCTGGAACGGACATATTCGGCGACGTCGTGTGCTCTTGGAAGAGCTCTTCCGATGTTGGTGGTGTGGGCCTGTTATCCTACTTCGATGGGTGTAGGAGTCTGGATGTGCTTATTGTTGACTGTACCGAGTCCTGCTCTGACAGCCGCCCGATTCTGGTTGTGATTTTGAATTTGAGCGTAGCGCAAGATGTTGTTCAACAGCAAACTTGCTCAATCATTCGATGGTATGCGTCAAAAGTGGTGATGTCGTTCCGCATCAAGAGCAGATTCACTTCCGGCTCGAAAAGCGGGCCCTTGCTAGCGGCAACCTTATGCACCGGCTCGTGCCGATATGCAGGCTGGCTCTACCAATATTCAATCTTGTGAACACCACCCACCGCCTCGACTCATATCTCCGAATGACTGGGGCATTGGCCGCACATATCCGGCATTGCGCGACCAAATACTTCCGCTCGCTATAAAAGCCTTGTCAATCTCGACCGACTCCTTCTCCATGACAGATTCGCAGCCATGAGCGAGGAGAATGGAGTGCCCAATGGCACTCATACCGCGGAGAGCGAGAATGGTACATCAACTCCAGAAGTGAAGGCACCAACCACGCCTAAGCCTACACATACGCAGTTGGCATTAACCGAATATTCTATCAATCCTTCGCCACCGTCAGCTACACCAAAGGAGAAATCGACGTCGTTGTTGCCGGAACACTTACTACTACCCAATGGGCATCCAGATGTGAGTCTTGTCTACCAAATCCGGGTCGACCGCTCCGTCTCGCAACACAAGCCAGGGGGACCAACCTCGCAGACCGCTCCCTGGTAACGCATTGACAATTTGGAGCGACCTTGCTAATGCATCACAGTACCTACGTCTGATTTCAATGGCCAAAGTATACGATGTGGTTGAACAGACTCCTCTCACACATGCTGTCAATCTCAGCAACCGGCTCGAAACAACAGTGATGTTAAAACGAGAAGACTTGCTTCCAGTGTTCTCATTCAAATTGCGTGGAGCATACAACAAGATGGCCCACCTCACACAAGAAGAACGATGGAAGGGTGTTATTGCTTGCTCCGCTGGCAACCATGCTCAAGGTGTAGCGTTCTCCGCCCGGAAACTACGCATTCCAGCAACTATCACGATGCCGCTTGGCACTCCAGCTATTAAACATCAGAACGTTTCTCGGCTCGGCGGTAATGTCGTTCTGCACGGGGCGGACTTCGATGAAGCGAAAGCAGAGTGCAACCGCAGAGCGGCAGCCAATGGACTCACGAACATCCCACCATTCGACGACCCATATGTCATTGCTGGACAGGGAACCATCGGCATGGAGGTTCTTCGTCAAGCAGATACCGACAAGTTGGAAGCCATATTCTGCTGTGTCGGTGGAGGAGGTCTCATTGCTGGCATCGGTACATGGGTGAAGCGAGTTGCCCCTCACGTGAAGATCATTGGTGTTGAGACATTCGATGCGAACGCATTAGTACAGTCTCTCAAGCTCGGAAAGAGAGTGACACTTCCAAGTGTCGGGCTCTTTGCCGATGGCGCTGCGGTCAAGACTGTTGGCGAAGAGACATTCCGTCTTTGCCAAGAAGTCGTCGATGAAGTTATCCAGGTCGACACAGACGCAATTTGTGCAGCCATCAAGGATGTGTATGAGGACACAAGATCTATACTGGAGCCGGCAGGTGCCCTTGCCTTGGCAGGGTTGAAGAAGTATGTGCAGTCAAACCCGTCATCTGACACCCGCCGGCAACTCGTAGCTGTGGCTTCCGGAGCGAATATGAATTTTGATCGACTCCGATTCGTGGCCGAGCGCGCTGCAATCGGTGAGAAGAAGGAGGCCTTGTTGGCAGTCACGATTCCGGAGCGACCTGGGGCATTTGCAAAACTCATTGAGACGGTGAACCCGCTGGTTGTCACCGAATTTTGCTATCGATATGCCACGGAATCTGCGGCTAATATCCTCATCGGTATCCAAGTTGCTGCAGCCACTCGAGTCCGCGACGTACAAGACCTGATGCACAGATTAGAAAAGGAAGGCATGGTCACCCGCGATGTAACAGGAGACGAAATTGCCAAATCTCACATCCGATACCTGATCGGAGGCAGGAGCAACGCAGCAAATGAGCGACTTTTCGCTTTCGAGTTTCCAGAACGAGGTGGAGCGCTCTACAAATTCTTGACGACGCTGCAACCAGGGTTTAACATCTCGCTCTTTCACTATCGAAATTATGGAGGCGATATTGCCAAGATCCTGGCAGGTATTCAGACGCCGCCTGAACAAGAGGCTGAATTGCAGAAATTCCTTATGGACCTCGGATATGGCTATACCGAAGAGACGAATAATGAGACATACCAGATGTTCATGAGAGGTTGAGGGCGCACACAGCCGCTCTACGAGCCGTCGGCAGCTGAGGCGTTCGTGGCGTTTTGCGTGGTTCGATATAGCTAGCTCTGCATGGAAGGCAAGGCTGAGGGGCTCGGCTCACAGACGGTGGCATACAAGTAGCATGACCCAATGGAGTTGATAAACCTTTCGAATGTCACCGATGTGGCGACCTCGACCTACGAATCTCGTGAATACTATTCGAACTGCGTATTTCCCGAACCTGAATATCCCGAGAAAAGAGATACCAGAGATGTCCATGAGAGGTTAGACGCAGCTCCGCAAGTGGTATAAGAACCGATTTATTGGCGGCAGTTTGCAGGGTCTGTCGCGGCTAGCTCTGCAGTGGAGGTCAGGCTGAGGCTCTCCGCTCGCAGACGTAGTCCGGAAGACGGCACATTCCTATGGAGTCAAGTAGACCTTGAGCAGCCTGTCAGTGACGATTCTCCCTTCGAACTTCCACTTTTCCCTATCTCTGAATTGTTTCAAACTGATGTACAGCCTACATATACACACAACCATCTTCTCTTCTTCGAACGTCATTGTTGGTCCAATGATAGTGCCGCATCAGTCGTCAGCAAGGCTGGCGTAGTGGTAGATAATGAGGCTCTCTGAGCTGCCTGACCAATACTTCGTAGGTCGCGTGGCTCTTCCAGCTTCTCAGCTCGTTGGACCAAGGTCGATTGTTTTGCTTGAGTACTTTTGCTCCAGCGCCCGGCAGACCAGCATATAAATGGCCCATAAGTACTGATCCAGTTCGACAATCTTTCTTGGCTCAGTAGCAAAGTCAGTAAGTCGTCGGATCTATCGATGCGTGACTCTTCATAGATCGTGGAAACCATCGCATTTATCATACATCGACAGCGATGATGCGCTGAGGTCGGCGATCTTTCGTTCTTGAGCCAAGGGCGATTGTTTTGCTCCAAGCCTTTTTGCTCCAGCGCCCGGCAGACCAGCATATAAATGGCCCATTAGTATTCATGCAGTTCGACAATCATTCTCGGCTCATTAGCAAAGTCAGTAAGTCGTCGGCTTTGTCGGCGCATGACCTCTCATAAGTCGGGGAATGCAAGGCATCGATGATATGTCGACATCATTTTTTGACTGTCTGGGCCCTTTGTACCTTAGCTCTTGAGCCAAGGGCGATTGTTTTGCTTGCTCCCCTTTTGATTTGATCCGCTTCAGAACCATGGCGATGAGTATGTTGAAGATGATGTAGCATTCGGACCACTTATTGAAGATCAGTGCAAGTCTCGTTTATTTTCTCTCTACCTGTGGCAATCCCTCCACTGCAGCATAGATAAACGATTCCATTTTCTGTCTTCTACGACGATCATTCTCGCTTCGATGGTGAAGTCTGTAAGGCGGTCATTGCGTGACCATGGTTGAGCCTTTCAACCTCAAGATGTTGGAAAGGCTCGGCCATGAGCACTACAGCTATCGAGTTGAGGGCGATCGTCAACTTTTGCTTTACATGAGCAGTCATTTTCTGAATCGCGAGTTCGCGATTTCGTTCACTCGACGGTCATTTCACCCTCGTGGGCGAAGCCTGCTTTGTCAATATAGCATGATTGCTAGTCTTTCGTTGCTCGAGCCAGGCACGTGGCAGAAATCTTACTCATTCGAAGGGGCTTTACCATGTGCCATGTGATTAAGACGGGTCGGGTCCTTCATCATTCGATATTGCGCTGGTACTGCTACTCATTTGCGTCCATGCTGCTATATGGTCGCTCCTCTATCATCGTTTCAAATCGAAGCACTAAGCGGTCTGCATCATCGCATGCGCCTATCCCAAAGAGCTGTCGACCTGAGCATCGATCTCACGCTCCACATTAAGCAACTCCTCAAGGCAGGGTCCACCGACCCTGCTTCAGCGCCGTCAATGCAAAATGTGTTCCAACTGTACTCCGAGCTCTGTTTCCAATCCACTTTCCGGCTTCGGCGCCAGAGACAATGTACTTTGTGCCAAAAGGAATGTCGTTTTGACTATCCGTCAAGAAGGCATGGGTGGTATTAACGATCGCTTGCTGAAGTTCGCTGCCGGCGATCGAAGCATACATTATATCTTTACTCAACGTCAGCGTTTCGCATATGAGGTTGGAAGGTGGTACTTACTCCAATCTGTCAAGGCCCAATTGACTCCACGATCGCTTTCTGGTCCAGCGAAGGCAAGTCCATACTCCTGAATCTGTGTCAGGTAGAATGCAGACTGGGTATCCCAAGCCTCTTGTGGAAATGTGCTCAGGTTCAGGAAGACATCCGAATACGCCGGGAACAGCACATTCCAAGTGTCTGTATCGCCATAATTATACGTGAAATGGGTGCTCGTATTGACACTCGCGCTGTTAAGACCCAGCGCTTCGTTATAGATGGTCTTCGCGTACTCATCGGCGATGTCGGCATACGTATTATTGCCCGTTAGAACAGCAGCAGCGTTGAGGCCGATGACTGATTGTATTGCCAGGCCAGTCTGGTTGGCGGTTGCGGCGATAGCATCAACGCTAATGAGCTGGCTGGCCGGATACAGAGAATTGGCAACGAGATAGTCAGCCTAGCCTGGAAGTAGCGAGCTGTATTCTTCGGTGAAAGAAGTGTTGCCCGACAACTCCTGGTATGCATAAAGCAAGATTAACAGGCTTGATGTCTCGAACAGTGGCATGTGTTCCTCGTTGCCATCATCATGGCCAGTCGCATTGGGATAGTGCGTGCCAATGTCGTGTATGACATACTCCAGGGGCCACCTTCCAGAGGCAAGGTAGGACAGAATTGGTTTGAAGACCAATTTGATGTATTCTGGATTCAGATTGACGAAGATCGGCCATGACTGGAAGATGAGATCAACCGTGTTCACATTCCCGTCCGAAGATATCTCTTTGAGGAACAGAGAAGGTTCGGCAGCTCGGTCAGCGCTTGGCACTGTCAGCTCATATGCTGCATACGACTGACGGACGCTTGCTTCGAGAATGTCGGCGTACTGTGCACCAAATTCGCTCGATACAGACTCTGCTTTCGTACGAATGAGCGTGTCTAAGGCTAGAGAGTATGACTGTGCCGCATCATAATTCGATAAGAACGCATCAATTGCCTCTGGAACGGTCGGCCATTGTGTTCTGTGATAGCCTGTTTGTGCCTCTCCCAGATACTGGATGGCAAGATCCCGCTGGAAGCCGACGAAGAAGGTTGCGCTGCCAGTAGTACCGAGATCTATCGCCACTCCGGCCAAGTCATCTCCTGAGCAGCTCGAAGAACCTATGGAGTCCAGAACGCCATTACTCGCAAAGGTCGAGTAGAGATTACTTGCCGAGTCGCAACCAAAAGTCGTATCATTAGATTTCGAAGCGCCGAAAAGCACGGAACCCCATGTCGCCATATCACTGACTTCAGTGTATGGGATCTGGTCTGAATTGTAGAACCAGAAGAAGCCAGCATTACTGCTTTTTGTTAAGTTGAGAGCAGCAGCGCCATTCTGTGCTGTCCAAGTCTGGTCGATCGCGCTGAATATCTGTATGCTCTTGCTGCTGTAACCGCTTGTAGCGTTGACAGTCAGATAGGAGTAAGGTAGAGACTGGTGCGCATAATCTTCCGAGGCTGGGTAGACTGGCGAGAAGAAGTCCAGGGTAAACGTAACATCTCCAGCAGTGAGCTCAAAGTATGTATGCGTAGAGCTGTAGCTCACACCCTTCGTGGTCGCATGCGAGATGTCGCTAGTCAAACCAGATGGTGCGTTAAGCAGCGCGTATGTCGTTCCATCGACCCTAGCAAAAATAGGCCAATTTAGATTAGACGTCCCAGTCCAGAACTCTGGTTGGCCATTGGCAATGTCCGCGATCTGATCGCTTGGAAGCCAAGCGGACAGGTAGGGACTCTTGACAGCGAGTGGGTAGGAGGGCAGACTCGCACTGCTGAGAGTGACTGTCTGCCGAGGAAGAAAGGCAAAGATCAAGGCGCAAAGGAACCGCACATAGCCAAACAAGCCCATAGTAAGAGACGGGAGACTCCAAATGTCCCATGTCGCGACCGAGGATACATCTTGTATGCCTCGCGTGGCCCATCGAAAGCACAGCAGCGAGATTACCCAGAAAGCACATATTGTCAAGGTGACCTTGCTTGTGGAGGGGCCCTGTCGTGATCGGAAGTTCATGGTATTTGGGTGCTGTTTGAGGAATGTGAGAGCCATTTTGCTGCCGGCTTGGCACGTCTCATGCTCGAGCAGCAGGTAAGATTGCTTGACATTGCTTCAGAAGTTTGATTTGTGCTGTGGAGAGGGATTACGCAGGTGAATGTGTTGCAATGTACTGCAGGGAAGGCGTGATGCATGAGCTCCACTTGTACCTGTCGATCGGGAAGTGTCCGGGGTGTCGAATGGAGAGCGAGCTCGGAGCGAGGGTACGAGGCTGGGGTACAAGCAACGACGTGCTCTTGCGACATACTTGAACAGTGCATGTGAATACATCCGGACGGTTCACGAGAACGTGGCGGATGGAAGCAGGATCTGCTGACGCGGTGCAATATGGGCACGCGGTCAGAACGTGGAGGCAGCTTCTACGACCGGGCCATCGCACGACTTGCGCCCTAGAACCAGAGCGACGAAACGGACGAGCAGCAACGTAAGGAAGAAAGAGCTCGGATATGATCGGATCTGGGGACAAGATACTGGTGCGTAGATGGGCGTGATGTGACATTCGTCTTCTGCCAATTTGGCTCAGTCGGGTCGGATTCGCTCATATATGCACCTGTATCGGGCTCAATGTCACGAAGAGCAGCAACTCGAACATCTCGCAAGTCAGTAGTGACGTTTGTCAGAGATGTGCGGTTTAGCGGCAACCAAGATCGTGAAAGGACTGGATGTTGTCAGCAAGGTCTGCGCATCTTTATTCCCCGGCTCACTTACCCGCGTGGACATACGACTTTCTCCAAGCAGGTAGAACAGCATCGGTACCGCCAGCAATGCCCTTTTGGACCTGAGGACCATTTGGAGCAAGCGCTACCAGATGGCCAAGCAGTGCCCATGGCGCTGGTGTGCTAGTTCTCAGCGCAGTCTTCAGCTTGTCGAAATCACCCAGTAAAGACTCATTGCTGAGCAGTCTTGACCCTAGCCGTGCGCCCGAAAATCCAGCAGGCTCATCGGCTGTAGCAGTTGGCCAGTATGCGATAAAATTATCGGTATGCTTCTGTGAGGATGTAACGTAGACCGGATCTCCCCATTTTGCGTTCTTGATCCCATCCTCAACAGGCCCAAGAATGCTTCGAACCTGGTCCTCGGTAAGAGTAGGCGCAATCCAAGTCCCAGAAACAACACCATTAATGGAAGAGTTCTTCTGCGTCGAATCCAGAGTCGTCACGAAATAATACCCCATGACTCCCTTCTCCGCCAGCTCCGGCAACTTCGTATGGAAATACGCCACGAGATCCCAATACGTCTCCGAATCGCTCGTCGTAGCATACCCAAACTCATACACAGCCGCAGGCAGAACATCATAAGCCTTCACAGTAACACTAACCAACACAGCAAAGGTCCCAGCCCCACCACCTCTCATAGCCCAGAACAACTCCTCATCCTCTTCGGCATTAATAGTCCTGAATCTTCCATCAGCAGTAACAACCTCCATTTCAAGAACCTGATCAGCACCCAACCCAAACCTCGCAGAAATCGGACTATGTCCACCACCTCCAATCCACCCTCCAATTCCAACATTCTGATTACTTCCCCCAACAATCGTAAGATTCTCCTTCTTCGCAATAGCATAAATACTCCTCATTTGTTCCCCAGCATAGATCTTCAAACTCGCTATACCTCCTAATTTGACAGCTCTAGGATCTCCATGTTTAACTTCTAAACCTTTAAGCTGATGCGTCCAAAGTCCTAGGGAGTCAGAACCAGAAGATCGACCGGGGAAATCATGGCCTGTTCCTTTTATCACAAGCCGGATACCAGTTTCTCGGACGAAATTTAGGGTTTTTTGGATGTCTCTGATATTTTCTGCTTCGACGACGTAGTTCGGGTATCCGGATCCAGAACATGGGAATGAAGGATCGGGGAGACAAGTGTCGTCGTTATAGTCTGCTGAGACTGGGGTTTGGGATTGGAAGGTTGTGTTACTCCATTGTGAAATTATGTGGGTGCAGGTAGCATTGTTGTATTCGGGTCGTGAAGGGTGGCAGGGGGCGCCTAGAGGGACTGGAGCTGTGAGGTGGCCGGAGAGGGAGGTGTTGAGGGCAGACCATTGCGATGGGGTTGGCCAGTGTGAATCGCTAGGGTGTGGTTTGCAGTATGGGGTAGAGGTGGGGACTGTTGGAGGGAGATAGAAAAGGAGTAGAATCAGTGGATACATGACTGCGGTATACTAACAAGAATTTGCTTCGACCTCAGCGCATCTGGGGGAATATATAGCATCGACATCATGGTGATATATTGTTTCAATGCGAGTGCGAGCTGTTCATCGCCTCTACGGCTTGGCTGCGCAAGTTGCTTGTATGAGCAGGGATCTGCAAGCGGAGTGGCTTTGCTCGCTGCCCTGAGTTGTCATCAGAGTTCGTCCTTCCGACGTATTTACCTTCTGGAGAAGTCATGATGAGCATCAGGAGGCAACTATGTTCCAGTCCGGAGATAGGTGGTATTATTGCGGCGTAGTTACGTGTGGCACAGTGTGGTCTCAACAGCACAAGTACAGTCTCTTTTTCCCGATTGGTCGACATTGCAGGATCGAAATGTCTCCGGTGAGGCACAGTCATTGATCCAGTTCAAAGTCGTATGTGTGTTCTCGTGGAAGCAGGGAATAAACGTCAGTCATTGAGTAGATATGTAGGTGCCTATGCCGTCGTGCTTAGATCTGGTATCGACCGACAGCGTTCCTCGTGTAGCTGCCGAACCACATTGCCTCGCCAGGACCATATTCAACGGAGATTGATAGATAAGGCGGAATATCTGGGGGGCGTCAGTACTCAGCATTCCGCTTCGTGATCTTTCCAACTTACTTTGCAGCACAGGTCCGATTACGGGCAAAGAGCCAATAGCGCCAAGCAAACCAAATGGACCATTTCCGCTTGAAAACAGATTTGGGAAGCGGACAATGCTGATTTCATCGTCACGGTTGAATCTCAAGAGACCATTGGTGGTGGTGAAGAAGCTCATCCAGACGTCGCCATCAGCGCTTGGACCTGCTGTGACTGAGCCAAATGCTGCTGGCTCGCCCGTTGGGAAAAGCTCAATCTCCTTTGTCTGAAGGTTGATGCGGCCGAGTGAGTTTCCGATGAAGCCAGAGAAGTACATGAAACCATCGCGTTCCGCTCGATTGACTGCTGGCCCTTGCAATGGAGCTGGCAGAGGGTACTCTTTTACTTCACCAGTCTCGCGAATATATTCGAATATCTTGTTGCCGAGAACTTCGCATCCATACACGCCTCCGTCGGAAGTGACGAACACGCCAAGAGGTAAAGCTAGAGGTGTCGGAATCTCTACTGTAATGGTAAAGTCTTGCTCGGCGTAGTCGAAGTACTGCAGCAGATTGGCCGTTGTCTGTGTCATCCACATACCATTGTCGTCGGTGAAGATATCATTAAAAGGAAACAGGTTGCCGGCTGGGTTGACCGGAGCCTGAAACAGTCTGAACTCGCGGGTACCAAGATCAAATTGTACAAGCTGGTTCCGCAGGCCATTTGTTGAGTAGATCTTGCCGTCCGCACCAGGGCGGATGGCACAACTGAGGGCGAGTCGGTCCTGGATGATGCCGTTGTTGAGGCCTGGGATGGTGATGTTGCCAATACCTGGTGAGAATGGGATAGGAAACTCCTCGACTTCACCAGTTTCCGGATCGAGACGCATGATCTGGTTGACTAGCATCTGGACGCCCCAGAGTGCACCATCCGGTCCAAGGCAGAGGTCGCAGATACCGCTCAATGCTGTCGGCATCTTGTAGAATGTGAATCGCCCCTCCTGTTGTCCTCCAGGAGGTGCAGTTGATTGCCTTGCATGGAGCTGGTTGGTGATGTCTTCATATTCTGGAAGTGGCTTGCTGAGCGCAATGCTCGCAAGGCAGGAGAGGCTAAGGAGCAAAGATCGCAGCATTCTGAATAGTTCAAGAATGTCAAAGTCGTAGAGGTGAAAAGGTGCGCAGCAAGGAAATGACCTACCAATACATATGGTTACTCGTTACTTTGCCGACGGCAGAGTGCATGGGCAGCACGTTTCCTCGTGGTCATGATCCGGCTATCCAGATGATCCACGAGCTTGGCCAAAGCCTTCTGCATAAGACCAAGGGAATACTTGTCATCTCAAGCTGTGGCCATCGCTTGTCTTCGAGAGTAGTGCTCCTGGGCAGTGCGGAGTGATCGTGTCCAAGCCGGCCAAGAAGTGACCCAATTTTTGATCTGCAAGTGTTCTTCTCTGAGGGTCACTTCGCGTTCGTATGCTGAAGAAAGGTCGCCTTCGCATGTTGCGAACATAGCACCAGCGAACTCTGCGTTTCGAACTGGTGTTTCCATTGAGCGATGCAGAATGTACACCAAAGAAAGGACAGCGTGTGCTTGATGGACTTGACTTGGTGAATCTCTCAATGAGGTTTGGGAGCTGTCGATCGTCCTTGGCTGTATTCTACGGAGGGCAATGGTCAGCACCACGACAATATGCTAGGTTCACCTTCTCTCACGCGAGGTCGCTCGTGACAACAACGTGTCGGAGGACCACAAAGATCTCTTCAGCCTTGCGCGAGTCTCTTTCGTCGCGTGTACGCAAATGGCAAATTCGCTGTGACTCTGCGGCACTCTTGCTACCTTCCAAAATGGATGTATACCGACTTGGCCAAGGCCTCATGGCGAGTGGCTTCTTGTGCTGAAGCTTGGCCTTAACTCTTCGTGCCATCAAGACGGCAATCGCGGCAGGGGGGGGGATGGCCACAGACCAGGACAGACATCATCTGTGGAGGTGAACTTCGGCGTGTGGAACTTCAGACAGCCTCCCGATCCCCACCCCCCTCGAGTAGAGTTTCCATGCTAAGAGCAGTTTGGCGAATGCGTTCACCTGTTGGCGACTGTGGCTATATCGCGATTGTAGCTATCGCGATTGCAGAAAAGAGCTCGGGGCGGTGACTTCGAGGTGGAAGTGTCCAGTAGGAGCCGCGCATCTGGATGTCATGTGTAGACTGCTGCCATTTGCTCGGCGCTTGATTGAGGGAAACAAGAGCAATAGTCGATGGCAGCATACTGCATTTCCTGACGATACGGCATGAGTGTAAGCTGAAAGGCTGTTGACAGATCTAGCGATTATAGGATGCCACCAAAGAGGACATCTCCCAGAGATGCGCGGGAATGGTGTAAGATGGCTTCCAGGTTGTCGTCGCTTGCCCGCATGGTGCGCGGCGAAGAACATCTGTGACTGCAGATTCGACGTTGGGCGTACTGCGACTTCACTTCTGGACTTCGAGCCAGCTCCAGCTTCGCGACTTCTTTCGCTTGCAGGAATTGCGACCTCGCCACTTCCACCAAACATCCAAAAATGGCTGTCGGAACCACGAACATGGCCGAACCAGGCGGAATGCAGCAAACGGCGATACAGAAGCACGAGAGAGCAATGAAGAGTATGGAGCGCCCAACACTGACTCCGGACGACACTTTACTGACCGCGTACAGGCTTGGTGTTCAGGAGCAAGCCAGCCACCACAAACGAAGAGCCACCGAAGATTGAATCTGAAGACGACGAGAACGAGTCCGACGATACACAGATCGACGTCGACACTGCTCCCTCTCAATCCTACGGACCCAGCGAGAACGCGAATCGTTCCCAAGACCGCAATCGTCCACGGAATGGCAATCGCTTTCCAGGCGGTCGCTACCAACGGATTTCCACGAGGAAGCAACAGAAAAGGGACAGAGCCGCTGCAAAGGAGCAGTGGCTCTCCACATTATCACCACCAGACCTGGCGCTCCATCAGGCGGAAGACAGACAGCGTCGTTTGGAGGTTATGAAACGTAATATCACGAGGACGATACGCAAGCGCTGCTCGGCGAAGGGACTTGAAAGCACTGCTATCAGCCCAGACGATCAGCTCCAGCTGTTGAGAAATATCGCTTGGGGACTGGGCTTGGATCTGAATCGTCTCTAGCGGCAGCTTGTCCACAATGCCCAGGTAATGCAGCTAGACCGCCGTTTGCAACAAGGATGAGGATCAGGCCTGTCTTGCATGACCATAATTGCAACTGAAGCTCATCCCGTCGTACTGTCACTTCTAGGTGTTCTCTTTACAATTGTTTTCCATGTATCTCTACTGCATCTGATGTTCACAAACAACCATGTAGATGATGCCAAGCATTTCGTCAGTGGGTGGGGTCAAAACAAATGCAGGCGAGCTGGTTTGCAACTTCCAGCTGCCGGCCTGCCAGCCTCGTTCACTCCAACGTATACCGCATCTTCAGGCAGCCAGACCTGCTCACGGCCTTGTCTACGTCTTCTCCTCCCTTGCGCCAGGTGTCTGAAGTTCGTAGGCTCGCTTACGCTGATCACGGGTTCTTGTCGGGACACGATCGCCTCTAGAGCCTCAACGACATCCAAGCTTCTCGATAACTCCGTCACCGCACGTCGAAACTTCAGCTTCGAAACACGACAGCGCAAGCTCGCGAACAGCCCGACTGCCATACACTCAAGCTTCCAATCCATCTGCATAAGCGATAGCACTCCGCTTGAGTGTTCTACACACCCAATATGTCGGGCGAGGCGTGGTATGTCCGAGCTCCTACATCTACTACAAACACTGCGCAAACAGCAGACCGCATGCATCATACAAGCAGGACATATGGCTGATCAGATATGTAAACGTCCAGGTTGTTCCTGCTCGCTGTCCTTCTCAATGCCGTCAATCTGTTCCTGCAAGTCTTCTTCACCATCATGTACTCCGATCTCGAATGCGACTACATCAACCCAATCGATCTCTGCAACCGCCTCAACATGTACATTGTCCCAGAAGCCGGCGTCCACGCATTCCTGACGATCTTGTTCTTGATCAACGGCTACTGGCTGCCGTTGCTCCTGAACCTGCCGCTTATCGCTTGGAACGGAAAGAAGTAAGTCAAATGGATGGAAGTGCAGACATGCGCAAATGCGACGGCATCTGACAGCGTAAATGTAGGATCTTCGAGAACCAGCACCTTCTGGACGCGACAGAGATCTTCCGAAAGTTGAACGTGCACAAGAAGGAGTCCTTTATCAAGCTGGGCTTCCACTTGCTCATGTTCTTCTTCTACCTCTACTCCATGATCGTCGCTCTCATCCGAGACGAAAGTAATTAGAAGAAGCCGCTCCTTCACATGTCTACCACTCTGACTCGCGCCTAGGCGGCCCCGTCAAGAACGCCAGACTCCCGCAATAGGCACGATCATCATCACGACGAGCGGGCAAGCCGAGGAGCGCGGCCGCCGGGGACTGCGGAGGAGAAATAGAGAAGGAAGTAGCAGATTAGCGCGATCACGGCCGGGGCAAAGACAGTGTGATGAAGTGATGAGGCTACATGAATTGACACACGACAAGATGACACGACCAAGACCGTACGGCGCATGGCATTGGGGCAAGAATGGTAGCCAACTGCATAAGCTACACGGTTTTCAGGCAAATACAGTGCGAGATAGATTGGAATTGCTGATGATACCCTACGAATGTCAAAAGCGTAATTACACCCAGTTCACATCTTGGCAAAGTTGTACCACCACAGCGGCCGCTCGAGCATGGAGGAAATGCGTGGTATTCAAGATTAAGCCAGCGCAAGGTATGTTAGCAACATTCGTCTGGAGACATGCGACTAATCGTGAAATACTGCAGTCCATTCTGAGCATCTCACCACATTAGCGAAGATGATGGGGCGCCTTCAAGTCCGAGAAAGCGGCCGCAGATGCCGAGTAAGCGCACGCAGACAACACGACTTCATCTGAACGCCAAGCAGACGTGATACTCAACTTCATCGAGCAATATCTCCTCTTGAAGTAGCTGGCATCGTCTCACTCGTAGAGCGCCGTATCTTAGCTACATGAGAGGCTGATCAGACCTAAAGCCGAGCGGAACATCTGGGGCACAAACTCAAATTGCTCTCCAAGCTGTGCAGCGAGTCGGGCTAGGCGCGAGAGATCCTTTGACCTTCAGCTGGCTAACAGCAACTATAATAACAGTGTCTGGAAGGTCAGTATTCTCAAAGCATTACTCAAAACTCCCTGCATCTCGTACTATTCATTCTCTGCAAACTTCATACAGTTATGGCTTCGCAGGAATCGCCACTACTGCTGGACACCTACGACGTAGTTGTCGTTGGCGGAGGGACTGCTGGATGCGTAGTTGCTAACCGCCTTAGTGAGGATCCAACTTTACAAGTGCTTCTCTTAGAGGCTGGAACCAACGCCAACAATGACCCTCGAGTCTTCACGCCTGGTCTTTTTCCTGCGCTATTCAACGACCCAATCCTAGATTGGCAGTATATATCGGAACCCAATGCTGGTCTGAACGGACGCAAGATTCACCACCCAAGAGGTAAAATGCTTGGAGGGAGCAGCGGGATGAATTTAATGGCGCTCATCTATCCAAGCAAAGCTGGGTTTGACGCTTGGGCGGACCTAGGCAACCCAGGGTGGGACCATAAATCTATGGCGCCTTATTTTCGCAAGTTCGTCACTCACGTCAAGCCTTCTGAAGAGATAGGACAGGCGCTGGGAATTGACTATCTGGATGGCGAATTCACAGGCACTGATGGACCGATCAAATGCAGCTTTCCTCAGCATCTGGACCCTTTACATCAGGCTTGGATTGAAGCGTGGAAGGAATTAGGGCGCCACGGGAATCCAATTGATGGCATTGGCAATGGAGGATTCACGACACCTTCGGCCGTTGACGTTACCACTGGTAAGCGATCTTTCGCTGGCAACGACTTCTTCGAACCTGCTGCGAAGAGGAAGAACTTCCACGTGGTCACTGAGGCCTTTGTCAAACAGATAGTGCTCGAGAAGTACAATGTATCGGGAGACATAATAGCCACTGGTGTCATGTTCGAGAAGGGTGGAAAGAGCTATACCGCCACAGCAAAGAAGGATGGGGTTCTCAGTGCTGGCGCCTTCGGCTCGCCACAACTCCTTGAGGTTTCAGGCATTGGATCCGCATCACGACTTGAGTCGCTTGGCATTGATTGCCTCATCGACAACCCAAATGTTGGCGAGAACATGCAAGATCACCTCTTCGTAGGTCCAAATGTGGAGGTGCGAGACGGCGTCAACACAATCGATATGATACGTGACCCAGAGCTCGCTCAAGCGTTGATGAAGCAGTATCAAGACTCGCAATCCGGGCCCTTGGCTGGTAGTGCAGCCCACTCGTTCGGCTACACTCCTCTTGTGGACTTCATCACACCACAGTCAAGATCTGAGCTGAAGACCTTGCTGGACACTCATCTCCCAACTCCCTCCTCACCAAAATTCAAAGCCGAAGACATCCACTACAACTTCATCCGACGCATCATCGAATCTCCGGACGAGACATCAGCAACAATGCTCTTCTTCTTTGTCCAATATCACCCTCAACTCCAAACAACAAAAGAAAAGTTCAGCATCTCCGAACCAGAAAACTACATAACCCTCCTAACCCAACTCTCCCACCCTTTCTCTCGAGGCAATGTCCACATCACATCCGCAGACCCCAAAATCCACCCCAAAATCTCACCAAACTGCATGTCCCACCCGCTCGACCTCGAAATCCTAGCCCGCCACTTAATGCAATGCGACTTCCTCCTGGACCAAGAACCTATAAAATCTTTCCTCAAACCTAATGGTCGTCGATTGCCACCCAACACTTCCGCGAAAACTCTGGACGAAGCGAAAGAGTTTGTAAAGAGTTCTGCTGCTTCGAATTATCACCCGTGTGGGACTTGTGCTATGATGCCGAGGGATTTGGGAGGTGTGGTTGATTCGAGATTGAAGGTTTATGGGACGAAGAATTTGAGGGTTGTTGATGCGTCTATTTTCCCTATCGAGCCGAGAGGAAATATTCAGACTAGTGTTTACGCCACTGGAGAGAAGGGGGCTGATCTGATTAAGGAGGATTTGGGGTTGATGGTTGGTGGGAAGTAATGGTTGTATCTCACTTACTCAGGCTTCTATCTCAATCTACGGGCTTTGCAAGACGAGTCCACGCGCTTGGCCGCTCTGTAGAGATGGGAGCGACAATGCGACTTCTGATAAGTGTGTCGCATCCTCACACAGCTCTCCTTCATAAGATATACAGCATCACAAAGCACAGAGACCTGAGCTTGTTGCCATGTGCATGCTATTAGAAAGGAGGCGAGGAGAGCACGAGCGAAGCCCAATGAGCGTCACAGGCAATCACCTAAGTCGACTCTGCTATCTCAGCTCTGCTGCCCGGAAAGCACAGGGATGTTGAAAATTGAGCTGAAAGGCTTAGCCCTTCTAACCACACAGAAGCGACGATTTGCAGCCAGCCCAAGATGTGTAGGTCGTGTTCTTATTCCAGCGAAGCGGAAGGCACCTAGAACAACTCGAGGAGCTTGCGACGAGAGTTGTAGAAGGTGTCTAGAGCGAGTGCGAAATAACAATCGAATTCTGCCTTAGGCTTGCCTAGCGAGGGTTCAACTATCGAAAGGGCGCTCTCTAACAAATTTCGAGGCAGGTTCTAATTAGTAGAAAAGAAAGACAGATTACGTACCGAGCTCTTATTAGTAGGAATTAAAAACACAAATTACGTGCCGACTGCGACGCAATACATAGCAGCGACAATATACACGGCGGCGACAGAATGCACTGCGACAGAATGTACGGCGACAGAATGTACGGCGACAGAATGCACGGCAACAGAATACACGGCGACAGACTGCACGGCGGCGACAGAGTGTACGGATGCGCGACTACGACACTTCAGAGCTACGCGGCAGTTCGCACTGTTCGCTAGACCTTATGAGCAAGTTTCACTGGCTCTGAGAATATCCTCGTATGGCCATGCTTCGAAGCGTCTGCGGGGAATCTCGACATATGCTCGCGAGCATAGCGCTATGGAATGACATTAAGGAGGAAGTGAGAGGTAGGGAAAGTGCGACTTAGTGATAATAGAAGGCACCTACTTGGTTTGACTCACCCATCCCATAACAATCCAGGACTCAGGAGGTACGACTACAGTACCATGGACTACTTGCTAAGAGAGAAGCGATTTAGCACCCATGAAGCAACCAGCGAGAACACAAGCAGATCACTCAGTTGACTCCACTGTGGGTGAATACCACAAGGACCCCTTCAAGCGACTTCGGTATCGCAGAACACTTACTCAATGAGAAGCGAGAGAATCGCAAGTGTAGCCGAGTGAGGAGGACGAGCATCACGCACTTCAACTATAGAGACTCAGAGCACCAAAGGGCACAGCAGAGGTAATTCCAATGCCTCGGACTACTTCTCGGAGGAGAAGCGAGCGGTATGCAACCATGAAAAGGGAAGAATAATGAGCACTCACGCAGAGTGACTCCGCTATCTTAGACATTACAGGGTCGAACAGACATAACACTAGTACTACAGACCCATGTGTTATACAGGAAGCGAGGAGCTGCGAGCGCATCTGGGTGAAGGTGACAAGCACTCTCTCGACTGAACTCCAAAGTCTCGAAGCATCACAGATCCCAACAATTGTGACCCAAGTACCGCGGACAATCTCCAGGAGAGAAGCAAAAAGAATGCAAGCATAGCCAGGTGAGGATACAAGTTATATCTTAATTGAACTCCACAGGCTCAGAACATTACAAAACCCGACAGACATGGTCACAATTACACGGACCGCTTATTAGAAGAGAAGCGAGAGACATAGAAGTGAGAAGACAAGCAGATCACCCGAAAACCGCCACGAGGCCAGCTCGATTTCATGCAAGTATCTAAACACACCGAACGCCAACCCCAACGCCACAGAAACCCAGAAACCCACAGAAGCAAACACAAAAAACCAAAAAACAAACATCTCAAAGTGAAGCAAGCAAATTCTTGCACCAAAACAACACACCAGCAAGCTCATGCTCACGTGGTGTCATCTCCGAAAACGCACCCTCCAGCCAGCCCACCATAAACTCAAGACCGAGCTTGGCGGCATCCCCAATTTCCGAGCGAGAGCCAGAGCCAGAGGATGTGAACATCATGGCTTTCCACACAGCACCACGCTCCGCATTCTTGGCCTTCATCAGAGGTTGGAGTTTGGCCTTTACGCCGCTCAGCTCGGAGTAGAAGACGGAGAAGAAGCCGATGTCGAGAGGTGAGGAGGCGGAGTCGCACACCTGGTGTAGCTGGATGTATGCTGACTCGAAGGAGGCGAGGATGCTGGCGTGGGCTGGATTTGAGGCTGGTGGCTTAGAGGCGACAGCAGGAGCGGAAGCGGCAGCAGGTGAGGTGGCAGTGGTGATGTCGACAGGTGATTTGGCGGTAGTAGTGCCCTCGTTCACACTGTCTGACTCGGCGCGGGTGGTGGTCTCAGCAAGGTCCGGCTCAGAGGCGAAAGGCTCGTACTGGCGTGGGAGATGGGAGCGGAAGGCGAGCTGGATGTGAGCCATGATGGCGGCTCTCTCCTCTGCTTCTTGGATCCAGACCCATTTCTGGGTCGGCGGCGAGAATGTCGGCAGCGGGATCTGAGTCGGGGAGCATGGTGGTGTCAACAGCGCGGAAGCGAAGCGACGGACAGCAGGAGAGCTGGTGGTGGTCTCACGTTGGCTTTCGCCAAACGTGTGCTCCAGGTAAAGTAGGAGCAGGAGTGGTGCCAGGATGCAGGTGAGGTCGCCCTCGCTCATCAAGCAGACGAGCATGATGACTGCGCAGAGAATGTGACGGCCAGCGTACACCGAGTTCGAGATCGTGCGCATGGTGTCCATGTCTTGTGGCGAGAAGAGCGAAGCAAGTTGATGTGGCGTGGTGTGGTGTGGTGTGGTGTCGCGATGGTAGTGCTTGCTGTTGCTGTTGCTGTCGCTGCTCTTCTGATGACTGTGGGACGAAGAGGGAAAGGGTGAAAGAGAGACAGGAGGTTCGAAGATATAGAACTTCAGGGAGGCCCATGCGGGTGAGGTTTGATTGTCGCCATTGTGCCTTGAGTGCACTATTGTGAAAGAGGAGGTATTGTCGCTGGAATTTAATTGACGCCGAATCCAGTATTGTCTATTGCAGAGAGTATAGTCAGATCGCATTCAAACCTGTACTGTAGTCGCCATTGATCTGTCTTGCTATTGTGGTGCGTTCAGGGAGGCTTGGCACACATGTGAAGTTGCGCGAAGCACAGACTTGTTCGCTATTGTCCTAGAAAAGTGTTAAGCTTCCGAAGCTGATCACAATGGTGCCTGAAGACTGTTGTGACCGCGTACAAGTCCTTGCTATTGTTCATGCGCTTGGAGGAGAAGACAGCGAAAAAGGGCAGGAGTTGAGCTGTGAGATTTGGTCTTGAAGGAATGGGTCCCGAGCATCACGCAATTGATAATGAGTGGCTTGTGATGTAGATCCTTATTTTGACCCTCTCGCCCAAGCGTTCTTGAGACATTCCTTCGGATTGTGATTATGTGGTCGTTTCGGCACTGGTTTGCACTTTGATGCTGGGACACGCTTGGATACCATAAAGCTTGCGTACCGGCCCCACGTGATTGCCATCGTTCGTGTTCCACTTGAATGCCCGAGGCGGCCACCGCGATCCCCTCCTAGACCTGGCGTCCAGCCAAGTCATAGATGGGGACGTGTGGCGCGAGTCCACGACCCACCAGGATCGAGAACTGCACTTTTCGCAGTGATGTCAGGAAGCAGGTCTAGATGATTGCGGAGCCGTTCTTTTGTACTCCGTGGCTGAGAGGTAGCGTGTGGAAATAGGTGAATGAGCCTGCATGTGAGTCGGCTCGAGGCCGAGGGTAGCCGGACTGCTCGTGAAGGAAAGCTTCACATACATGCTCTATCACAAGCAAGCGGAGTTCCGGGCCGCACATGCAGGGCGAAGGCCGCAGGTAGACGGTGTGCTGACAGTCCAGCTTCAATGCGAGAATATGAGTAGTCCAACACGACTGAAGTGCAAGTCGGACGTCGATCGATAAATTCTTGTATAATAGTGATCCTTCAGGCTACTATGCTCCATTCGCAGCGTCAATTGGTTGCAGCCACTTCGGTGCTTGCATGATTCGTCGACCTGTCGTACACGCTTCTACACACTCCGCCAGACTCCCAAAGTGTACGTGTCGAGAAGTGATCCCTGGAGCATAATGGGCGTACTTTGCAGAGTTGGTCATGATATTGCCAGAAGTTGGTCGTATCACCGGTTCGGTAATCATACACCAGCACGTATCTGTAATGATCGTTGCACCGAACTCAATCAGACGATCTGCTATGCCGGCGTTCATAACTTTCTCGAGCACCTGGCGACTCGTGGTAACCATGAGATCCACAGAACCGCACTTTTTCTCATTGGTTCCACTAATGAGTTTGTCAAGATTATGGAATTCTTCGAATGAGAAATGCGGATTCCCAAGCGCAACAAGGCTGACGTTGGCATCTTCGGCAGAGTTGAGGGTGTTCCAAGAGGATTGCAGCTCATCCAACAAAATGCACCGTGGTCTAAAATGGACGCTTGCACAGTCACTCGCCTGATGGTCGGCAGTCACGCCTCGAATATGAAACATCGGGGCCGACGATGTTGTCGCAAAAGCTGCTCCAAATGCCTTCAAGTCTGAAATGGTTGGGCTGAAGCTTTCAAGACCTAGCACGAGCGGAATGCGATTCCCGCTTATCTGACCAACGCAGTACCCCAGGAGAGGATATAGACTCTCATCTGGCTCCGAAAGCAGAGGCGCCCGCAGAATGATTGATGG
>JAASFE010003745.1:104500-142225 GCA_013365205.1 Pseudocercospora cruenta
CGGGAAAGGCTGTCTGGTCAACGCGCGTTCTTACATGGTCATTCTGGCTCGTATTCCTTGGCGGCTCCATATCGGGAAACATCAATCTAGGGATATACCAAGACCATACCTTGTAAATGATGTCGGCTGAATAACGCCCGGATACTACGGACGACTAGGATACTGAGTTTATTTAAGAGGAGTCGAACCTCCAAACTTGACTTGGACCGCGGACGATGAGATAGAAGTACGCGTCTGTTGAAGCAAGCAAATCACATATCAGTATCGCACCATTCTCAGGATTATCGGATTGCATACGTCCAACAGCCACGCCGAAACTACCAGACTCTTTGACTCGTTCGTCAACATGCGATTGGCAGTAGTCTTCCTGACCTCCCTCCTCTACTCCTCCGTTTCAGCGACCCTCTACTTCAACGCCACACTACACGACACCAGCCTGACAGTCAACAGCTGGGACGACACGAACAACGACGGCAAACACCAACCCCAAGACATCATCTGCACTGGTCAAGACCTCAAACCCGTCTCCACAAATCAATGGGAGGTCAAATGCACGGGCGGCCCAGACAAGCAAAAGTCAGCGACCGTCTTTGACGTATTTCTGGAGCCAAACACGAAGAGATTCTTAGACGTCATTTATCGATACTCCAATCCTGATGTCTCTGCGTTGAACGTAGGAGAAGATCCGGATCAGATCTTTTTCAATTTCCGGGTGGGGAGTATTGATGGGAAGTTCTTCAAGAGTCGGGAATTCGGTGCTCAGCAGGATATTTTGAATTTGGTGAAGCCTGAGGCGTTGAAGAATCCTTGTGATTCTCTGGATTCGTGTTGAAGAAATCTTCGAGGTGTGGTGATGGATGGATTTAATGTGTATATAAGGAGAAATTTGAGTGTTTTGGACCAGACGATGTGCTTAATTGTTACCGATGGCTACTTCTCACGCTGACTTACTGCTGTATTTCGATATCTCCCAGAGGTCAGTCATGGTGAGAGTTCAGGTGTCCACCTCCCCGTTCCGGAAAGCGTCAGCTTTTCCATGGGAGAGCTTGCGCTTCGCGATTCGATGCGAGCTCACAAGTATGCCTGTGTAGCACCTTGATAGAATCAAATGTGGTGAGGGTGCGGATTTTAACTTTTCCTCTACTCCTTTCGTGGGTATACTAAAACACAATCTACTCCGAGTGTAGCCTACAAGATGATATTCAGACGCCGCTGAATTGGTCTCCTTGACCATGGTCCCCGTTCCGCCATGAATGTGCATTGCCTCTTCTGACATTACACTGCCTCCTGAAGTCCCTCTCCTCCTTTTCTCTCCGTAGCCGAACTGCCTTCTTTCTTTCCCAAACCGCACGTATCACGCGTTTCGTCTGCGCCTGACCTTCTTCGAAATTTGCTCGAGCCAGATTTACGACTTTGTCGATCTGTTCAGACGTGTAGACGAAGTTCCAAGTGCTCATGAATTCGGAGGTCATAGGGTCTACGCCGGGCACTTTCTCGTTTTTGAGGAATGGAAAGTAGATGAGAGCTATACCGGCATCTGGGTCGCGGATGTAGTGATCGTCTGAGGCATCGTGCTTCAGTCGGCGGGTGGGTGGGTCTTCCATATACTCGCTTCTCTCTTCTGTCGTTCCAACCCAGACTGTGCAATGTCCAAGGCTCTCCATGTTAGATGTTTGTCCGCTCTGTATAGATTTCAATGTCTGGTCGGCGTGAGCTACTGTCGCGGCCTCGGCAAGTTCCATGTCCTCCGTGATCTCTTCACTCGATTCTCCAGCCGGAGGCCAACCAGCGCCCATTGGCCATCCTTTGATTCCTCGTTGCCTAACGTACCCGTCAACGACCTTGATCCAGTTGTCCGTCTTCACGTCCGCAGAGGCATCGAAGGCGATGACCACATCGACATTGCGTCCGGGGCGGAGTAGAGGGTAAATTGGGAGATTGTTCGACATGCCGGCGTCCATGAGCTGGAGATGAGAAGACGTATGTATGTCTTCTGGTGTCGATTCAGGAAGTTGGTCGCGAAGACCTAAAGTGTAGTTAGGAATCACGGCAGGGTCGACCGGATGCACTTTCACAAGGTCCTCATCTTTCTGAGAAAGCATCGAGTCCAGCATAGCCCAACCTGCCGCTTTGATAACTGGGCGAACTTCCTTGTAGTAATGCGAGAGTGTCGCACAAAATGCGCTTCCCCATATGCCTAGCATCAGAGGCACTCTTAGCTCTGGCAATGCAAGGCCATTCTCGCGCCAAAGGGTGCGGCCACCCTCAAACTTGCGCCCCATTGCCCACGTCGGAATTCCTGCTTTGAGCTCCTCGCAGAAGAATTCATATGGTGTCCATTCAAACCACTGAAACCAGTCGTAATGTTTCGCGCTGAATCGCGCTTCTTTTGCCATATTGCGAAAGTCTTCAGGTGGGTTTGGGATCTCATGGCGGACTGCCGTATAGATTGGCAGTGGCTGCATGCCGTCGTCGAGGTAGAATCGCTGGTTGGACACTTTCAAATCATAGTCGCTCACTGTCAGCTCTCCTCGTGGCACCATGAGCCTCGCGGCCAGAAGCAGCCCATATACGTCCACTAGGCCAAAGTCCGAATCTGGAACTCCTCTCAGCTTCTCGACAAAACCACTCAGCAGGAATTTGTTGGTAGGCGCTTGATTCAAGAGACTCAAAGCAGCTGGAGGAAAGGCGATGTGAACACCAATTCGGTCTTTGAGGTGGTCAATCATCTTTTGATGGCTCAGATTACCAATAGAAGAGTAGTAGAGGGTCTGCAACCAGCAGCTGCCGCTAACTCCAGCAGTATAGGTTGCGCAATCGAAGAGACCGGATTCATATGTTGAGAGATACGAAGATGTTCCAGCTACCAGCGCTCGTAGGCCTCCTCCAGAGCCACAGATAGCTATGGTAGGCACATCGTCTGGGTGCACGTCCTTCTCCGGGACTTGAAGATACTGTGCAAGAGCTTTTGCAGTCTGGGTCTTCCTCTTCTTCAAAAACTCTTGCTCTGAAAGACACAGCTGATCCGAGACACGAACTCGCGCGTCCCAGAGGATCTCAGGATTGATCTGAGGGTCGTTGGCTTCTTGCCATATTTCCCAGCTCAGAGACCAAGGTGCCATAGATAGCTCATTCTGGAGCTTATTGAGAAGACCTGGAAGAGCCTTTGCCCAAGATGGTACAAATATGCTTGTCAAGCGTTCGCCCCATGACGGCAAGACCTCCTGCTTGAGACTGCCAGTAACACGATCGATCGACCTAGTCGCCTGCTGCCATGCAGAAGTTGCTGTGCTAGACAAATCGCCCTCTACATCGAATACAGAAAAGCCTTTGGTTTTCGGTGGAGGAGGCTCATCAGATTCAAAGGTCTCGCTCGTTGTTTTTGTGTTTTTCGCTTGCGCTTCTGAGGCTCTCCGGAAACGAGCTGACAGTCGAGAATCCGAGTCTGTCTGGACACTCCCGTCCTCAACAGAGATGCTATCTAACAGCACAGGCTTGCGTTCCAGACATAGACGATATCCAATGAGAAGTGATGACGCGCCGCCGAAGCTGTAGACTATGTTTCGATACCTGCTATATCGGAACGAGCTGGCGACGCGCTGCATAGTGCCGCAAGAAGTCTTGCATATCAGCACTTCGTTTGGTCAATTGGCGGATAGAAGAGAAGAGAAGACCAAGAAACGAGTGAGGTCGCAGGAAAAGTGGCTTGAGGAAGTGGAGATGGTGATTCAATCAGGTAAATGCGTTGATGCCAATGGCGCTAGGAACTGTATGCCAGAAAGCAAGGATCAGGAGTTCAAGTTTTGCCGCGTGCAATTCTGGCGTCATGAGATGTCATGCTCGATCGACAGGCACAGATCGCCCAAAGCGGTATCGACGGCGACCTCGATAGCTATTCTGATAATGTCGAGCTATATTGCATACTGTAAGGTCTCTAATCTGGGATTTCTGCACTGACTTGCAGCCATCAAATGTGCCACAGTGGCCTTCCTCGATCTTTGAGCAACCGGGATCCGCTTCCACAATCCGGTCGGCTCGGCGCGTTGAGACAGGGCCCGAGCTCATCTCTCGAGGATCGCCAGTTGAGCGACGTCCTAAGCAAGCACCACACAACATTCACAACTTCCCTATCCATGCCTCGCGAGAAGCTGATGTAGGACTTGTTCTCACCACTCAACACAGTCAGTCGGCTGTAAAGCCACAGTATCGCGCTCAGGGAGCTCAATCTTACGGTCTACAGCGAAGGCAGCAAGCCAACATGGTGGCTCAAAGACATGCTGCCTTCGCGGAGGAGTCCGCTGAGGTGGAGGTGTTGTACGCCAGCTTGGACAAGATGAAATCGGTATCGAAGAAGATCCAAAGCTCCATGACGCGCCTGAACGAAACCGGTCGAACCGTGCAAGATGCGATAGGGCCGATCTATGGCAACACACAAAGACTCCAAGCACAGAACACGAACATCGACAAGATCCTGCAGGCAATAGAGAAGGTGAAACAGCCGCTAGATATGCGCAACCGGGAGGAACGCATCCTGCGAAGTCGACCTGATAAGGTTGGATTGACGGAGTACATCGCTAGCATGGACCGTACGAACCAAGCATTGAAAGAGCTGCAGAAGACGAACTTGCGATCCAATCAAGTCGCGATATCAGAACTCAGTGGACTACTTGCTGTTGGCTCTGGCAATCTTGAGGGCGTATTCCGGGATATGCTTAGGCAGGATTCCCAACCAATAGAGCCTCTCAAGCAGATCACCCAAGCACAGGACTTTCCGCGGATAGCATCTGCAAAGTCAGCGCAGCTTCGGACGATCAACTTGAATGTGGCTGGGTTTGTGTCAAAAGCCGCGGTTGCAGGAGGTGGAGACCTTACCTTGGCCGGCAAGGCGTATGCACATGAACGAGGACAATACATGTCATTATCTCTGCAGAACCTTGCCACTGCATCCATATCGACGGCTCGGAAAGTCACTGCAGATGCTGTCTATAAGCCAGGTAGCTGCGCTATCACAACCTATGCGACCGGAATCCAAGGCATGATCGTGGCCGAGTACGACAACATCTGCAGCATATTCCAGCGCGATGAATGGGCTTCCGTACTGCAAGCAACCTGCTCAGAGACACTGCGAGCTTTCCAGTCCACGCTTCGAGATCTTGACGCGCATATCAGAAACCATTTGATTACAGACTGCTATCTTGCGTATGAGATAATCGACGTAGTTTCGAATACGTCGCTCAGTATCGAGAAGTCGACAAACGACCTCAAACAGTCCTTCTATGATGCGCTAAAGCCTATACGAGACACCGCCAAGAAATCACTATCAATACTGATTCAGGACACGAAGACCAAGGTCAGCCAGATGTTGCAGCTCCCACCCGATGCGGCTGCTTTGCCTATCTCTGCAGATGTCATGGCCAGGTTACAGCTAATGACGGGCTATCTGGCGCCTTTAAGCAGTATCATGCGGAGTCTGGGCGCTGGAGGTTGGGACAATCCTGGTGGCACGGATTCCAGCCAATCCATACCTACGTTGAAGTCGTTTGATGTCGGAGCAGATGGCAAACAACTCTTCGCACACTACAGTACAGACACTATTGAGGCTCTGCTGTCCTCTCTGGACGCCAAAGCTAGATCAGCTCAGAAAGGCAAAAGCCAATGTGGAGTCTTCCTCGCGAACAATATTGCTGTTATCGAGCGCATGATTCGTGGCTCGGAGCTCCAAAGTCTTCTTGGCTCGGCGCAACCAAAAGTGGACGGCTGGAAGAAGAAGGCGACGCAGATGTACCTGGATGTGTGGAAGGAGCCTTCCGGATTCTTGCTCGATGTGCAGTACACTTCAAAACAGCCCCGGCCTCCTTCGACAGGAGCAGCTGTTGACTCTGCTGCTATACTAAAGTCACTTTCCAGCAAAGATAAGGACGCTATCAAGGAGAAGTTCAAGAACTTCAACGTATCCTTCGATGACTGCGTACAGAAACACAAGAGCTTTAAGATGGAGCCAGAAGTGCGGAGACAGCTTGGCAGAGATGTGCAGATGTTCATCGAGCCGCTCTATGCTCGATTCTGGGAGAGATATCATGAAGTCGACAAAGGTAAAGGCAAGTACGTCAAGTACGACAAGAGCCAGTTGAGCGGGATACTTGCGGGTCTCAGTTGAGAGGTGAGCTTGCGGTCCATTGAATATTTGTTTGTTTGTCGTGTAGCAATGATACCCACGTCGCTGTATGATAGCATTGGTTACGAGATGTCAAAGCAATCGTCAACATCTCATGTCACTCATCCACGGGAATGGACTAGCTCCTAGAATTTATGTGCATGTGATTGGAGAAGTGCTTCCATGGAGGCTTGCGGCAGCCTTGCCGATTCGTTGATCGCCTGCCGAGCTTCATTTCCCATGCTGCAAGGCTGAGGTTCATTTGTCTAACACAGCAGCACAGGGAGCTCCAGCATTGTGTGAAGAATTCAATGCAGCACGCAGGTGCCTGACAGTCACGATGGAAGCCTTCATCGAGCGAGGATGTATGCATGGTGATGTGTGGTGGACATTGAGTTCTGTCGAAGGCCAATGCCGATGCGGATTAAATTGCGAAAGCTTGGCCGCGGATGTACAGTACCTGAAACGCTTGCAACAGCGCAGACACAGCAGGCATTGCTCGTCCATGTGCAACACAGTACATTTACTTCTTGGACAAAGCTTCCACAGCCTTGCGAAAAGCTCTGCTGCTGGCACGTGAGATGGAGTGACAGCTCGCCACAATGTTGACGAGTTGACCCGCTCACCACGACCAAGCTGTCCTTGTTTCTCCGCGTCGAGCAGCAGACGCGCGCGGCGAGCGGTAGCTTCCCCAAGCGAAGTAGCTTGTGTGCAGGGTAGTCGGCAGGTACCAGGCGGCGGGCGTTGTACAACAGCAAGCCCACTGCAAGGCGTCTGCAAGAACACAGCGGCGTGTGCGAAGAGTAGCTAGTAGGATATGCGTAGATCGATCGTCTGCGAATGTGTGAGAAGTGCTGTTGAAGGAGAGTTTGTGAGGCTTCCTGCGGAGAAGATTTGCACGGAACGGGCACAGGCCAAGCATTTCTAGACACCCCTGCGAACCCCTAAACCTGGCTCAGCGGCGAGAGTGGACTTCCAGCTTCCTTCTGCTGCACCTCCCTCTCCCAGCCCAGCGGCAGCAAGCAGGACTCTCCGACCAGCATCTCGGCGACTGACGACGTCGCATCCCATACCACTCCGTACGTCTTTAATACTTCTTGTCCCTCTTTGCCAGTCCCTTGAGCCGCGGGCCCATACATTCGGCGCGCAGCGTGAACGAGTGGAACGACACGCGGCATCTCAGTCGCATTGAAGCCAGCAGAATTTCCCTGTACGCCATTCCCATCCATATCCCACCTCCATCCACCACTCCTGCTGCGCCAATGCCGCCATCTCGCAGCTGCCGCGACTGACATCTGCAATTGCTCTAGCACAGAATAACCGCAGAAGGAACTCCACGCTTCTCGACCAACACAACAACCCGGACGCTCTCGCCATGGGTAAGCCAACTCCTCCCTCCTCCATCACCACACACACTCCCACCACCTCTCCCAATCGCACGGCCGTCGGCGGCATCGCACACGTCTCGTCGGAGCACGCGCCGCCGCTCGGAACATCACAGCAGCACCATGTCCGTCTCTACCAGAGCGAGCAGCAAGAGCGGCAGCACCATCAACGGCCACGAGTACAGCAGCAGCAGTCCCCATCCGTTGGCGACGGGTACCGCGGCGCTCGCTCGGGTCGTCTCTCACGACCGCGCAGAACTCACCCTCAAGGACTTCGGCGTGGCTGGCACTGACTCCAAAATTACAGCAACCCCCAACGGTCAGGTAGCTCCGCCGACCCGCACATCTCCTCAGCCGCCTTCGGCATTACCCAATGGCAAGCCTGCCTCTCCCCTAGTATCGTCAAGCAACGCCATGTTTAACGAAGGCACCACAGCGCCGCAGACGGTGTCCTCCAAAGACCCCAAGGCCGCGGCGCAAGCGGCCACCGACATGAGGAACATTGTGCGCAGGAAGCTTACAGGATACGTTGGCTTTGCGAATCTGCCCAACCAGTGGCACCGCAAGAGCGTGCGAAAAGGCTTCAACTTCAACGTTATGGTCGTTGGTAAGAATTTCACGTGCACGTGCGGAGCAGAGCAGAAGCGCTGATAACACGATAGGTGAATCTGGCCTTGGAAAGTCGACTCTCGTGAACACGCTCTTCAACACCTCTCTATACCCACCAAAGGAGCGCAAGCAGCCTTCCCTCGACTTCGCGCCAAAGACCGTCAGCATACAGTCTATCTCAGCGGACATTGAAGAGAACGGGGTGCGCCTGCGTTTGACCGTGGTTGACACTCCCGGCTTTGGTGACTTTGTCAACAACGACGACTCGTGGAGACCAATTGTCGAGAACATTGAGCAGCGCTTTGATGCCTACCTCGATGCGGAGAATAAGGTCAACCGCATGAACATCGTAGACAACCGCGTCCATGCCTGCGTGTATTTCATTCAGCCAACCGGCCACTCATTGAAGCCTTTGGACGTTGAGGTCATGCGCCGACTGCACACCAAGGTTAACCTGATCCCGGTCATCGCCAAGTCGGACACACTTACAGACGAGGAAATCGCAGCATTCAAGCAGCGTGTAAGTAGTGAGAGCTTGCCATGCATTGTGAAGACTGCTAATTTGGAGACAGATCTTGGCTGACATTCACCACCACAACATCCACATCTTCGAGGGCCCACGATACGAGCTTGACGATGAGGAGACCATTGCCGAGAACAACGAGATCATGTCCAAGGTCCCGTTTGCGGTTGTCGGTGCCAACACCGAGGTCTCGACGCCAGAAGGCCGCAAGGTCCGTGGCCGTCGCTACCCATGGGGTGTCATTGAGGTCGACAACGAGGAGCACTGCGATTTCGTCAAGCTGCGACAGATGCTCATCCGGACTCACATGGAAGACCTCAAGGAGCACACCAACAACTTCCTCTACGAGAACTACCGATCCGACAAGCTTACTGCTATGGGTGTTGCACAGGATCCAAGTGTCTTCAAGGAGGTCAATCCAGCAGTCAAGCAGGAGGAAGAGCGCTCACTGCACGAGCAGAAGCTTGCCAAGATGGAGCTCGAGATGAAGATGGTCTTCCAACAGAAGGTCCAAGAAAAGGAGAGCAAATTGAAGCAAAGCGAAGAAGAGCTCTACGCCAGACATCGCGAGATGAAGGAGCAACTCGACCGCCAGAGACAAGAGCTCGAAGAGAAGAAGGCACGAATCGAAAGCGGTCGGCCGATCGAGGAGAAGGGCCGCAAGAAGGGTGGCTTCTCACTCAGAGGCTAAAAGAGCCATGCCGTTGGCTTTGGCTGTGTTTTGAGCGTGGTGTTTCTGTGATGGGCTTGGCATTGGCAAAGCAGGCGCGGGTTGTTGTCAGAGGTAAGCACTTATCAGTGCTCAACTTCTAAACACTCCCAACGCCGGCGTTGCGGTCATCAAGCGGGCTGAGATCGTGCGGTCGGCGTCGCGAGCGGAGAGACCTTTTAATGTCACTAATCTATATCGCCACTGCAACTACCTCATCTGCTTGGACAAGCCGGCCAAAGAACACCAGAATCGACTCACTGTCATCACCAGAGCCCGGCAGCGAGACCGAGACACAGGTCGACAACGGCGGATGACAGAAGGAAAGTTACTTGCTGCAGGATGAGGCCTCTTTATGTTGTGATACCACAGCGACTTGTTTCTTGTTTGATATTATAGCCTGGCTGACCTGACCTGACTGTGTTTCCTTGTGTTGGACTCCTCAAGATAGCAACGGTATTAGTAGCGGACACAGTTGCAACTTATCCCTTCCCATTCCTTCCTACTTTTGTCTTTTTCTGCTCACGACTTCTTAGGTGGTAGCCATGAGCGCAGCTGCCTCCACAGCCGTGCTTTCCTCTATGCGCCCGCCAAGAGAACCTTGAGCGTCATCAATGATTCGGCTGAAGCCACCCGACCTGCTTCTCCACAACACTGCCGCTTGAGCTTCTTGCGCATTTTCTGAAACCGCTCCAGAGCGGTCGCAAAGCACCAGGGCTGCGGTAAGATGAAGGTGGTCGGCAAAAGACTTCAAAGCGCTGCGAAGCAAGACCAGGCGACTTGCAAGAGTCTGCGAGATATGAAGACCCGCACGATCAATGCTCTCCAGTGGGAGATCCAAGTTCAATGAGGGCCATAATACAACTCGAACTCGACGTACAACCAGAACATGGGCGCATACACTTATCTGGTCCCTTGTCAAGTCGAACGGCTTGAAGGACTGGTACTGCAGTACCAATGCATGTAAACGCAGAGCTTGTAATCTGAGCTCAGGCTGACAAGCAGTCTCTGTGCAGAGGGCGGAAACTCCTCCCACGCGAGATAGCGATGGCCATGCCTTCAGCTTAAATACGAAGCTTTGATCAATCGCCCATGAGTAAGCAAAGCTGCATATCTCTGCAGAAGCACAGATACATTTGTCCCAGAACGACTCCGTTATCGAAACAGATGGACATCAGGGAGCACCGAAAAGTCGCGAGGCCGCTCGACATTGAACTCTATTGATGTGTAAGACGAGGTCTCGTACATACAGCAGACTGACGCACATGGCAGCAGCTCGGAAAGGATTCAGTGCGGAACCTGCACGGTCCTCTTCCGAGTAAGAAGAATCGTACATCAGATCTTCAGGCATGCCGTCTGTCCCGCAGGAACGACCGAAAGTCGCTGGAGAATTGAACTTCGGCATCATGACCCGACTTCGGGCGCGAGGAGAATTGTGTCCGATTGGTTGCAAGCCTTCCCGAATCTGGAGTTAGAGCGGACTTGAACGCGCGCTGTCGGCAGACGGTCGGGTTGATGTCATTGTTGTACCTTTATTGAAAATTGGTGTTGGGAGGGAAGGAGGGAGTATATACGTATGCTGTGGCGCTGGGAGTTGTTGATAAGTACCATGGTGGAAGAACACTTCGGGTTGAATTGACGACTTATATTATAGCGATCGATTGCATCTCGCCAGATCGATCAAGCAGTTGAAGCAGGCGATAGAGGGCAAGCTTCCAAGCCATGGACTATCGATCTGAACAGCAACGGCTGGAAAGGCCGGATGAGACAGAAGTTGAACAACGAGACACCACACATTCCAGAGAACCTCACCAGAATTTGAGAAGGCAGAAACCAGCACAGCCGAAGACGACGACGATGCCTCAAGCATATTCTCAGAACGCCATATGGAAGGTCCACCCAGCCTACGATCTCCCAGTCTCCGTCGCCCCAGCACATCTCAAGACTCAGCAGTCCTCTCCCGCACAACATCCCGCAGAATCTCACGAACCCAAACCGCAGCCTCAACAGCAATAGCACGAATCCGCTCCCGGGTTCCACGACCAGCATTCACCCATCCCTTAACCCATGAAAAGACAGCCGTCGATGTAATCGTAGAATTCGACGGTCCCGAAGATCCCTATCGTCCCATGAACTGGACCTGGAAAAAGAAAGCGATTACGACTTTGCTGTATGGGTTCACAGCCATGGGAGCAACATTCGCATCTTCAGTCTACTCCCCAGCTGTCAAACAAATATCTGCAGAATTCGATATCGGGACTGAAGTCTCTACACTCGGAATCTCACTTTTCCTCATCGGTTTTGGGATAGGACCTTTATTCTGGGCTCCCTTATCAGAAGTCTATGGACGAAAACTCGCCGTCCTGATCCCATTCTTCATCTCTGCTATATTCGCTTTCGGAGACGGAGCTGCGAAAGATGTCCAGACTCTTATGATCTGCAGATTCTGGCAAGGAATTTTCGGAAGTGCGCCTGTGACGAACACTGGGGGTGTTTTGGGAGATATTTGGACTCCGGCTGAGAGGGGTGCTGCGATGGTTGCTTATGCTATGGCTGTTGTGGGAGGACCGACGCTGGGACCGATAATTGGTGGAGCGTTTATTGTAAGCGGACTTGGATGGAGATGGACGCAGTATATTACTGGCATTTTGATGATGTTTCAGTTGGTGTTGGATGTGGTGTTTGTGGATGAGTCCTACCCGCCAGCGCTTTTGGTTACTAAGGCGAGGAGGTTGAGACATGAGTCCGGAAACTGGGCGCTGCATGCCAAGCATGAGGAGTGGGACGTAAGTCTTGTGGAGTTGGGACATAAGTACTTGGTTCGACCTTTTCAGTTACTGGTGACGCCGATTTGTGCGCTTATGGCGCTTTATGCGTCGTTCTGCTACGGTATCCTGTATGCCTCGTTGGCGGCATTTCCGATCGAGTTTGAGGAAGAGGGGATGGAATTCTTTGGTTGGATCGCTTCCGTTCCTGGCTATGCTTGTGGGCATCATGATTGGGGCTTGCGCAAACTTCTTGAACCAGAAGTTTTACGTCGCGAGATGGAAGGCCAACGATTACAGACCGGTTCCCGAAGCTCGATTACCGCCGATGATGGGAGGAAGTATTCTGTTCGCAGCCGGACTTTTTGTGTTCGCCTGGACTTCTGATAAGGATTTACCTTGGATTGCGCCCTGTATCGGCATCGCTATGGAGGGCGTTGGCTTCTTTACGATTTTCCAGGCCGCTCTGAACTATCTCATCGACACGTTCCAGCGGTATGCGGCTTCTGCTGTTGCGGCGAATACAGCTCTTCGAAGTGGATTCGCAGCGGCGTTTCCGCTGTTCATCTCGCCTATGCTGCACAATATGGGAATTGATTGGGGCATCAGTGTCTTCGGCTTCATTGCTGTCGCTATGATTCCCATCCCTTACTGCTTCTATGTCTTTGGAAAGAGGATTCGAGCTCGTGGTACCTGGAGCAGGGAGAGTGTCTACCCAGATGAGAAGCCTAGAGTGTGAGCGGATATCGACAGGTCGAATTTGTTTCTGCGTTCTGAGCAATAATTTGTCGTACAATGGTCTAGGTCAATATAGATAGAAGTAATATGCAACATTGACAGCTTCTGCTCCTGTGCCCATGACATGACTTTTCACATATCCCACAACTTGTAGATATGGCGGTGGGCGGTCCATTAGGCATGCCTCGAGCTGTCGATGAGAGCAATGAGGCGATGGTAGATGTGGTAGGGTATGCGAGGGTATTGGCTACGCAGTAGCTGTAGCATCCTCAATGCTCCTCCTGCCATGCGGTTCCAAGCCGTGTTTATGCTTGGTCAAGCATACACAGGAGGCACAGCAGAGCTCTAGAAAGTATTCAAGTATCTTCAGCATGGCTCGAGGCGATGGGCTAGCCCAGTCTGGCCAGTACCACCTATAAACTTTGAGCCGTTATACCAAATCATTGCTTACCGAGGTCTTAGCGCAAGTCACAGCGCCATCGCACGACGCGACTGGACAGCCACAAGTTTGCTCAGTTCCCAAACTCCTAAAAATGTATTTCGATCAGGATCATCAACCATGAAGGCTGATTTCTGGAGTACAAAGAACATTCGGACCAGACTTGCTTAGCTGCGGCGCTGGCATTCTTGCCGTTCCAAGCAGATGTCCAGTATTCTTGGCCTCCTTTGCAGCGTTTTGGGAACCATCTCATCGAGCTTTTGCCCAGACTATGCAGTGGACAGCAGCAGTCAAGGCGCCTGTACGGTTGCACGAGATGTTCCGCTACGAATGCTTGCGATAGGGGACAGCATCACAGCTGGTTGGGGAGACCCAGAGCAGAACAGCTATCGTCTCCCTTTGTGGAATCGTCTGGAGGCGGACTGCAAGGAGCGTCCAATTTTCTTCATTGGTGAGTACCATCTTTCCAATCTGGTGCTCGCGAGGTCTAACGGAGGACAGGTACACGAGACTCTGGATCGATGAGCGACAATCTCCACGAAGGATATCCAGGATATTCGGCGGCGAAGCTTGCAACTGACATCGAATACGACCTATATGTCAGTCTCTATCTTAAGCCGAATGTGGTCTTCATCCATGCTGGTACCAATGATTGCAATGACATGCTTCCTCAGCCGAAATCTGCAGAAGCCGCCGCTTCAAATGTCGGCAAGCTGATAGACATGGCTGTCAATGCCGTGCCGAACGTGACTGTATTGGTCGCGCAGATCATCACGTCTGATGTTCCTGGCAAGGAATTCATGCCCATGATCAATCGTGGGATCCGGAAAGTGGTAGCCGCCAAAGCAGATGCTGGGTTCAAAGTCATGACTGTCGATATGAGCCGCATCGGTGTCGACGGAACAGATCTGGCGGACGGATTACATCCTAATCCTCAAGGATATCGAAAAATGGCGAACTTGTGGTTTGAGTTGATGCAGGTCGCGAGTAGCAAGGGCTGGATTACGCCTCCGGCAGAAGTGACATTTGGGAAATCCAGGCGATCTTTGCGAGATGATATGAGACAGATAGACAGCCTGAAATGATTATATTCCTTCCGGGAAGCTCGTCGCGTGGTATGCACGCGGATTTCTCACAGCACACCACTTGGTCGATCTGTGCCTGACTAGCGCACGTGGTGGCTGCAGCCAATTTTGAACAAATGTCCGCTCGCAGGTGAAGGTCGCCGGGCATGCTGTTTGGCGATGATGATGACCTGGTTAATGTCGAGAGAGACGAGTTCGGTGCGCTTGGAGACGAATATGGATCCGAAGGTGACGAGTATGAGTAAGGTTAAGGTGTCTCAGATTCTAGTGGGCTTATATAATCGGCTTTGCTAGTGAAGGAATCAATTCTCTGGGCCAGGCGGTTCTATCGACTCACACTTGATTTGTGAACGCCCACACATCTTTGTATTATTTTCTGGCTGCTCCAAGTCTAAGTGTAGTCGGTCAGAGGCATTTTACACGAGCTGTCCTAAGTGCGCCCGATTCGGCCTCTCCGTGTTAAAGGTTGTGGGCCATATAGGAGAGCTTGGCGCTCACTAAGTAGCTGGCTACACTAGCATTTAGCGGCCCTCGGCTCCGTCTTTTGCATCGACACAGTGCCCGTAACAGATCTCGAGGCAGCAAAGACTGAGCTAAGGCTCGAGAAGACGAGACATGGTGCTTCACTACCTCCTTCTCAAGCGCTTCCTTCCCTCCTTCCTCAACAACACCCTCGGGTACCGGATGCACGGAACAACTGGAGTGCGAACGTCGAACAGTATGTCTTTCCCGGTGCTTTCGTAGTCCAGAAGGAGCCTCAGCTCAATACAGCCCAAGGTAACTGTATATGGTATCGGCTTCATTGCCTAGTCCTCGCACCAACCTCTATAGGACGATCTAATCTCCAAAGGCACGTGGCAATCGCATTGAGGAAAGCCTCGACCAAACGTTGGATAACTCTATACAAGCGCCTTCATGTTCCAGACAAGCAAAACAGTCCCGGGACAGTATTGTCAGACAGCCACGGTTTTCTCGGCATACACGATGGAATACCAATTCAGGTTCGAACCAAGCATGTCGCTCGGCGAGCAAACGCAACATAAAGGCAACTGCCTGCACGTCAGGTATCTTCCTCACTTCCTCCGAATATCTCGAGCTACCACTTTCAATCATGGTCAACGCAACAAAGCTTATCCTGGCACTTGTCTCTGTTAGCAATGCAGTGGCAGCAACTAGCAACAGCAATGTCTGCACCCAAGGACTGTACGGCAGGGTCGTTCCTCTTCTGAGCAGTTGGCCTAAGGCTCAGTCAGTATGCTCAAGCAAATTTCCGCGAATTCCGTGCACAACGACGACAACAAGCACATCGACTTCAATCATTTCAACGACAGTGGCTACCGTTACTGCTGTGACCTCTACGTCGACATCCACCATCTCGTTGACTCTGGCAACCGTCACGTCGGTTTCCGACACCGTCACAGATACGATCACTACAAGCACTCAGACTTCGACTGTGACTTCTGGCACCGCAGACACCACCACAGTCTACACGAGCACACAAACGATATGCACAGTCGATGGAAATGCTCCAAAGCAAGCCAAACGAGATCTGAATCTCTTCGGCCGTGATCTCGAGTCGTACCCATTCCACGTACTCGCCAAATCCTCGCCCATCCACGCTGCCCGCTATCAAATGCAGCAAAACGACCACAACAAGCAAAGCCTCTTCCACCAGCAAAGCATCAACCACATCATCTCGCGTCGACCCGAAAGAAAGTGGCCTCTCAAGCGTCTTCGCCCAAGCCTCCTCTTTCGCCTCCACAGTCTGCTCCTGTATCGAAGGTCCCGCCAAACCTTGCAACACAGTCTCAACTTCCGCAATCATCTCCTCCACAACGAGCATCACAGCAACCTCAAACATCGCAACCACAGTCACCTCGACCAGCAGTATAACAGCAACAACATACATTGCTACAACTATCACAATCTCAACTTTCGCTCAAACTACCTCGACCGTCCAACCTCCCACCTCAACCATCCCATCCTCAACAACGACCTCAGCCGGCTGTCTAGCAGGTTGCACGAATGGAAACCGCAAATCTAGTGGTCCAAACGGTTGCACATATACTATTATGTGCGATCGGACGGTTGCAGGACTTGTGAGTGAGCCGGTGAGTTATGTGGTTTCAGCAAACAGTTTGAATGCGTGCACGGATACTTGTGATGCGGATTTTACGTGTAATTTGTATGAATATGATGGGACGGCGCATACTTGTAGTATTTATACGGGTACGCCAGGATATGGGACGACTTTTGCGAATGGTCATGCTGTGGGGACGTATTCTGGGGTTGGGTGTAGTTGAGAGATGTTATCAAAAAAGAAGAGGGTGGTTGACTGTTTTTCTGGAGCGTTTTAGCATTTAGTGCAGTATGTTCTGCTGATGGCTGATTTCAGCGCAAAGACACATTCTTCAATCGCTCCCTTTTCTCGTGGTACAGTTCTCCTTGCTATGCTTGCATGTTGAGTGCCGGTCTTATTCACACCATCTGGCCGATCTGTACCTGACTAGTGCACGTGGCGGCTTCACTTCTTTTAGACCCAGCATCTTCACACAAATGAATCCCTCCTGGCCCGGTGTTGTCATTCAGTAGGCGAGGCTTTCGAGTGAAGAGTTGAATGTAAACAGGAAGAGGGTTATTGGCGATGAAATGCTGCAGAAGAGATGTCATCGCCGGCTAAGCTTTGGGAAGCTTATTCACGTGCCGATGTGCCGGTACCGTGCAAGGATGTTTGCTGCGTGCCTGCCTATCTCGGCGGGCATTGAGATGTGTTGAATGCTCACTGAGCACCTTGCCTTGATCGCTTACTATCGCGCCCGCAGCCTGACGTGCTTGACTGCTTGCTTCAACGATGGACGGGTCACGATGACTGTATTTCTCATTTCCTAATTGCGTCTTTGTCACGTCCACCTCATACATCTCTGTACCACGCGTGGCCATCTCGTTTGCTTGCGTGGCTCGATCAGGAGCAACGCACGCGACGCCTCCCTTCCCTTCTTGCCCGAAGTCGCCCTTGATATCGCATGTCCTTCTCTTCGTAATCCTCTTGGCCTTCGCTGGACGAATGCGCTTCTAGACCCTTGACCTCCGAGCATTGAGCACACCAACCATATGGGAGACAAAATGCACAATCCAGATCGATCCGCCGAGCAGGCGCATCGCACAGCGCGCATTCTAGCCTCTGCTGCGGCGACCATCATTGCTCTGAGCTGCGGTATGATTATGGATGCATAGTCTTCAGAATTGAAGAGGCAATGGCTGATATGGTATAGGAACAAACTATGGCTTCTCAGCATGGGCCCCCCAATTCGCTACCCGACTGCAACTCAGCGCAACTCAGACGAACCTGATAGGCAATTTTGGAAACATTGGCATGTATGCTATGGGCATACCTGGAGGCATCCTGATAGATTCAAAAGGACCACGCTGGGGAGTCTTGATGGGCTGTATATGTCTGGCACTGGGATACTTTGCTCTCAAGAGCGCCTACGATGGCGGCGCAGGCAGCATGGGCCTGCCCTTACTGTGTCTATTTGCGCTTATGACTGGCATGGGAGGGTGTACAGCATTCTCTGCTGCCATCAAAGCCTCTGCGAGTAACTGGCCAACCCATCGTGGAACAGCGACAGCATTTCCACTTAGCGCCTTTGGATTGAGCGCCTTCTTCTACACTACAACAGCCGGCATTCTATTTCCTGGAGATACTAGCGGCTATCTCAAGCTGCTGGCTTACGGAACAACAATCATGACCTTTGTCGGAATGCTGTTTTTGCGCATCGTACCAACAGTACGAGATGACGATCACAACGCTGCCTACGGCGTTGTGCCTACGGAGGATTTGGATCAGCCAAACCACAAGAAGGATCGCAGAGATAGCACACGATTACACAACACGAGCACGCGAAGTATGAAGAGTGCAAATCGTAGTAGATCTGCGAGCAAGGCTAGCTCTACCAATGGCGACGCCGATGAGAGATCGTCATTGTTCTCCTCAGACTCTAGTGGACCTGGCGACATTCGAGACGATATCGAAGAGGCGAAGAATCCTTATCAGAACCACAATCGGCCAGAAATCACGGGATGGGCATTACTCCGAACGCCAAAGTTCTGGCAGCTTTTTGTGCTGCTTGCTTTACTTTGTGGTGTTGGACTAATGACCATCAACAACATCGGCAACAATGCGCGGTCACTTTGGCACCATTACGATGACAGCGCTAGCAAGGATTTCATCACGAAGCGGCAACTGATGCACGTGAGCATCCTGTCCTTCTGCTCCTTCCTGGGTAGACTTGCCAGCGGCATTGGTTCGGACTGGCTCATTCACCATCACGCCTCGAGGTTCTGGACATTAGTTGCCTCCGCGGCGATCTTCGTCGGAGCGCAGGTTATCGCGATAACATTGGAAGATCCGAGGCATTTATACTTTGTCTCGGGATCTACAGGCATTGCCTATGGTGTCCTCTTTGGCGTCTATCCTGCTCTGGTCGCCGATGCTTTTGGTCCAACAGGGCTTGGTATTAACTGGGGCTGTATGACTTGGGCACCAGTTCTGAGCGGCAATATCTACAACCTCTTCTATGGCTCTACGCTTGACAAGCATTCCACCTGGGAAGGTGGTGAACGTCAATGCGACGATGGCAAAGACTGCTATGCCAGTGCCTATTACATCACCCTTTGCTCGTCTGTAATCGGAGTACTGTGGACATTATGGTGCATTCGTCAAGAGAAACTTGAGCACATGCGCGACCAGAAAGAGCAGGCTCGCGAGCATCAGCCTTGATGACCCCCCGCCGAACTTCTCGCGCTTTCCTTTCTCTCCAGTTCAGCGACGGCGTTGGTTGGTTTGCGGATGTTATCAGGTCATATCCGAATAGATAGAGAGCACTAGAAGTGCTAGCCTGCGATTTGCAGCTGCCTGGATAAAAGGCACCGAATGAGCCATTGATGATGCTCATCCCAATAGAGAAGACATAGAATCAAGGATCATCTCCCAGCCGTGCCTTCAAGATGATCTTCGCGTCGCAATCGCCCACCAATTATCCTTTTCATAGCCAGACTCAACAACCCCGCCACCAGCAGCACAAATATCATGCTCCAACTCCCCTTTCCTGTACAGATGATAGTACCGATGAAACGTCCTATCCTCCGCAGAAGCGCCATTCTCAGCCTTTTTCTTAGATCCTCTCATAACCCACGACACCATCACATCCTGATCATCCTTCTCACTCCATCCCCGCCTACTACTGTCCTGTTCCAAAGCCCAAACATAAACCAAAGCCTTACCCACGTTCGGCTTTAACGTTTTCAAAATCCCTCTCACAGCCTCAACCCTTCTTTCCGGAGTAGAAAGATGATGGACCACTGCTATGGAAATCGCGAAATCAAATTTTGAAGGTGGATGAGGTAAGTCCAGAATATCTGAGACTATCACGGAGTGGGGCTGATGTTGTTTTGCGATTGAGATGAGGTTTGAGGATCTTGAACTTACCTGTTAGTGACTTGACTTACCGGATATGTTTTTGTGGTAGTGCGTATTTACCGATCGGAGCCTATTATGAAGACATTTGGATTTACGGTAAGGTATTTCCCGTTTCCGCAGCCTATGTCTAGACCTATTGAGCCTGGAGAGAGGTTCTGGAGGAAGCGTTCGATTATTGGCCAGGGCTGGGAAGATTGTGTTAGATTTTGGGAGTGTGAGAGGGGAGGAGGGGAGATGAGTACTTTGTAGCGTGTGGAGGAGAAGTGAGAGGCGATTTGTTCGTAGACTTCGTGGACGTGTTCTTGTTCGTAGTCTTCGCCGGTCTTTGTTGAGGTTTTTTGAGGTTCGGCTGCCATGTTGATGGTGTGGGAAAGAAGAGATGGATGTTGCTTTGGTCTGTGAGGTCAAAGGTCCAGACTTTTGACTTTTGGGAAAGGCTTGGCGGGCTGTGAGCACTTCACCTTTCTCCAAGATAGCTTCTTCACGCTCAATTGTTTGACAATTTCGACCAACAGGTCATCCGAGTAAAAGTCAATATCGTAGTATCTATACTTGATAAGCCAGTGGCGGTCGGCATACGCTCGAACCGAGCACCATCGGGTCCTGATCCGCGAAGACCCAGTTGTCTTCCAAACAGCATTGCCATCGATGCCGCGGGATCGTGCATCAGGATCTGGTATATTCTGCAAAGACTGCTCTACACTGCAGTCACTGCAGTTACTGCCCCAGTGTAGACTCCAATGTCCCGTAGTGGAAGGAAGCCGCATGTGCTGACAACCCTAACTTCTTCTCAGAAAGGCAGGCACGCTGATTTCTTCTCGCGATCGATCGAGAAGACATACAGGCTCGCTCAATGTTACATAAATCTCCTTTCGTCGACAGTGTGGTCTAGGATCTCATCTCACTTCATGAGCCAATATGGGCTGCTTCTCACATTGGTTCCACAAAGGCAAGAGATTCTTTCGAAAGCGTGAAAGGAAACACCGAAGAGAGGCTCGTAGACGACATTAGATGGCAAAATCCGCAGACGGCCATCTAACATTGACGTAGCACGGTAAGTAAACCCCATCAAATAGTCCAGCAGAAGTAGTGCTCACAGGAGTTCGGTACACTCATCAAAGCAATGACCCATACCCATGGCAGTCAACTACCTATCATGTTCTAATAAGAGGAGACATCAGGGTGTGGACGCTCAATACAAATCGAAATCATAATAAGACACGTGCGCTCGCAATGATTCGCGTGCTATAGGCTTCTTTCTGGAAATGCCAGAGAGTACAGGACAAATGAAGTGAATACCCAGACTGTCACTATTCTCGAACTTGCTAGCAAGGCTGGCTATGATCTTACGCGTCTTAGCATTGGATCGCTCACAGAGTTGCTTCTTGCGGAGAGTGACAGGCTCCCTGGGCAGACAAGAGGTGAATATCTGCACTCTCACAACGACCGAACTCCGCGACAAGGCTAGACAGGGTCTCATATGATCAGGCACTGGACTGCTCCCGCAGACCTTCCTCTCTTGAGAGGCTTGGGCATCCTGGGCAGATAAGATGTGAAGACCTACACTCTCACAATCACTCTCTCCTCCGGCAACATTGCGTGTGAGTACACATGGTTCAGCATGGAAGACCTGGTTTTAAGTCTTGGGTTAAGAAGCCGGAGCGGGACTGAGCGCAGATCCTTGGACTTCTAGTCATCTTTCCTCCTTAGATGATCCTCAAAAGCATGTGACCACGGCGGATCAAGTGAGTTGAACCGAATCAATTCATGTGCCGAGAAGTCACAAGACCTGTTCTCGAGTCTGCACGGACGTGGCGTGCATACAACAAAGCGCAACATCACTTTCGACCTCGAACACAACTTCACCATTGACCAACAACCATCAATCACAACATCGCACCCACAACACCGCAACCACAACATCGCATCAAGAACATCGCAGCCACGAACAGGCGACATCATCACCATGACTGCTCCCTATGTTTCCATCTTCGGCAGCAACACCGCCATCACCACCATCGCCATCAGCCCCGCCAGACCATACTTAACTACAATCGCACAAGAACTCCAGGACAGGATCTATGAATACTTCTTCGAGGGCGAGATCTTGACGATCGACTTCAGCTACAGAATGCCGCCAATTCTGCAAGCATGCAAGGCCACGTACATCTCAGCTGCACCAATCATGTATAAGAAAGCCAAATTTCACGTTGAGCGACCATTCTTGCTTCGCTCATGGCTCTGGTGCATGCGTGCAGACTTCGCGGCCAATATCCGAGAGATCAGGGTCTCCTGCATCGTGATCAACCTGAGAAACGCAGAGCGCAACCCGGACAAGCCATCGGAAAAAGCTGGGTACGACGTGGACGAGGCTGAGAAAAAGCTGGCTCAGGCACGTGTCGACATGCCTATTGGTAAAGGCCAATACATCAAGCCTGGTGTTTTGAAAGCGGCCTTCGACGTGGGCGACAGCGAGACGCTGTGGACGGGTCAGCCAAGGCGCGAGTTCCCAGCGCTGGTTGCTCGGGCAGGTTTCGACGGGTAGGTCATATTTAGAATGACGGTTCGAGAGTTCTGAGAGTTCTGGCTAACAGGTATTGCAGACTCAGACTACCAGCCGAGGTTTTCGAGAGTCTCTTCTAGGTTTGATGAAGAGGTCTAGGTGGAATAAATCGAGGATTTGGTCTCAGCGAGGGGCAAAATGCAGTCATTCAGATGACCAGAGACTTTTAAGGCACCCACGAACCGCGTAACAGGCAGTTGATGTTTCTTTCAAAGAAGAAAGGCGGCCAGATCTCCCAATAGCCTAGTTCGAGAAATGGGTCGAGCAGGAATGTACATGAGATGCTCATGAACAGCAGAACCCAGAGCAGCCTCATTATTCTCTCCTGAGATCGCATCAATCCAAGCCATCGAGAAGTAGTCGCGATGAATTTTTCTACTAGAGTGACCTCGAGCAGAATGCCTATCGGTTGCATCCAGAAGAAAGTGGCGACCATCAATCTAAGCTCCCAAGGTCCATAGACTTCTGCAGACCTAGGCTCTGGCGGAACAAGTCCCATATGTGTAAGTCCGCTCAATGTGAAGGCGCTGACACAAATACAAGCGTATCGAGCAAGTCCGCCTCGCTTCAATCGCAACTTTGTGGCAAGCCAACGGCCGGGCTCGCTCACAGCGTGTCGCATCTGCTGATGCCACCATCTTCCCCATAGTCCTCTGAGCCCGTCATCGAGGACAGCAGAAAAGGGACCGAAGTGAGGACGTGGCCAAGTGTGAGGTGACCAGCGTGCATCCGGAGAGGCAACGATAGAGCTGACGATTACTGGCAGAAGGTATGGAGGAAGGAACAATAAGATCATCAGGCTGTAAAGATACATGCCGAGGACCAAGGGTCGGAGAATCCCTCGGGGTAAGGCATGTTGTATGATCTGCACTACGAACGGTTTCGGCTCGTCTTGGATTTCGTACTGCATTAATAGCGACTGTCCTGGCCTAAAGAAGAAATTGTCATGAGCCTTGAGCTGAAGTGCCAACGGCATGGTGATCGCGACTGCCGGCACGAGCACTACCAGTATGCCCTTGATGAAGGTAGTTCTAGATCGCGAGACATATGGGCGAGACACACTCGTGTCATGAGATGCCATACCAATTTTCCAGCTGGTCAGAGGTCGATTGCTGACCAAAGCAAAGACCCATTGAAGTCGTGGCCAGAAATCTGAAGGATATGGTTCTTCAATGACATTGCTTAGATCTGACGTGTCTTTCTTCGTCTTGTCTCCAATGCCGATCGAAAGTCTGCTGAAGTCTTTCCTAGGATCCTTGAATACCAGGAAGAAGAAGCTCGACCATAAAGTGTCCACACTGATAACGTCTACGCCTCTCATCGCAGTCCAAGCATGAATGGTAGGGCCTATAATTACCGGCATTGCGAGCATCGCGAGACCATCGTGAGAGATGACAGATGGCGGGATTAGCAGGCAGATCAGAAGCAAGATCTGAGGGATGAAATATGAACTGCTCTGTGGTCCAGGAACGATTGTGTTGACGAGCTCCAGATACGCTGGGAGAAAGGAGGTCGGGAAAGCGTCCCAGCTGTTGAATAACAGCATTGATCCAGCTATAGCACCTTAGCCTGACTTCAGTTCGTGCACTTGAATCAGTCTAGCTGTATGGTCAAAGCAGTTCTTCCCGTTCAGTCGAAGTCCATGACGCTGACGGTTTGACTTCATGGACGCTGTTGCCGGGATCCGGCAGCAAGGTCTCCCAAACATATGGTACAGGACCATTCTCGCGATCAGCGAAACCCTTCTTGTTCGCGAAGAACATCATTATGTCCATCTGAATCAGAGACGGTGAAGACACGACTTGTTACTCAAAGCTTTTGCGATGAGGTCTACGCGAGCACGCGTGGTGATCACGACTTCCTTGGCCGAGTCTGCTCCATGACACGCGAAGTCGCGGAGTTCATCGCATTGTGCTCCAACGACATCAGTCTCTTAATATGATCTCGAATGCCCAGCATTCCACTGCCATGCGCCGGCGTCCACCTTGCTTCGATCCGAATGTACATATTACCACGCTCGTACCATGGGCGACACTGATCCCCTGAACCACACTTCCCTTCGCGATGAGCACCACAGACTACGCCCGACATATAAGCCTGTCTATTCAGCACCTGTAGTATATTCAAGAGACTTCGCATATGAAGACAACGGACCAATTGTGATACTTCCAACAAGGCGCATGGCAGGCGAGAACATCACAAATGCCAGCGCGAAGACATTCGCTGAGTACGTCTTCGATTTTTATCTTTGAAGCTGTAGGCGAATAGAAGCAAGAGCACTAGGTCGCGCGAGGATGAACAAAAGACATGAGGCTAAGAGCATACATGAAAGGCTACTCTCTGGCCCAACAGTAGACATATACGTAGGCCCCTCAAAACGTCACTGGAGCATCCACCAAAACCTCCTCTGCCACCACTCTTCCTACTTCGAACTGGAATTCTTGCAACGTGAAGTACCAATGAAAAACGGCAGACAGCATCTAGAGCTCCTCGACGACGATGCAGCTGGCTTCGAACTACTCGTAAAATGGCTCTATCAAGGCGTCCTCACACCGGTATCCGAGATCCCTTCAGACGAAGAAAAGTATAATTACGCAGTCGCGTGTCATAAACTCTGGCTCCTATGTTCGAAATTCGAAATGATCCGTCTCAAAAATCTGGCCATGGATGTCTACAGACGATGTCTCTATGAATCGCAATTGGTTCCAGATGCAGATGAGATCAATGAGATTTACAGAAGAAGCCCTCCAGGAAGTCCGTTTCGAGCGCTGATGATCAATATTGCTGCAAGACAGATTATGGATCCTGATGTTGAACGCGATTTGGAAGGGTATCGAGGGTGTTTTGAAGAGAATCCGGATTTTGCGATCGAGTTGGTTTCTGCGATTCGAAAGATGTCTGGTGGGATGTTGTTTGAGGATCCTACGCGTGGTGATGCTTGTGCTTATCATGATCATGATGATGTTACTCGTTGCCCGATGCAAGGGAAGGGAAAGGTGAGAGTGAAGAAGACAGATAGAGAAGAAGGTACGGCTTGACAGACCACGAAGACAACGCGCGCTCATGATTGCAAGGTCCGAATAGTGCTGAAGAAGAGCGTATCTCGCTTGGATTGGTAGAGTTATCTGCTGAGAAGCGCACTCCGAGAAAGTTGCGAGCATCACCGAAATCGCCAGCAAACAATGCTGGACAGCGAACACCTCAGAGCCAGGCGCATAAGCTTAATGGTCCTGGTTCTAGGGTTATGCCAATTCGATCGGCGTCTGTGGACTCCAAAATAACTGTCGACTCTGAGTCTCAGCAGCCTGCTTTGGTCCTGCAAACGCCTAAAAACTCATATACTCCCAACCCTGACGAGCTATCGCCATTATATACCAGAAGCGCCGAGCGACAGACTCGATCTATTGCAGATGAAAGTGAACCTTCGATGAAGGATGATCTCCCGATGGCTGCGATTGATAACTCTACACGCTCCTCGCAAAGGCCGACACAGCATACGCGCAACCCGAACGGAGCATCACCTCCAGAATACTCGTCAACATTAACAGAATCCACCATTTCTTCTCGGAAACGTAAGCGCACACCCCGCAGAATCCGAGAGAAACAGCCAACCACTATTCCCACAACTGGAGGAAGCAGCAGAGCAGACAGTGTGATCAGCGGACCAAGGAAGTTGAGAGTGAATAGCATGGTCAGGAGATTGGAAAGAAACGAAAGATAGAACTCGTATCCACTGGCTGTGAGCCTTATACCATTCGTGAGTACATAATATACAAGCATGGGCACTGCAACTAAAAAGCGGCCTCCCAAACCTTTTCAGCCTTGTCGTATCAGGCCTTTTCTCTTGCTCGAACGCCGGATGCTCCAGAACGCCGTGCCATGCAGTTCATGACTGGAATTGATATGCAAATGATGATGATGAGGTCGCACTTGGGTGAGGTCAAGATCATGCCTCGACCTCAGCCTTGGCGCCCTCGGTAGCCTCAGCTGGCTTCTCTTGCTCAGCAACGTGCTTCTTCTCTTCGGACTTCTCATCGGCCTTGTCGTCGTTCTTGGCCTCACGGTATGGACTTCGGCTACGCGAGCGGCTAGCACTGCGAGATTCGTCTCTACCACGGCGACCACCATCACGATCACGGCCACGTCCACGCTGGGACTTTTGGAACTTGTCGCGGCGTTCGCGCCAGTTGTCTCCGCCAACATCGTCGTCGTCATCGTAATCGCGCTTACGCTTGTAGTTGCCGTTGAAGCTGCCACGGCGATCGCGACCACCACGGTATGAGCCCTTGCGTGTTGGAGACTTGGGCTTGACCTTGCCCTCGAGGATGGCTTGGGACTTCATGTCAACGTATGCCTGCTTGCTCATGATCTCGAGCTCCTTGTCGTTGAACTTGGGCTTCTCTTCCATCTCCAAGAATTGCTTGGCGGAGTCCTCGTCAGAGAATTCGACGAAGACAGAGCCTTTGAATGTCTTGTCATCGTGGCGACGAAGGCGGACGCTGATAGCTCCGTATGGCTGGAAAAATCTGTGAGGGATGGTTAGCTTATGCAACTAAAGGTGAGCAGACTAAGCTTACTCTTCAATGTCGAAGGCAGTAGTGCGGTTCTCTTCACCAAAACCCTTGGCGTAGATGCTGTTCTTCATGCTCTTAGTGGTAAGAAGTTCCTGGTTTTGCTGGACATCAAGAGTGAACTTCTCATCGAGAGGCTCCTTGCGGTAGACCTCATCCTTGTCGTTGACCTCGAGGAAATCGCTGCCCTTGACAGCTTCGACGATAGCACTGAATGGCTGGAAGTGACGCATGCGCTTGAAGTTGTGAATGGTCTTGAGTGGGAATGGCTTGTTCTCTGAACCGCCAGTCTCTTCGAGGAGGAACTTGTCGATTGGCAGGTTGGAGTCAGAGAAGTAGAATTCGACTTGGCGACGAATCTCTTGGGCGTCGCTGGACTCCTCTTCGCGAGTGAAGTGAGTTCTCACATTGTTGCGTCGATCGTTGTGGTATCCTCCGCCACGGCCACCGCGGCCACCACGTCCGCGACCGCCTCGTCCACCACGTCCACCCCTGCGATCTCTGTCGTTGCGATCGCGCCTATCGTAGCGGTCATTTGAGCGATCGCGCTTTCCACCACGTCTATCGCGACCAAACTCATCTGGCTCGCCACGGTCGTCGTCGTTGGATGGCTTTTCGCTCTTGGCCTCAGCAGGCTTGTCGTCGCCTGCGCCGTTGGTTGCCTTTTGTTCGGTAGTGTTCTTCTCGGTGCCATTGGTCTCAGTTGGCTTGACAGCCTCGGTGGGCTGCTCAGTAGCAGCGTCGGCCATTGCGCCTTCGGTGATGTACGTGCGAATTCAGTTGTGTGGGATAGATTGAGTAGCGCTATGTGTTGTGCAAATACTTGCGATCCAGATTGAGTCAAGAAGGATGACTGGTGAGTAATTTGTATGAGCAATAGTGAGGATGTTCAATGTCAAGGTGGTTGGTGAGCGGTCAGTTTATAAAATTCTCTGAAAGCTCACTCGACGGGCTTAACCATGCATGCGCTAACCCCGCTATTGTCTTCAAATGCCTATTGTGCATGTGAGGCTTGGCGGCGCACAATAGCAGAAGTGAGGGCGACAATGGGCATGTGCTGCAGGATGGGGCTATCAATTGCTATTGCCAGTGCTTCATGTGACTCGTATTGTCTTCACTTCATGGATAGAGCTGTGACTCGAGTGAGCCTCCATATCTGCATGCCAAGATCTCAGCTGTCTCAGCTGCGAAAGTCGTGGCCGACAGCATGCATGTCAGAAGAAACGCCCGAGAAGTCCGCAACTTTGGTAGAGAGCACTCGCGTGTATGGCCCATGAACGACCAATGTCAGTATCATAGTCTCACATTAAAATGCCTCGCACGAAGCGCATACATGCGCTTAAGCGACCTGTAAGACCAGACTGTTCATCAATAGCCTATATTAAATTCTAATGAAATCGTAGAAATTGCGGCAAGACTGGTCGAAATGGAATCTCTACAACCTCTCGAGAGTGACTACGCCTCCAGCAGTCAACAAGACTTTCTTTCAGCAGAAATGGATCGCCAAGTCCATGCTACGATCATATCACAATCCCTTCGTCCGGGAAGGCACATGGACGCGAATGTTCGATAGACGATTACCCGCAGTCGTGCCCATGGACCATAGATATCTGGCTGCACATGATGGATCAGAAATGGCAAGTGGTCGTGGTGGAGGCTTGGACAAAGATCCGCGGGATGAGCAAGACAGGAACAAGAGAATAGAGAAGACTCCATATATGCACATGACATTCTGGCCCCTGGAGAGGCGGTTAGATTCGTGCATTTTCAGGGCCCTGTTCGCGAGTAGTGTGTCGCAGGCACGGCAATTCGTGGTACATGGCTTTGTGAAGGTCAATGGCAAGAAGATGATATATCCTGGATATCAGATGAATCCAGGCGACATGTTTCAGGTTGATACCGAGAGGGTCTTGTTTGCGACTGGTGCCAGAAAAACGAAGAAAGACAGCACCTTATCAGAACAGGCTCTGAGACGGCGCGCTGAGACTCGAGAGGCCCTCCGAGAGGAGGCAGCGGTGAAGAAAGCCACCGGAAAGAGGAGTAGTGGGAAGTCGCAAGTGGCGGAGGCAGAGGCAGCAGATGAGAGCAAGGCCGGCGCTGCCACGATAGAGGCTGCTGCCAGAGATGAATTGGACGCAGGGGCAGCTGGTCAGGCGTACAGCAAAGAGCTCAAGACTCTAGTCAGGCGAGCCAAGACCATCTTGGAGGACTCGAAACAGTCATTATCAGGAAAGCGACAAAAAGAGCTGCGTAGCTTTACCAAAGAAGTGAAGGCCATGTTTGCTAAGCTGAAAGGAATGGAGGAGGAACAGGCAGAAGAGTCGGTCGAGAGCTTCGAGTCAGCGCTTTCGGAGATCCTGGCAAAGGTGCCTCAAGATTCGATTCCACAGGCAGAGCAAACCGCTGTTGAAACAACGTCGTCTAATCCGCAAGCACAATCCGGCAAAGAGGATGCATATAGAGCGCGAAAAGACGCAGAGCTCTTGGCCGCCGCACTGGAGCGAGCACGAGCGAACCCAATCGATGCTTCCAAACCATACGCCACACCCTGGGAGCCTCGAGAATTCATGAGTGCATTCGCCTTCATCCCACGATACTTGGAGGTGAACCAGAATATCTGCTCAGCAGTATACCTTCGACATCCAGTCGCAAGGCCCGGCTTGGCAGAAGTGCCCACGCCTTTCCATTACGAGACTATGGCGCTTGGATTCAATTGGTATTTGCGGCGGCGATAGTGCCATTGCTACGAGATTGATGGCGTAAATGGAGCGAGGAGCGGTCTGTATCATACATGCTGCATTTACAGCCCGGTGACGGCTACATGTACAAAGAAGAGATTCCCAGTATGCCTACGATTGGCAGAGTCCGAGACTCACTTATTCCTGCCCAAGTCTCCAATCGGATCCGAGTTCATCCTGGCAACCCATGCTTCTTGCTGATCATCATATCAGGAGCCAGCTGCAACTGGTCGTCGCAACGCGAAGATCCTGGTGCGTTAGCGGCTACAAGCACCTGCGAACGTCCCACGCTACAAATCCACACATCCGTCCAAAGATCCTCAACGCATCCTCACCTTCACCATCAACCTCTTCGGCGCAACAAACCACAAACTGCTCGTCTCCCACTCCTCATCCACAAGCTCGAAGTCAAACCTCCTCAACAACTCAGGCACCAACTTCGCCATCTCAATCAAACTTACATTCTTGCCCATACATGTTCTACTTCCCGCTCCAAACGACATATCAAACTGCTTCATCGTCATGACAGCTATCGGAATCTCGAGCCATCGCTCAGGTCGGAAGACATCCGCATCAGGACCAAAGATTTCCTGATCATGGTGTAGGACCCAGGCATTACCTCCGACATTAGAGTCAGGCGGGATGGTAATATTCCCGACTTGTAAGCCGCTTGAAGGAACTTTACGCCACAGTGGGAGACCGACGGCAGGATGTAGTCGTAAGGTTTCAGAAATTGTGGCTTGGAGGTATAGGAGGGACAGGCTTTCTTTGTACGTTGAGGTACTGACTCGATCGATTTCCTCGCGTAGCTTGGCTAGAATTCTTGAACTCTTGTGAACGTGGTAGATGAGAGCGCAGAGCGTTATTGCCGTGGTATCGCTTCCAGCCACAAGATTCGCGCAAAGAACATCCAGGATATTGGAATCGGTGAAAGAATCTGGATGCTCGTCCTGATAGGCGAGGAATTTATCGAGCTGATCATTCAAACCCAACTTACTGCCAAATTGCATAACACAGAATATGAACGGATGAAGCCAATGATACGAACCAACAATCGCTCCATAAGAAGTATTCGCATGCACAATCCCTAGCATTTCTTCAATATCTTTTCCTTCGTCCAGATACCCGAATCTTTGACCATAAGTCGTCATACCGACAGCATCAGTAGTAAAACATTGGAACCACCAAGCAAGATCCACCGGTTTACCAGCTTTGCAGAATTCTTCGAGCCTTTTGCCGAACACGACGATACACTCATCGACATAGTGTTGTAGACTCGTCATGAAGCTCATGCTGTATGCTTCGTCATACCAACGTCTCATCTGAGCATGGATTCTTGCAGAGGGCTCATTGAAGAGGATTCGAGATCCGGGTAAGAACCATGAGTTGTACCAGGAGGATTTGTCGAAATCGCTATTTGGGTCATTTGGCGGGCCGTTGTAGATTTTACGGATTGTGTAGGAATCGCTGATGGAATAGTAGCCTGGTGCGAGTCGGACTACTGGACCATATTTTTTGTGAAGCTGAAGGTTGATTTTCTCCAAGTCGCCGTGCAAGAGGGCGCGAGTGTACCAGAGGGTTGTAAAGCGTGCAACTAGAGGACCTGGAATCTTGCGGTCTGACGAGAAGAAAAGTATGTAAGTGATGTATGTCAAAGTGAGCAGTGCCGTCGCGGCGACATATCCCGTGAAGCTCGCCATGCTGTTGATAAACGGGTAAGCTTCGTGCCAATGGAGTATTGGGAACGTCTGAGCTGAAGTCTGGCTGCACCTCTTTCGCTTATATCAAAGCCTCTTACAAAGAGATGTCAGAGGTCCGCTAGGCGCCTGAGCAAAGTCTACCTAGCATTATTGCAGCATTCTGTAAGGTATGGCAGACATTGGAATAGCAGCTGGAACCGGACTCTGCGTGTCACAACAGCTATAGCTTGAGCCCCATTCCAGCTACCAATAGATGATCCGGGAGGAAGGGTTGCACAGAAAGTAGGGCTAATGATGTCCAGGATCGGTGGAAGCTGAGCCTACCGTGACCAGCATCAATGAAGCTGCAGAATATGAGGTGATGTGATATGGTGAGATGCTGACTTTCCCCAATGCTTCAGGGTAACGCTTGACTCTGCGTAGCAATCGAAAGTCCACAGCATCAGATCTTTTGCACTTGATTCGTCGCAATAGCAACATAGCTTTGGAATCTACAGTTTCGATGATTGATTCGTAGCTTTCGTGGCTTGCCCAAGAGCGCGAGCTGTTTCTTCAACCATTTCCGACACAATCTCAGCGGCAGTCTGCCCAGCTTTGTTGACTGAGCCTACGACTATACCAGCCGGCCTTCGCAGAACGCGTCAGTTCTTGGATCACTGCATTTGATAATGCCAAAACTCACCTTAAAGCTGCAGCATCCTCGATCTCATCCGTAAGCTTCCCAGTCTCGTGCAGCTTGTCGAGCTCATGCACGAGTGGGACAATACCTCTGGATGTCAAATCCTTGATCTCGGCTTGTCGATTCGTTTCCCAGTCATCAAGATATGGATTGCGAAGTGCACGAAGTGGTCGTCCAGACCAGATGGTGAGTTTCACTACAGAATCGTAGCCTGCTTCGACAAGCCTGCTATAGTCAGCTTCACAGACTTCAATAGTTGAAGCCGAAGGACTTACTGCTCTTTCCAATTGTCCGGTGCCTTGCTCTCGACGCTGGGAATAAACCGAGTGCCTACCCATACGCCACTAGCACCAAGTGTCAAAGCAGCAGCTACGCTTCGACCATCGTTGATGCCACCAGCACCAACAAGGACAACACGCTGACCCGTCAAAGGAGACTTGTACTGTTTGCAGATATCCGCACAAGCTGGAATCAGAACCATCGAAGGAATATCTCCTGTATGCCCACCAGCCTCCCCTCCTTGAGCGCAAATCATGTCAACACCAGCCGCACAAGCCTTATGAACATGTTTCGGATGTCCGATCATATTCATCACAAGCACATTGGCTTTGTGAAGCTTGTCAATAGCTGACTTAGGTGGTACACCAACAGCAGAGACGAAAAGCTTCGCGCCACTGTCAATGATGATATCCAGCAGCTCGTCGAGGTGGCCATGTGTATAGTCGTAATTCGTTTTCCTCGCAGAGCCACCGACTTGAGGTAGGAGAATGTCGACGCCGAAAGGTGCGTTCTCACAGCCTCGTTTCTTCAATTCTGATTTCAGCTCTGCCAGCATTTCTCGTAACATCTTTGGCGTGTACCGAGCTCCGCCGACAGTGCCGAAGCCTCCAGCTGCTGTCACAGCGGCTGCGAGCTCTGGCCCTGCCACTTGGTCCATTCCGGCGAGCATGATTGGGTGTTTCACGCCTAGGAGGTCGGTCAAGGCTGTGGAAATAAGTGCTTGAGGTGCCATCTTGACTGGTACTGCTCGCAGGTTTTCGAAAATGTGACGGAATTCAGCAACAACGGAAGTCTCTCCAAGTCCTGGCAGTCTTAAGTTCAGTGCTTCCAATGCTTTGCAAGAGCGGTAGAGCTATGTTCTTCAGGTAGCTCGTATAGGACTATACGAATCTGCTGCCCATTGATGTTGGACAGAGGGATCTCCGCTTACCCTCTGCCGAGGTGTCAGCATTTCAGAGTCATTCACATCCTCGGGCGCTATCAATGGCAGAAGAATGCATATTTTTCCATCTCAAATAAACGACTCCGACATTGTCAACAATGTTGACTCTGATGTTGATGAGACTCCCTCGATGTTCGATGGACGCTGGCGAAGGAGGCACAAAGCCGAGGCAGGAGTGAGACAGGGTCTTGGCATGCCAAGTGCGATTACGATTAGTTGGTGAAGGCACCACGTCTATGTCTATCAATCTACTAGTGATACGTCTTCTCATTGGAGCTGAAATGCGAACTTGCTCCAGCTTCTAATCTTCTTTCCATGGATGTAGAACAGAATCGGAAATGGCACAAGAGCCAGACACAGGAAGCCCAGCAAGCTTGTCGCCCATTGCACACCAAGCGATGAATACATCTGAGTTGAGAACAGAGGAAAGCTCGCTGCGATCAAGCTCCGAACGAATGCGTTTGCGGCCAGGGCTGAATTGGCGTCGTAAAGGTACACGTCCACCAAGTAGAGAACGCATGGCATGAAGACCATTATTATGCCTGCTCCGATGAACGCGCCGGCGATGATCTGGGGCCACGGGTTGAGGGCAGGCGAAGAAGTCCATGCAAACCAGAATAGACCAATGACTAGGACGACTGAGCCCACAATCATCGGAGGAAGTCTCTCTTCTGGTACTAGAGTATCATTGGCTTTCCGGAGCTTTGGTTGAAAGATAGCCGTAGTCTCCCAGCACATGTAGATACATGCTAGAACGACTCCGATGAAGATTGCAACGAATGGAAGCGAAGATACTCCGAACGTCCAGCCGCGGTCGTACTCGAAGCTGAATGGAAAGGCGAAGAATATAAGGTACAAGATGCCGTAGACCAGTGAGATGTAGATCGTAAGGATGATAAGGATTGGTTCCTGCGTGATCATTTGGACAGGCTTCAGACCGTACTTGCGCATAATGGCGTGGAGGTGGACCGGCTCCTCGTCCAATTTGGAGTGGAGAGCCCATTGCTTGGTCTCGAGTCGCAGCCTCGCTGCTTTGCGCTGCGGTAGGACCGGCGCAAGGGTTTCTGGGACGGTGAAGATTGCGAGGATCCATGATATAGCACCCATGATCATCGTGAACCATAAAGTCTAGCGCTACGTTAGCACATGTACCGAGGGAATTTGGAAGCATGTTGCCATACCCATCTCCAACCCAGCGCTGCATTCTTGACGGTGAACTCGCCCACTATTGGCCCCCACGTAGGTCCGGCCATTACTGCTCCCGCGTAGCCTATCGTTGGAATGCCACGATCACTTCCATCCCAGAAGTCAACGTACATGCCAGCACAAATAGCGAGCGGGGCAGAGCCGAAAGCACCTGCCAGGAAACGGCACACGAAGACTGTCTGAGGATCGTTCGCCACGGCCACGGGAATCTGAAAGAGAATGAAGCCCAAATAGCCGATCATTAGAGGATTTCGACGTCCGTAGAGTTCGGACAACGGGCCCCATACCAGAGGTCCGCAAGCAAAACTGGGCGATAAAATGTCAGCTTGGAGATAGTGTTGAATCCTGAAATCGAGGATCGACTTACCCGACCACGTAGAGTGTGACACCTAGAATCATGACCTCGCTGCTCACACCAAACTTTTCTGCTGTTACCGTAGTCGTTGCACTGAAGACAGAGGAGCCGAATGATATGACGAAAGTCATGAAAGCCGTGAGCATCGAAATCCACCACTTCCGCTTTCTCGACCAATTCATCGGATTCTCTGGATCGTTCGGGCCATCGAAGGTAACAATATTCGGATCGCTCTCGTCAACGTCTGTGTGGTGTCCTCCATGCTGATGAAATCCTGTCTCCTCATCCCGTGGCGGGCCAAATGCTTCTGCTATTCCATCTTCTGCTTCATCTTTGCTTTTCAATGATGGTGCTGATGACGCGAATATCGAGGACGGCCCACTCATGGGATGCAGATACGCCATCGCCAGCGTCTTCTCTTGATCTGCCATGTCGAGGTTGAAAGAGCGAATACCAAATCAAGACTTACAGTTCTGGGAAGGAGGGACTTGATCTACTGAGTCGCACAGAAAGGACCCCACCTACACGGAAAGAGCGTTGGCGATAGGCAAACGCCTGCGTTTCCCATAAAGGCACGACTGCCGACTTCTCGCATGTAGCACAACGTTGCAGTCGCAAAAGCACACCTCTGTGGCGCGAGAAAAACAATTAGGTCTTCTCCAACCGAGGTACGGCATTTCTATGGCGATATAAAAGAGTCGAATCAGGACCTAGATATCGTGAGATCCACCACACGTTACGGCCTTGCGTGCCGTGAGAGCGCAAGGCGGAACACGTGAAGTCGACCGTATCTGCTTGAGAAGTGGGTCGGTTGAGCCATATCGGAGGCGCTAGCAGGTGATGTTGTGGATGAAAAATTCGATTCCGGGACGGGCGACGAGTCTGTATCCGACACCGAGGTCTGAAGATAGAAGCTCATCAGTAACATAAGGCAGCACTGGTATTCGCACTTGCTCTTGAAGTTTTCGTCGGACGCGTGTTGACGCGTGAAGTCCTTGCTCTGCAAGATTGAGTTTACCAGGGCAAGGCCCGAGCGTGTGGTAACAACCAGGGGTCGACGGAGGTTCTCCTTCTCCCAGTCTCCGACATCTTGATAACGTCAACTCATACTATACGCGAATTGTCGTCTTGATGCCTTTCTACACCATCGTGATCAGACTTCGTGTGGCTACCTATAGCGCCTAGAACTCCATCCGAGGAACGCCGAACAGCGAGTGTCTGTAGACCACTCAAGAACGCGCCAGACACGCTCGGCCGTCGCCTTCGATCGATGTTGCAACAATGCGGCTTTAGACTGCAGGTTGGCGGTGTGGAGGGTATATGCGGCCGAACATAGCAGGAGAGTAAAGTGCGGCAAGGCAAGCCTATGGGTAGATGTACGACTGCAGCTGTCCAATTGAATAACGGCGGATAATCGAGCTGGTGTGGTCTACCGCCTGGAAAAATGATATTTCTTCGCTCGTCTATTCACGGCGAGGACATGTAGACATGAGGAACATTGCGAATGATTCTGTAGTCGAACATGTACCGTGAAGGTTCGACGAAGCGATGCAGGGAAGTCTTGGCTGCAGAGCTGAATGGTTTGCCTTGTGCGACTTCCTTCCTTCCTTCGACCCCCGGCCTGACAAATTAATATACAGCTGATCTGTAGTCGATCTACGTATCACCACGAGGCCCAACGACGATATATGTGGTCTGGACCTGGAACAAGACACATGCTTCGCTCTAAGCACTGATTCCAAGAAACTAAGCACTGAAGGAGCTAACAATTATTCAACTTGAGTCGTTCATGAAATGGATTTGACTGGAATTGACCGTTTCGAGAATCAGACATCAGACCAGGAACTGCCATCGAATATGGAAGAACCTACATACCGCTCACCTCCGCCTGCCGGGACACAGTCGCCGCAGTGCGAGATCGAGTATCTCGCCCGAATTGTACACTTCTTTACAGGACAAACATCGCCACCACCTTGGATTAATGACCATATTGCGGATGACTTCAGGGCGGACTTTGACAACATTCTTCCCTCGTCATCCTGGCAAGAACACATCGAGCTATTCCGAAAGATCAACATTGCGGATCCCGGATACCACGCAAAGCTCGTCCGAGTCATAGTAGATGTCATGGAACATAACACACATGCTGATTGCTATTTACTGGTGGAGGTTTCAGGCCGACCGCAGAATATCCGGAGGCATAGCATTGGCAAGATGAAGTGGAGAAAGCGACATGGGAAGTGGCAGCTGTACCATATCACCACCATTCGAGCTCCGATAGGCGCTTTCGATGGCCTTGCATGATCTCTTTATCCCGCCTTGAATTGAGGAATTCAAGATCATTCCATGACCTGGGACTTCTGGCTCGCGAGCCATTCGAAATATGGCGGTACGGCCTGAGGCCTCCGACACAGACCGAAAGATTGCACATCTTCCCATACTGGTTGGTTTCCCCGCCCGTCTCAAAGGCGCAGCAAGCGCGGCTGATCACGACTGTAGAAACAAGGACATCCGTTTGTCTTGCACCAACCTAGACTTAGATATAGCAGACATCAGCAAGAGGTCAGATCACTATGATGGCTTCAACGGTGCACTCGCCGCAGCTGTACGGAACTAGAGTCTTCTACGAAACCGCTCATAGCCAAAAATCGACGGTGAGAGCTGAGCGGAAGTCAAGATGAACAGTCTTCCAGTCTCTGCGAGGGACTTACAAGGTCTTGCAAGATGGTGTTCAGAAAGGAGCGACAAATGCTGTGCGTTTCCGGGAATTGCACGAGAGCTATGTCGTTCTTACCGGGAACCCCC
>JAASFE010003745.1:142324-250654 GCA_013365205.1 Pseudocercospora cruenta
ACTTGCGTGTTGAGTAATCACCCTTCGCAGTACAAATGCTCAAGTTCAAATATTCGGATGGTCAATGCAAATTCAGTGCTGATCGCCTCAGCCTGCGTTCAGCTGCCAAGATCTGAGTTACATAACCGGAAAGATATTCGTCCTTATCATCACGTGAGCATTCATCGGTGAGATGGCCGAGCGGTCTAAGGCGTATGTCTTCAGCACACCCTCTCATGCTTGTGGCAGCGATTAACGACAGAACAGGCCACGTTAAGGTTTCAACCTTGAACACAATTCCGTGGTCCGAAAGGTAAGACATCTACTCAATACTCATGAAATGAGCGTGACTAACGATCAACCAGGGCGTGGGTTCGAAGTGAGTTTCATTCGGCAACACTAGAGGTGGCATGAGAGTGGATTCTAATACATCCGCAGTCCCACTCTCATCAACATCCGAATCTCTTCTTTTTTTGCACTTTTTTGGTCTCCCTCGCCTCCTTCTGTCTGCCTCTTTGGTATGTCTCCTTGATGGCTGCCACTGTTTCGTTGCATTGCCCATGGTGTTCAAGTCGCGATGCTATTCACCTTTCGTCTTGAGTGGAAGCCTTGGGAGCTTCCACGAGGCCAAGCAGAAATACGACGACAGTGAACGCGTGTTCCGTACGTTCGATATGTTTTGCTGAGCGTGTCTGAGCGCAAGAAACTCCTTTTCGGACCATTGCACAGGGACCGCTGCCATCGTAAAACGACTCAATCATGCTGCAGGACGCTCACAGGAAGATGTCCACGCGCTGCAAGCGCTACTCAGGGTTTGGATGATCGCTCTTTCGAGCCTGCACTGCTTCGATGCCGAGAGCTTCGCAGCCTCAACTCTCACAAATCCCGAACGATTCGCAAGTGAAGACTGTATTTTCCGCTTATCACCGTTCAAATACCTGCCCAGACGGTCTTTACGGACATGTGGGGTTCAGTCATACCTTCTTGAGCTATATCCAAGCTCTAGATCCACTCCTTGCTGATCATGAGAGCGTGTCGATAATCTCAAACAGTGCTCGATCTGGCGTACAGGAAGTTCTGGACCTCGACATCTCCCCAAGCATAAAATCAAGATGACAGCGCCGGCCGCACAACCTCCCAAGTCCTTACTAGGAAGGCACCGCATCCTAGCTCCCACAGCTGGCGTCCACGTCTCCCCAATATGTCTCGGGGCCATGTCGTTCGGAGATGCCTGGAAGAGCTTCATGGGTGAATGCTCGAAGGAGACGACTTTCGAAATTCTAGACTTCTTCTATGAACAGGGAGGGAACTTCATTGACACTGCTGCAAGCTACCAGAACGAAGAATCTGAGCAATGGGTCGGCGAATGGATGGCAAGCAGGAATCGACGAGATGAGATGGTTCTGGCCACGAAATACACCAATGCCTACAAAAGTTACCTTGGCACACAGGTCCAGCAAAGCAATTACGGCGGAAATTCGAGGAAGAGTCTGCACGTCAGCGTGGAGCAGAGTCTGAAAAAGCTGCAGACGAATTACATCGACCTGCTTTACGTGCATTACTTTGACTTCTCAACGCAGATTCCTGAGATGATGCACTCACTTCATCACCTGGTCGCTCAAGGCAAAGTCCTGTATCTGGGAATCACCGACACTCCTGCTTGGGTCGTCGTGAAAGCCAATTGCTATGCCCGCGAGCACAGTCTTACGCCCTTCAGTGTCTACCAAGGTAGATGGAGCGCAGCCGAGCGGGATTTTGAGCGTGAAATTATACCCATGGCTCAGGATGAAGGCATGGCCCTAATGCCGTGGGGTGCACTAGGAGGCGGTGAGTATTAAGCCTCACACCAGCCTGACAACAAACTAACTTCCATATAGGTTATTTCAAATCTCCAGATGAGACCAAGGACGCTGGCGGTCGAACACTCAACGTCTCCACAGGAAAAGAGGCAGAGGTTTCCGTTGTTCTAGATCGCATTGCGAAGGAGAAGAACACGCTGATCACGAGCGTTGCATTAGCATATATCCTTCACAAAGGTGAGCTGTTTTTGGCTCGGACCAGAACAATGCTGACAATATGCAAGCTCCATATGTGTTTCCAATCTTAGGTGGTCGCAAGGTATGCATTGCATCAAGAACGGAGCTGGAATATCTGGAAGCTGACACATAGCCTCGTGCACCGCAGGTCTCCCATCTGAAGAGCAACATCGAAGCTCTTGGTCTCCGCCTGACGCCCAGAGACATCGAGGATATTGAATCCGCGTACGACTTTCAAATTGGCTTTCCACACAACTTTACTGCCGGTGCGAACAAAGCTCCAAGAGGGCCAGAAGACATTATCTTTACGAGGCGGCTTGGGCACTTTGACTACGTGCAGTCACCTCAACCGATCGTGCCGCACCAAGGGTCTTTGGGAGATGCGAGTGGCGAGAAACTTTAGAGCCTGCGGGTGGCTGTGAGTATCGCGGAAGTCTGACATTATAGACTGAAGACCTAGCTACAGGAATTGGAGATTCAGTATGCAAGATCGAAACAGAGAAGAGAGAATTGTTTTGGCCAACCATATTTCTGGCTCTTGCCAAGCCACTACTTTCTCTCCAAGGATTGCGAGCAATGGCGACATCGACATATCGGGAATGAATTGTCGAAAATAACGAAAACTTCCGCCAAAGTGCCACGCAGCAAGTAGAAGCAAGTATACTTATAATTCCCTTGTCACTTTCAATCAATTCAAGGATGGCTGCATCCACAGACTGATCGGCAAACCACTAATCCACTTGGCTCATCCTCATTCGAACGCCGAGTCGATAGGCCAAAGGCTGAGAGCTCCACCACACTCCGCCAGACGATTGGACAGCAGACTTCGCGAATGCTCACATCAGCTTGTACAGCAAAGGAGTAACAGCAAGGACTCAGTTCGCAAGAATTCCCAGATACCAGGCCCGCCAGGAAAATGCGAGTCTTCAATCGAAAAGAGGCAAATGCCTCAGAATCATACTACCCACCAGAATCCCCAGACGCCGACACCGAAAACAGCCACCAACAACCTGACAACCAATCCATTGACCCAGATACCGGCGTAAAACGAGGTCTCAAAAACCGCCATCTCTCAATGATGGCCCTAGCCGGCATCATCGGTCCCGGTCTCCTCGTCGGCTCAGGTCGAGCCCTCCAAAACGGCGGACCAGCTTCCCTCCTAATCGGTTTCGGCGTCATCGGTATCATAGCTTTCAGCATCATGCAATCTTTGGGAGAACTCACGACTCTCTATCCCGGACGAGGATCTTTCGTTGGACTTGCGGATAGATTTGTCGACAAAGGATTCTCGGTCGCTGTGGGTTGGAACTATTTTATAATTTGGGCTGCGGTTTTGGCGAATGAGTATAATGTGATTTCTAGTATTATGGTGTTCTGGTCGGATAAAGTGCCGCTTTGGGGATATTTTCTGATCTTCTGGTTTGTGTTTTTGGGGTTTCAACTGCTGGGTGTTGAGGCTTTTGGGGAGGCGGAGTTTTGGCTTGCGTTGATGAAGTTGCTTGGACTTACGGCGTACTTTATCTTTGCCATTGTTTATGCTTCTGGAGGGCTTGTGGGCCAGCAAGAGGCTCTTGGATTTCAATACTGGCATGATCCTGGGCCCTGGAATGGGAATGGCTTTCGTGGTGTTGCGGCGGTGTTCGTCTTCTGTTCGACGTTCTATGCTGGAGTAGAATCTGTCGCAGTGGCAGCGACGGAGACCAGGAATCCAGGTCGTGCTGTACCTCAGGCGATTCGACAAGTCTTCTGGCGCATAATCTTTGTGTACATGGGTTCAGCATTCTTCTTTGGGTTGACATGTCCTGCGAACGCAGAACAGTTGGTCGAAGGAGCAAGTCGATCATTGCAAAGTCCAATGACAGTTGCGATTCAGATTGCAGGTTGGCAGGGCGGAGTTCATCTGATTAACGCCTTTATCTTCATCACTTGTTTGAGTGCCTGCAACAGCTCGATCTACATCGGATCTCGGACTGTCCTGTACATGGCACAAGGTGGTCAGGCTCCTCGCTTCCTCGGAAGAACGACGCAGCGTGGAGTTCCAGTCTATGCGATCATTCTCACGAACGCCTTTGGAGCCCTGTCAATGATGAATGTCAGTACCGGCGCTAGCAAAGCATACAGCTACATTGTGAACCTGAGCGGGGTTTCGACGTTCTTGGTCTGGGGCTCGATCTCCTTCATTCACATTCGGTTCCGCTCTGCATGGGCCAAGCAAGCAAGATCAATTGATGACCTGCCCTTCAAGGCTATGCTATATCCCTGGATCGCATACTTCGGCCTTGGCGCAAACTTGTTCCTTGCCCTTGTGCAAGGCTGGACTACCCTGTCTCCTTTTGATGCTGGGACATTTGTGGATGCTTATATACTCTTGCCGCTTTTCCCTATCATATGGGTAGTGTTCAAGGTGATCAATCGGACGAGGTTTTGGAGATCGTGGGAAATGGACTTGGATTCCGGAAGACGCGTAGATCTTGATAAGATCAGAGATGAGATGGTCGACGTGCCATCAAAACCATGGTGGCGCCGGCTGCTGGAAAATTTGTAGATTGAACTGGTGATAATGAAGTACAAGGTCATGAGGACTTGAGATAACGGCCGCAAATGCCGGTGTTCGCTGCCCAGTCTATTACTGCAGCTTCTCTTCGCAACAGTCCGCAGATTGTGTGCGTGACTGTGAAGTCATGACTTCTTCTTTTGCATGGAACTTGAGGTGGGTACAGAATTGAGCCTGACCCTGAGGCCCTCCATAGCTGTCTTGCATTTTTGCTTTCCGCAATGCTCGACACGCATCTGGCCAACTTCTGAGATATGTGTTGTCAGCACATCAACTCGATCAGTGAGTGCCTCAAGACAATTTTGAAGGCGAGCAGGATCTCGACTCAACAGCTCGCGATAGTCGGGAAGCTTCGTGAATGCGAACAAGTGCCGCCGCTCCAACGCGTCTGCTAGATGTTGTTCTTCTGGTTCGTTGCCGTGTTGTCGAATGTGCTTGATTGTTGAGTACATGTCTTCGACGTTGGAGATCTTCTTGACTGTGTATTGGAATTTGACCGCAGCAACTTTGCTCAACTCTGGGCAGAGGTACTTCTTGGCCGTTTTGCTGAGCTCAAGTTGGAAGGCCCAGTCATCGTCTCGCTCACTGGCGTGCTAGTTGGTGTACAAGTAAAGAAGGATCGCTTGAAGTGCATCTGGGTCGTCCTCCTTCAGCTCGACAGTGCTCTGTCTACTTTCCTGGGCAGAATCAGTACTAGTGTGGATTTCATTCAGCTCGAGGTCATACCGCAAACTGACTGCCTGGTCCACAAAGTCCTTTGAAGTATTCGGACTTCTCACACAGTATTATCTTGTGACAGCGCACCTCTCTGTCGCTGAATTTGATGATGATATCTGAGTATTCAGGCCGATCATATAAGGCTGTAGTGTCGAGCATCATGGCGTTTGCTGACTGGCAGTATTCTTTGTCGTGGTCGTGGTCGCGGAATGTGAGATGAAAGTAATTGTGGGTGATCCAGTGGGGATTCAAGACAGTTACTCAACCGGTGTGGACTATGTGTGAGCTGAGCGCTTCATGTACCACGAAGGTGAGGATCACTGAAGTAAGGCAATAGCGTCATTCGTCACATGCTTCTCGATACCCTTCACGAAAGGAGGAAGTGAAATCTGTCAGAAGTGAGCGATGTTTGTTCTTTACGCTGGGGCCAAACATGTACCTTCAGATCTCTTTGAGCGCCTATTGAGGCTACCGGGTTCAAGGCTGATATTTGGTGAAATCTCTATCTCTATATTCCAGCCCTCCATCATTCAGTGCATACATTACCACTTCCTCGCAATATCTCTGCCGCCAACCTTGTTGAACAGCCAACTGATGCCAATCATAATCGTTCGTCGCCACGATCTGGGCCAATGGAAAATTGATCCAGATCTCCAAGCCAACCATGCACTGTAGCCAGTCCATTCTTCCCTTCCGCCAATGACTCCGTCCTTCTGTCCCAAATACGCAAGGTTCGGTTTCTGCTTGTACTCGAAAGGTCCGACCGTCTCATCACCATTATTCAAGGCTTTGGCCAGAAATTCAGCTTTCTGTACAGCTACTTCCGCGAGCAGTGGCAATGAGTAGCCTTCAATGTCCGCCGAGTCGCCCAGCGCAAAGACGCCTTCCAGTACCTGGTCGTTGGCGTCACGAACGCGAAGCCTTCGGTCAGTCGATATCCGCGAGAGCTTGCCATCCTTCTTAACATCTAGTTTCTCCGCAAGTTTGTTGGGTCCCGAGCCAGTCGCCCACAGTAGCATTCCATACTTTATCTTGCCACGCTCTTTAGTGTATAGAGCGCCTTCCTCGACTTTCTCGATGTGACTTTCGGTCTCGATCTTGATTCCACGATTAACGAGCTTCTTCACAGCATATTCTCCTAATCTCTCGTCGAAATTGCCAAGAATGCCAGGTGCCACATCATGGATCTCCATGCTCATTTTGCCATCCAGATGAGCGTACAAATGTCTCATTTCCTTGAACCATAAGTCGTAGAGCTCCGCAGTTGCTTCGATTCCAATTGGTCCTCCGCCAACAATGATGATGCGAAGAATATCTCGTTGCCGTTGTTCACTGAGACCTGGGATCGAAGCAGCGTCCAGCATTTCCAGTAGTCTTTGCTGGATCTTGCGGGCATCGTCTGTGCATCGTAAAAAGCTTGCATGCTCCAGAGCACCTGGAGTTCCGAAAGTCTGAATGTCGCAGCCTGGAGCTAGGATAAGTTTGTCGTATGACAAAGTGAATGGATGAGAATCCTGTAATGCTTCTTCTGCGATCGTCTTCACGAAAGGTCTGCAATGAATTTCTCGCTTCACAAAATCAACGTTTTCAACAGTGGCCTTGTAATACGAAAGTCCTGGCATTCGATTACGGCGACGAATAGGTTCTTCTGCTAATCTTTTCGTAGTCAGTATTGATCCCGTTGTCAGCTGCATCATGACATGGGAGTTTACCGGAAATCAAACATGCCAGTAGCTGCACTTGCAAGCAGCGGAGTGTATTGAACTGTGCGGACTGGTGACACGACATTGATGTTGTATTTCGCGACCGATAAGGCCTGAGCCAGCGTGAAACCCGACCTGAGAATGAATTAGCGGTTTCTGGTTGTTGCATGTATTTACCAGAGGGTGTGAATTTACCAGCCTGAGCCGACGATGACCACAGTGGGCTTGGTAGCCATTGCAGCCGCTTTAGCAGGTGTAAACAATGTTTCCGAATAGATGCTAGAATGACTTCAGCGGATCAAGAAAGTTTGGTTACGCAGCCTGAGATGAGGATGAAGACCTGCTACATGGAAGTCCATCATCATATGGCGATGTCTTGACGTCACACAACATGTATAAGCAATATATCCCGCAATACTTCCACGCGAGCAGGTATTTGCTCGTAACTCGTCTTGCGCGTCAACTTAATATTGGGGTGCAGTCGAGATTTCACTTAAGTGTTTTGTGCGCCTGGTAGTGCAGCAGAATCGGCATGGCTTGATCAAGCCAATTCCAGCGGGACTGAAGCAGGCTCTCGACCAGGTCTTCTTCACGGACTCAGCCTTGGAACTTCTCTGGGAGATTCATGGAGAAAACACACCTGATAGCTTGGTCGACTCGTAGAATCGCTGTCTCAGAAATCATAGATGCGACGCCAGTCTCCACGCGACTCCTTAGGGCGCGACCTTTACAGCACTCTTTCCAGAGCAAAGCAGGCAATGCTTGCTCTTCATTTCACGCGCGTGCACCAGTAAAGTCGCTCACTTTCCATGCCATGAGTCCTTCCATGTCCATCATGCATGCTGTGCCATATGATGATCTCAGAACGCCATACTGTACAAACATCAACTCCCATATCGCTCTACCTCCCTTTACCACCTCAAAACAACCAAACGTATGCAAACAGCAAGAATATAAAAACGAAGAATCCCAGCTGCAATCACTCCCAAGTCAGCAAACGATATCTCAGTGCTCTCAGTGCATTTCTCATCTTACCCAAACCCTCCAACCAACACCCGTCCTCTCAGCCATCCTCAACATGCGATTCATAGTCCCACGTAATCTGTTCCTCGTTCCTTCAAAAGAATCATTCATTTTTTCCGCAAAAGCCGTAGAATCTCTAATTTCGTCTCCGATGGCCATAGTCAACTGTCCAAAAAACATCAGTATGAGCGGCTTGTCTGCGCTCGACCCTTACTGCCTTCGAGATAGGGAGTGTGTGTGCTTACATCTTTCAACATCTTAACCTTCTTACTCATCTCCCCAGCCTGCTCCTCATTCTGAGCTTCCATTTCCGAAAGAACGGAATCACTATATTGGCCTTTTTTGTTGGGTGTTGCGGGTCTAAAGCCTGCTCCCAAGGCTTCTTGTTGTCCACCGCTGGGATACGCGCTGAATGAAGGTCCGCCTCCATATACATTATTCGTATCATTCGGATTTAGACCGTAAGGTGAGGATGTATAAGGAGGATTTCTCGAAGAAGAGCGATTGGTATTCGCTGATGCTGCGCTGGAAGGTCGAGAACGTGTTTGTTGCGCATCGTAATTAGAGAAGAGCGCGTTGCGCGCATCGTTGCGGCCGAATCTACATGTCTAATGAGTGCGTGTGAGCTGAGGAGTTTCAGTGATTGTGCATACCTTGAAGCCATTTGACAAGTGTTTGTGACGTTTGTGCTTTTTGTGTCGGCTTAGGGATGACTGCGGGGATATCTTGGTCGAAATTCGGGAAGGAGGAACAGGAGGCGCATGTTGGTCACAAAGAAAGAGATCAGAACAAGTTGCTTCATCTTTGATAAGAACACTTCTGAGTGCGATATTGCAAGTGTCATATGATTGATGGTTAATTCGTCATTATATTAACATCCGCTGCTAGCCACCAGTGACTAGGCACCCCATCCCGATGCCCTGTAGAGATCGACTGACTGCTATCATCGTGTTTCTGCCTTTCCAATGCTTTTAATCTTATTGACTCCCACACCCATCATATCCTGTACAAGAACGCCATAGAAATGCTACTTCTCAACCTGGCGACATGGGGCTGACTTCCGACATCGTCCTGACTGGGGACGATGTCCTGGACCATCTGGGATTTGTCCATGGAGTTGGAATGTCACCCCCAAACAAACTAATCCACGAACTCCTGGCCCAGCCCATTCCGGTCCTCACTGTTGCCATTCCTGTGAGCAAATCGGCGTCCTACATATTAGCAAGCTCAAGATCAATCTGTTGATCCAAGAAAGCCCGCTTCTCTCCAACAAGCTGACATTGAAGTTTCTGTTCCGCCAACGCCTTGAGTTGCTTCTTGGTAACGCTGTCCATATCAACTTCACCCAAGCACTCGCGAATCGCCATTGTGATCATTTCGTTCGTAGGTCCTTGTGTCTGGAAGCCTGACAACGAGCTGAGATGCTGACTTGGATTCGTGGATCCAGGTCGGCTGAATTGTGGACCGCCAAGTGGTGATCGAGCGCGAGGGCCTTGGTACAGTGGTGGTGACTGCATGCCACCCATCAAATTCTCCTGGGATTGGTGGCGAGGGCTATACGGCGACCTACTGCCGTTATAATGATCGCTCATGCCGCCCATAGACATCAAACGTTGCTGGTCTTGGCCAGCGGGGTTATCGGTGTATCGAGTCATCTGGGTGAACGTCGATTGGCGACCCAGTGCGTTGAATGGGCCGGGCGACTGTGGCGGACGGAACGATTGGTGCTGCGGGAAGCCAGTGAGGATAGTCGAGGCTGGCTTTACGGAGCTGTACACGGAATGCATGTCGTCCATTTCATAGCCACCGTCCTGATAGAGACCGGTGTCCTTCTCGTTGCCATACGCGCGACGACCAGGAAGATTGTTGGCAACGGCGTAGTCATCCCATCTCTGCAGAGGAATACTCCGCGGATCGTAGCCTTCATCGTCGACAGCCACAAGTTTCTTGTCACCACGTTCTCCAACGACAACACGCGTGTTACCCCAGGAAAAGTCGTCCTGTTTCCAAAAGGAGTACACTGGAAGGATGAACGACCAGATTGGATAGGCCAAGATGTAAATGATCATCCATCCGACGTGCTGCCACTGTCTCTTGATGATGAAGATGATGGCTTGGAGACCGTATACCGCCGCAAGCATGATAATCGAGATCAGCGGGAATTGACCAGTTCCAGAGGCCACAGTGTAGATAAGGTAGACCAAGTATGCGCAAGTCGCCGGCAAGATGACTGTACCGAAAAGATCAATGAAGACCACAAAGCGCATGGAGAAACAGCAGAAGCCACAAAGGTCGACTTGCATCATTTCTGCCAAATTGTGGATGGTCGAGTTGATCCAGCGACGACGTTGTGAAAGCAGAACAGACCATTGAGCCGGTGCTTCCGTGAGAGCGTACGCGTCCGGGAGGAATTTGTAGGACATGGAGGGGAAGTGTTTGCACATCAGAGTCGTCAGATAACGATCTTCACCAAGAGACAGCAAATTCTTCTTGTGCAAAGTGTCGATCTGGTTGTCCGCGTACTCTTTGCAAATCTTGTCGGAAATGATGAGAGGTCGTCCTTTATCGGCAGTGCGTAGGCGATACATGCAGAAACTGTGCGGGTCGTTAGCAATGGAGGCCATCTGAAAGTGAGCGCAGATACATACCATCCGGGCAAGCAAGTAACACTGCCGAACAAACTCTCGAATGCCTTCGCCAAGTGGTGAGAAATGTAGTACTCGTACACCTGGATCATCGTCCACCAAGAGCGCTCCTCGTTCTCCAGGGACGTTTCACCACATATACCAGCAATCTTTGCATCGTTTGCACAAGCTGCGACAAGCCTATTAAGCGAGTCCTCCTTGACCTTCGTGTCGGCGTCAACCATGAACAGATACTCGTACAACTCCGGATCGACACCAATGATATTGTTGATCTGGTGGAACATTTCCAATTCCAGAGGGTTCATTGCCGAGCGATGGTGCACGCGGTTGAGGAAGCTCATGAGCAGGATTTGAGAATCACGCTTACCACGGTTTCCAGGTTTCGACTTGTGCTGTTCCGACTCTTTGCCGACCTTGACCACGACCAAGTATGGGACCACATTTCCCTCGTATTCGTAGAGGCCAGAATAAACCTTTCCATAATTGAGTTGTTCTCCTCCGACACCAAGGGATTTGAATGGCAACGCCGGCGGATCTATCTTCGGGTCCACTCCTAGGATGTCCAGGACGATCTTTGGCGTAGGTCGGTCGTTTCCACCTCCAACGATCATACCGTCGCAGATAACGCAGATGAGCTTCCTCTTGTTGTCATAGGCTAACGCAGTAAGAGAGTCTAGACCTTTCCGGAGGGAGTCTTCACCTTCGGTATACGCTGGAACCTGACAGATAACGAATTTATCTTGCTGAGACGGTCTTCGCTTCGAGCCAAGCTGGAGGGCGGCCAAGAACTTCGTCAGAATCACCGCACACAATATGATGGTGAAGGCAAGCAGAATATAGTTGTTCACTTGACATCGGGCGGACTGACGGAAGTCGACATCGCCAATATAGAACATGTTGTTCAAGCAGTTCAGACTGTTCGTGCGGGTTGTAAAGTTGAGGTTGTTGTTCCAGTCATCTGTGATGTCCCCGCCAGGATTGTTGGACACGAGCGTCTCGACGTCGTCTGGGAAGAAACTGTAGCTAGCAAGGTTGTTCTGCAGGTCGAGAGTGTAATAGTAATCCGTCAAGTCGTAGACTTTCTTGTTGATGATGAACCATTTCCGACTGTACTTCTCTCCATCGCTGGTAACGGTGGATCGCTTGTAGACCAGCTGGCCTTTGTAGTACTCCTTCATGCGTGGCAAGAAATCGTCGACATACCAGTTGATGCTGTGCAGCTTGGTCGTGGTATCAGCCTGGAAGTGTGGTCCAGAAGTGTGCTCGGCGTTGGGGTACAGCAAAGTGTTGTTGCTCTGCAATTCTATTGTGTCCGATGTGACCAGTCCAGGACAAGCAATCGTGAGAGGTGGCACGATGTACTCTGTCACGTCAGCTCCCGCAAATGGTTCCATGTTAGCGGTCGTCGTTTCTATCGACGTATCCGAGTGCTGGAGTTTGTAGAACTTGGTAAGATCGTAAACGCCTCCTCGGAATGATACAAAGAAGTCGTTATCCCCCTGGTGATAAGAGACTTCCTTGCGAGACCATACCTTATCACGGTTCGGGCAAAGGAGTTTGCCAAATCCAATGATGTAGAAGACCACTATGCCGTTCATCAAGAAAATGAGCATGACCAACGCCAGCTTCTCTCGCCAAGCCATGCGGACATCGGGACGCTTCATGCGGCCGATGTGCCTGAGAAGTGGTGAGGGTATCCAGAAAGTCATGGCCCAGACAAGGCCGACCCACATACGTCGACCTTTGGTGATGGGTACGACTTCCAGCTCTTTGCCTTCAGCCAGTTCGCCATCAATCTCTCCTTCGAAGCCAATGTAGTTGCGCTTGTCATCGCCCTTGAAACCAAGACCGTAGTCACCTCCGCTGATACTACGGACGGTGTGAGCCTGGGTCGGTGCGAGACTTTTGGCTCCCATCCTACTTGGAGCCACTTGGCTTGGGTTTCGTCCCAGTGTAGAACGGCTGCCGTCGTCGAAGACACCAGAGTTGTTCTCTGTGGCCAAAGGCGATTGGCCGCCGTAGCCATCCATGCCAGCAGCACCGACCATGCCGCCAAGCATACCAGAGCCGGCCATATCGTCTGCTGGTTTCATGTCAAGCATACTCTCGGCCTCCCAGTAGGCTGCTTCACGCATCCAAATCCGCTCGTGACCAACAATGACTTCGCCGTTGCTCCAACCACGCTCAAGTATCCAGCTCTCGACTCCGTCTTTGCCGTCCATGCATCCCAAGCGGCGGTAGCGATCCACAAACTCTTCCACATCAAAGTCAGCTGTGAAATCAAGCTGCTTGTTCCTGAAGTTTGCCCATTCTGGCAGTCTCCAAGCACGAATTTGGCTTGATACTGAGCCTGCAGACCATGGGAAGCTTCCAGGCGCTTGATTGGCGAAATTCGCAGGCGACTCGTCGCTGGGATGCAAGCACAACTGAAACCAGACTCGGCTGCTGCCCAGTACATTCATGAGCTCAAAGCGACCAGTTTTTCCAAGCGAGATTCCATGGCCTGCAACTGGGTACAGGAGCTGTCTCAAGAAGCTGTCGTCATCAGTCTCGATACCGACCTTCTCGAGTACGCCCTGTCTGCGATCCAGCTCCATTTCGCGCTCTCTGGCGGCCAGACCACCAGGAATATTCAGATCTGCATCAGCCTGAGACACAGAATCCTTCATCTCTCGGATGACGGAAGATCCAGCTGGTACTATCGGTACACCGTCTTCCTTCATCTCAGCATTGATGCCGGTGCTGTCATCGAACACTGTCTTGAGACAGGCAGCCTTGCCGAGGGTCTGGCTTGGGATCTCAATGAGGGTGATGCTGACGCTGTCCACATCATCGTGACCGCTCGAAGGTGTAGCAGCTCCATTTTCACTGCCGCTGGAAGATCCCAGCGCGCGTCCATTTCTGATCTCATTTCTAATGGTCTCATTGGCTTGCATAATGACCCAGTCCACAAGTGCTTCGTAGATTGCCGCCATCAAGACTTCTCGCTCTTCCGTGACGCATTTCTTCAAGAGCACCTCTGGATCGAGATCCAACAGCTCTCCTACTTGCTCACACGTTGACTCTAGCTCTTCCTGATCGACAAGAAATCCTATGGCATCGCCGAGACGCAGAATCGCGGCAAGAACGGAGAGCAAATTTCGCAGGGCCTTACCCTTGATGCCAATAGCCTTGAGCGATTCTCGAAAATCTTCGGCGGCAGCAGTGTCGTCGGCCGTTGGAAGGTACGAAGGTGCTCTATACGTATCGGACTTTCTAAGCAGAGCGTATTGGTTGGGCTGTTTCAGCCCCAAGAATTCCCTCTCCTGTTCACTCTGCGAGGTGAGCAGGTAATAGAAGACATCGAATGCCCTGTAGCCCGATTCTGCGGGAACATTAAGCAGACCATTCTGAGTGTCAATGCCGGAAGACGAAAGGCTGAGAGACGCGCCCGTGATTTCTCCAGTCAGGGCGAGGTTGAAGATGCCAGCAAGTCCGGAGTAGCGGGGCAAGGACGGATTAAAGGGTGTAACACAATGTAAGAATGGTCGTAAGGCATTAAGTGCAGTGTAGAATGTGCCCGGCACGGAAAGTGGAAGAGCGGAAGCAAAAGGCGCGAAAAGGGATGGGGTGGAGTGGTGAAGAGAACTGTGATTATCGTCAGCTTTCACGTTGCCACCAGGCCATGAGATGGAGAATCTGCCATTGCTTACCCCAATATGATGCAGCCGTCTTCTGCTCGGCGTCGTGCATGTTCCCAGGTCCTCCTAGCCAAATCTGAGTCGATTGTGCCGCCATATCGGCCATCTGGACCGGTACTAGAGCCCGTGACCCAGGTGTTGACGACCAGACTGGCGCTCGATTCCAGGGCATACGACTGGCCTGATGCAAAGGCGCTGTGCAATGAATTGAGCAGCGTGGTGGTGCTGACCTGTGCCGTGCTCTGCTGCATGGTGTTCGTCCGTCCTGGCGGGGCGGACGAATTATTAGAGTAAGTAGACATGCGGTGTGCCATGTTGGGCGGTAGAGATGCTCGTCGGTAGAGCCCTCTTGGGGCAGATGATGGGTGTTGCGCGATCCCAATCGCCGTCCGTTCTCTCGTGAGAGTTCAAGTTGGCTGGTGGCGGTGGTGGTGCTGTTTCCTGTCGAACTCCTGCCGGCTCCTGGATTGCAGTTGCTGTTGCTCTCTGCACGCCGACAGCACTTCCTCAACAACGAGCGTGAAATCGATCAGTCCTCCTCAAGCGAATGGCAGTCGTGCAGGACGACAAGCGAGTGTCGGTAGGAGGAATTGGTAGTCAGCGAGCCTGAAACAAGACTGCGTTCACCAGAAAACCAAACCCAAACAGCACGCTGCACGCTGCACGCTGCAGACTGCAGACTGCAGTAGTAGAGTAGAGTAGCCCCCGAAAGTGGAGCGAATGGGAGGCGTTGCTCGTCTCGTCTAGCAAGGGGCCGCACGCCGAGCGGTTCAACGGTGATCGTACCAACAACTCTAATGACCAATTCAGACGAGGCGAAAAGTGAGCATGACTACGCTACTATTTCCACACCACGCGAGACACACACGTCAATAATAATTCTAACAGCAATTGCATCGCTTCAAGCATCCATTTGATTGTTTGGCCCTTCATATCGAGGGCATTGCGCTCACATGCCCTGCTCGTATTCAACTGGACCAGCATGGACGGTCTAGAGAGAGCCGGCCGGTGGCAACAATGTCGTGAATAGATCACCCTAGACCAAAAATAGCCAGAGAGCAGAGCAGCTGTGGTGAGCTCGATGAAACTGCGTGCAGCTTGCAGAGCTGTGTGCAACTCAATGCAGACAATATTACGCGTCCCGGTCTTGACGATACGGCATCTCATCTCACTACACGGCATCGATTCCCACACTGCTTACACTGCTATTCGCGATGTCGCCTCGTGTCGTCGACGTCTTCGACTCCTGCGACGGATGCATGGCAGAGCTTCTCGAAAGTCGAAACCTGCGAGAGGGGCGCTTGGGAGAATCTGCAGACGCTAAGGTTCTGAGCTAAGGCTGGCGTTGGCGCAGAGACCACCTGCAGAACGGGATCGGAAGCACAGGAAACGCCCACGCCCACGCCATCGCGCACTTCTCTGTGGACTCGGCAGCGGGCAGCGGGCACGCGTTGTCGAGTGCCACCGAGATTGTCTCTCCATCTGTTGTGTCGAGCGTGAGCACGAGATGTCCGATGGACGGTTAGTTGGGTCTACACGGCATCACGTCAGATGCTGCGGGTGAATGTTTTGTGTGCCACGCCACGCTACATACGGATCGCGGATGAGAGGCACTAAAAGTGTTACGCCCAGACAGCGAGAGGCGATTTTCAACTAAGACGTAAATAAGAAAATACTGTAAGAATTTAGGTCCTTTGGCCCGACACCGAGTCGACTCGCCTCCTGAACTCGGGCTGAGTGCGGGCAGGGGCAGGCATTGCACTTTAGCCTTCACGGGAGCCTTTCTGCCCTGCCCTGCCTCGTCTGCAGCTCGTTGTGCTGTGCTGTGCCGGTCTCTCAACACACGCAGTTTCTCTCTTGCTTTTGGAAGTAATTCTTTTGGAAATCCATCCTGTCAGTCGTTATACCGTCGCTCGCTGCTTGAATAGCCTTGGAAACACGAGAGGCGCTCATATCCGTCGGGACCAGCCCTCAGCGAAACGTCCAATCTCGATTCGGATCGGGGCAGTCGTGACTTCTTGGACTCCTGCTTTCGTAACACCACAACAATCGATCAATCGCTACTGCTGCATTTCACGCTTCTGCCTCGCGAGGCACCCTCAGTACTACTGCGCTTCTTCCACCACTCCAGGCCGGCAGGCCGACTAATACACCAACATGGCCTCCGTGCCGACTAATCAGCAGAACCTCGCGGGCTTGCCTGCCCATTCCATGAGCGATACCAACATCACATCACACATTGCATCTCGATTCCACAGCCATCTACCCATCACCACCTTATCATCGCAAGGATACATTTCTGTCAATACATATACATCGTCTACCAAGGGTCCCAATGGCGCAAAGGATGGTAGTGCCATGGGCGCTGCAGAAGAGCTTGCGAGCCGGATGTGGACGAGACTGGGAAGTAGACAAGAGAATCAGGCTGCTGTCTTCCTGTAAGTCTCGCAGAACACGTGGGTATGTGCTTGAACATGTTTGAATGCTGACATCTGCGCACAGTGGCGAGTCGGGTACAGGCAAGACCACAATAAGGTCTCACTTGCTCTCATCACTCCTCGCATATTCCTCGACTCCCCTCTCCAAGAAGCTGTCTTTCGCCGCGTTCGTGTTTGACACGCTTACCACCACCAAGTCTGTCACAACACCAACTGCATCAAAGGCCGGCTTATTCTTTGAACTGCAGTACGACACGACTTCCTCATTACACCCGACACTTATCGGTGGTAAAGTGCTGGATCACAGACTGGAACGAAGCCGTGTGGCAACCGTTCCTCCGGGCGAGCGAAACTTTCATGTCCTTTACTACCTCCTTGCCGGTACTTCGCCAGCAGAGAAGGAGCATCTTGGTCTAGAGCTTGGAACTCACTCTGGAGTTGCCAACCGGACCTCGATGGGGGGCAGCGCGAAAAGATGGCGCTATCTGGGTCACCCATCGCAGCTGAAAGTCGGTATCAACGACGCGGAAGGGTTCCAGCATTTCAAGACCGCTCTGAGGAAGCTTGAATTTCCGAGGGAGGAAATTGCACATCTTTGCGAGATCCTGGCAGCCATCCTGCATATTGGCCAGCTCGAATTTATGACATCTCAAGCAACGACACCGGCTCCTGATGAGAGTGGCGGCTACGGTGCAGAAGGTGGCGAGGACATCACAGTGGTCAAGAACAAGGAGACTTTGGCTGCAGTTGCAGCATTCTTGGGAGTTAGTGACAAGGTGCTTGAGCAGTCACTCGGATACCGGACTAAGATTCTGCATCGTGAGCGTGTCACAATAATGTTGGACCCCAAAGGAGCTCGCGAGAACGCCGATGAGCTTGCCAGGACTTTGTACAGTCTTCTGGTTGCTCTTGTTATGGAGAAGATCAATCAGAGAACCTGTGCGATCGAGGAGTCGGTAGCCAACACGATCGCAATCGTGGACTTCCCAGGCTTTGCGCAGACATCGTCCACCGGCAGCGTACTTGATCAGCTGCTCAACAACGCCGCCAACGAGTCTCTGTACAACTTCTGTCTGCAGAGCTTCTTCGAAAGGAAAGCAGATCTCTTGGAGACGGAAGAAGTGCAAGTTCCTGCCACGAGCTATTTTGACAATGTGGATGCGGTCAAGGGTCTACTCAAGTCCGGCAACGGTTTGCTCAGCATATTGGATGATCAAATGAGACGCGGTCGGTCAGACATGCAACTGCTCGAGTCATTGCGAAAGCGATTCGAAGGCAAGAACCCAGCCATCGAGGTGGGAAGCTCAACCATTACCCTGCCTGGCAACAACTTCGCAACTCCAAATGCTTCGGCGGGCTTCACCGTGAAGCACTTTGCTGGTGAGGTGGAGTACCCCGTCGAAGGCCTTCTCGAAGAGAATGGCGAGGTGATCTCGGGCGACCTCATGAATCTTGTTAACTCCTCGACGAGTCCCTTTGTCGCCGAACTGTTCGGCCAAGAAGCGCTCAACAAGGTCTTGCATCCGAGGGACCGCAATGCCGTCACGCAGGCTTCAGTGGCATCGAAGCCATCTCGCATGCCCAGCATGGCAAAACGAAAAGGCGGACGTCCTCAAAGACCGCAGCGTGGCGTCTTCGATGACGACGCTGATAAGAGCAGTGACGAGGGAACCAAGAGCTTTTCTCGTTTCCCTAAACCTGGCCTTGATGCCCAGCAAGGCGCCGCCGCGCAATTCCTCTCGTCCTTGGAGAACATCACAAGATCACTCACGTTGACCAACACCAATTCATATTTCTTCTTCTGCTTGAAGCCGAACGACAGACGTATCGCAAACCAATTCGACAGCAAATGCGTCCGAACACAGATTCAGACTCTTGGAATCGCTGAAATTTGCCAGCGACTCAAGAATGCCGACTTCAGCATATTCATGCCTTTTGGTGAATTCCTCGGTACTGCCGAGGGCGAAGTATCTGTCGTGGGCACTGAGAGGGAGAAGTCCGAGATGATACTGGACGACAAGAGCTGGCCAAGCAATGAAGCTAGAGTCGGAAGCACAGGTGTATTCCTCAGCGAGCGATGCTGGCGACAAATCACACGTGCACCTGAGCTGGGAGAAATTCCAGTGCCATATGGCGATGACGGATACGGTAATTCTGGTATGCTGACGCCGATTGATGCTAAGAGAGGATTTGGCGACTCCAAAGTCCAGCTTCTGCAGACCCCGGGATCTGGTTATCTCGACGACAAGGCCGCTGGATACTTTGGAAGCAGAGACCTTGATGCGAAGAGTGAGGCTGGTGCTTCAGCTTTCCGTGAAGGTGACATGTTCCGCAATCTCGAGACCAGGTCTCAAATGGCCGAGAAAGGCAATGAGGTCAAGGCCGCTGAGATCGAAGAGAAGCCATTATCCGGCAGTCGCGTCAGATGGCTGATCATCGTCTACTTCTTCACTTGGTGGGTGCCCGACCTCGCTGTCAGGTATATCGGTCGTATGCCTAGAAAGGATATCCGAATGGCCTGGAGAGAAAAGTTGGCCATCAATCTAATCATCTGGCTCTCCTGCGGATTTGTGGTCTTCTTCATGGTTGGCTTTCCCAGGATCATTTGTCCCACACAGCACGTCTACAGTCTGGAGGAGCTCTCTTCGTATAACGGCAAAGATGGCAACACGGCTTACATTGCTATTCGTGGTGTTGTCTTCGACCTGACCGCTTTCATGCCCGCCCACTACCCTTCGATAGTACCGGACTCCGCTCTCAAGAAATACGCCGGAACAGATTCGACCAATCTCTTCCCTGTTCAGGTATCTGCCATGTGTCAGGGCCGTAACGAATCTGGTATCGATCCCGCAGTGCAGCTAAGTTACGTGACATATAACTACAGCGGCTCAACGAACGCGATTAGTGCCACGGACACGAATGCGCAGTACCATGACTTCCGGTGGGCTACAAACGATTCTCGACCGGCTTGGTTTATCGAGCAGATGATCTTCCTTCAAGGTCACTACTGGAAAGGAAATGTCGGCTACTCTCCTCAATATCTGAAGACTCTGGCGGACAAGTCGAACTACGTAGCCTACATCAATGGTCGCGTCTATGATTTCACGGACTACATCGCGGGCGGCAGAGCTCCTCAGTATCCTCCAGGTGTCGACAGGCCAAGCACTGCGCCCAGCTCGAATTTCATGGACGACACTGTGGTCGATTTGTTCCAGCAGCGATCTGGACAAGACGTCACAAAGTACTGGATGGCCTTGAATCTGGATCCTGGACTTCGAGCACGTATGCAGACATGCATGGACAACCTCTTTTACGTGGGTAACGTGGACACTCGAAGCAGTCCGCAGTGCCAGTTTGCCAAGTACATCTTACTTGCAATCTCGCTCTTACTGGTATCTGTTATCTGTTTCAAGTTCTTGGCTGCTCTGCAATTCGGCAAGAAGAACGTGCCTGAAAATCTCGACAAGTTCGTCATCTGCACGGTCCCGGCCTACACGGAAGACGAAGACTCGCTTCGACGTGCAATAGATTCAGCAGCTCGAATGCGGTACGATGATAAGCGCAAACTCCTCTTCATCGTTTGCGACGGCATGATCATTGGTCAAGGCAACGATCGTCCAACACCTCGCATAGTTCTCGATATTCTGGGCGTTCCTGAGACTGTCGACCCCGAGCCGCTCAGTTTTGAGTCTCTTGGAGAGGGTCTCAAACAACACAACATGGGCAAGGTCTATTCCGGACTTTACGAAGTGCAAGGCCATATCGTGCCCTTCATTGTTATCGTCAAGGTCGGCAAGCCGTCTGAGGTATCAAGACCTGGTAACCGAGGCAAGCGTGACTCTCAGATGATTCTGATGCGCTTCCTGAACCGTGTCCACTACAACATGCCAATGACGCCGCTCGAGCTGGAGATGCACCACCAGATTCGTAACGTGATTGGAGTGAATCCGACCTTTTACGAGTTCCTACTGCAAATCGATGCAGACACAGTCGTGGCTCCCGATTCTGCGACGCGCTTTGTCTCTGCGTTCGTGAACGACACCAAGCTCATCGCTGTCTGCGGTGAGACAGCACTTACTAACGCAAAGGCATCGATGATCACCATGATGCAAGTCTACGAATACTACATCTCGCATAATCTCACCAAGGCCTTCGAATCTCTCTTCGGATCCGTCACTTGTCTGCCGGGTTGTTTCTCGATGTACCGAATTCGTGCTGCGGAGACAGGAAAGCCACTCTTCGTCTCTCGCGAAATCGTTAACGACTATTCCGAAGTCCGAGTCGACACACTCCACATGAAGAACCTTCTGCACCTTGGAGAGGACAGATATCTGACGACTCTTCTCATGAAATACCACTCCAAGTACAAGACGAAGTACATTATGCGTGCTCATGCCTGGACTATTGCTCCCGACAGCTGGGCAGTGTTCATGTCGCAACGTCGACGATGGATCAATTCTACCGTGCACAACTTGATCGAGGTCATCCCTCTCTCACAGCTGTGCGGTTTCTGCTGTTTCAGTATGAGATTCGTCGTGTTCTTGGATCTGCTTTCGACCATCGTCCAGCCTGTCATCGTCGGCTACATTATCTACCTGATTGTGGAAGTGGCTAGGAACCCAAGTACTGTTCCGATAACAGCTTTCATTCTCCTGGGTGCCATCTATGGTCTGCAAGCAATCATTTTCATCTTGCGACGCAAATGGGAAATGGTGGGCTGGATGATCATCTACATGCTTGCCACCCCGGTCTTCTCCTTCTGTCTGCCACTTATTGCGTTCTGGCACATGGACGACTTCTCCTGGGGTAACACGCGTATGGTCACTGGTGAGAAAGGAAAGCAGGTCATTGTTAGCGACGAAGGCAAGTTCGACCCAGACAGCATTCCCAAGAAAAAGTGGGAAGAGTATCAGGCCGAGCTCTGGGATGCACAAACACAACGAGACGACACCCGCTCCGAGATTTCTGGTATAAGCTACGCTACGAAGAGCTGGCATCCTGCCGCGTCTGAATATGGTTACCAGCAGAGCCAGCATCACATGAGCCAGCTTACTGTGCCACAAATGCATCCAAATGCATCGCACATGTCGCTGGCATATTCTGACAATGGCATGGGCATGCCACGAGCACTGTCTGCAACTGATATCGACATGGCGGACCTTCCTAGTGACGATGTCATCCTTGCCGAGATTCGACAGATCCTCAGCACTGCCGATCTCATGAGTGTGACGAAAAAGAGTATCAAGGCAGAACTGGAGAGGAGGTTCGGTGTCAACATGGATGCCAAACGCCAGTACATTGGCAGCGCTACTGAGGCTATTCTCAGTGGACAACTATAATTGGATTGTCGTTTCTGACAAGACTGGCGGCGATTATTACGGACGCACTTGCATGACTTTTGTGGGATTTGAAATGATCGCCATTTTACTGGAGTGGAATGTATGGCAAGGGAGGAAAAGGTGTTTGAAAGGCGCAAGCGGAAAAATGCTCATCAGTAATGCAATGACTACAGAAACCAGAGATGAACTGCAACTACTATTGTTAGCGGAGAAAAGTGTACAGCAAGCAGAGAGTCCATCAAGCGAATAGTAATCTTTCTTCAGACATTGAAAGTCCCTATCTTGTCCCTAATTCGTCGCTGTACTACTTCGCCAAAAACCCTCCATCAACAGGCATATTCACCCCCGTCATCCACTGCGCATCATCACTCGCCAAAAACACGTACGCCTTCGCAATATCTTCCGGCCTACCCATCCCTCTAAACGGATGCTGCGGCTCAATCTGCGCTTTCACTTCCGGATCACTGAAAATTAAATCGGTCATGTGGGTAGCGACATCTAAAAGTAAAGAATAGAAGCATTAGCAGATGTCTTGATAAGCGAGGAGAAGCCGTGTGCTCGATGGGTGGTTACTCACATCCCGGGTTCACAGCATTCACATGTACCCTATACGGAGCACAATCTAGCGCCGCCGCTCTTGTGAGATTCGCTACTGCGCCTTTTGATGCACAATATGCTGGTGCTGAAGGGGTTCCTACTAATCCGTAGACTGAGGCTGCGTTTAGAATCCAACCGCGATCGCCTGAGGGAAGAGGGTCTTGGGTGATCATTTGTGCTGAGGCGTACTTGGTGCCGTAGAAGACGCCGTTGACGTTTGCGGATATGGTTTTTTGGTATAAGTCGATGGGGGTGTCCCAGATTGGTGCTGGAGCGCGGGATTCGAGGGCGAAGCCTGCGTTGTTGACCTATATCATCAGCGAAGCCGTCAGGCCTTTTTGGCTTTCCGCTTACCATTATATCCAACCTCCCAAATTCTTTCACTGCAGTTTTTACTAGAGCTTCCACTGAAGCTGGATCTGTTACGTCTGCTTTTACGAAAATTGCTGTTCCGCCTTGGGATTTTATTCTTTCGTGTGTTGGGCCGTTCAATTCGTCTTCGGGTGGAGCGTCGGTTCGCCAGCTTCCCTCTTGGAGGTCTGAGCAGATGGTTTTTGCACCTTCCGCTGACATGGCGAAGGCTGTTGCTCGGCCTATGCCTGAGGAGGAACCGGTTATGATCGCTATGCGATCTTGGAGGCGGCCGGGCATCTCGGTTGCTATAAGTGTGAGGGTTCTTGATTCTTGATGTGTGTCTGATTGATCTTGCGAGGAGTCTTAGGAACGCAGCCAGCAGAGAATGTAGCAGCATTGAAGACAGCAAGAGGAGAAAGTAAAGTAGCTTACCTCGTGCATTGCACTAGCTCTGAATCGGGTCATGGCATTGACAGAGATGGTCTGAGTCGAGGAGCCACATTGTGGTGCCGCTCCACGTTTTCCTTGCTCACGACCGGACCATTCTGCTTTGGTGCGGCAATCGTTGCAATTGCTACAATAACCGAACAGTGCCTTCATGGTCGCAGGTGTAGGCGGCACAAGGTCAAAGTCGAAGTGGGGTGAAGTCGAGCTTCCGACCCATTTGTGCTCGGCCTCGGTCAACTCTGCGAACACGGAATATTTGTGCAAGACGCGGGCGGCCGCTCTTGCTGGAAGTGTATTTCGCGATGACACGTGATGCCACGGGCAAGTATTACGAGTTCCCGTAGTGTGCATTTGCTTGCCATGATGTTCAGTCTCGCTTCGTACAAGCCGTGCGATCACTTCTCCAAGATGCTGCTCCACTGAAAGACCTCGAGGCTGTGCTGACGATAAGTTCAAGCCTCAAGCAGCATCACTGCCTCTGCTTCTATACACATATCAAGTGTGGTGTATCCAAGTCTATGCCAGAACCTCCACGAACGCCTCGCTGTTTTGAACGACCCAATTGTGCTGTGCCCTCGTCAATCATTTCTTCGTCTCCTGAATCTTCACATCGGCGACTTTTCCTGAAGCGCCTTGCAATTCCTGCTTCTCCTCTTTCAATTCATGCTCCGACTTTATGTCCTTCTCGACTTGCTCCACTGCTCTTTCTATCTCAATCTCCATCTCGGGAAGATTGAAGCCTTCTGCGAGCAGCTTGCCATTCCACTTTTGAAGAAGCATGGCATCTTCTTTGCCTCCGTCTGTCTGTGTTTCTACGATCTGTGCAATCTGCTCAATCTCATCACGGGTAGGGACTGTAGCTTCTCGCGTGGCTTCTCGTGTTGGTGAAATGAGTCCAACGGCGTACATCTCGTCCATCTTTGCCGATGCCACAGTCTTGATGTGATTATGCGCGGTCAAGTGCTCCAGCAGCTTTCCTCCATACAGCGCTTTGTAGTGCGACCAAGCACGAAATACCAGGTAGAAGAATGGAATGTTGGGTATTCTAAGACACAAATCAGCATATTCGTCATCGGAGACAAGATTCTCTTGCAGCCACGACTGTCTTACACCGGCACGAGCGCGAATGGAATAGTGACTGGAGCCCATATTATACACTGCCACATCCGCTTCCTATGCAATGCCTGCCGTTCGGTCGCTAGTCGTTGCAAGAGTCCCAGAACCTTATTCTCTTTCAGAAATGCACCTGGAAAATAGCACTCCACCTTCAGCTTCCCATTATCGACGTCTTCTAGTCGCTTCTTGGTGGCTGGCGGGATGGTTTTGAGGCCCCATTCTTCAAAGGGTATGCGCTTGAAGACTTGGTTGCCGTAGACCGTGAGCTTCTTCTGCCAACCCTTCTCCGCCTTTTCCCATCCGGCCCACGTCGTTGAGGCCTTGTTGATGATGCGCTCTTGTAAAGGTGGCTTGCTGCCTGAGACCTGTTCCTGAACCCGCTCGCAATATATGAGGGTGCGCCGCGTCGACACTGGAAGCAAGAAAAGTCGCATATTGATGGTTGATCCGGAACGCCGATGCTATCGAATGTGAAATAATGTACAGGAAAATTACTGCGACATTGTTGTCGGTCACTTGGGCCTTGTGGGTGTCATGTTACCGGCAGCGATAGAGAATAAGTTGGCTGTCAATGAACGGCTGGCTACCAACCACGTGCAGCTAGGAAGCTAGAACAACCTTTTTTCCTGCTCGTCATAGGGTGCAACGTTCACAGGAACCTCGACAATTCTACAGATTCCCTGCTGACAACGGCGATGGTTCTGGGGTGCTTCGCAGAGCCGCAATCTTGCCAACTTCACTGTAAGAACTGAAAGTCATGTTTCGGACACAGCGTAAATTCTGCAGCCAACGACAGTCAGGCTGTTTCTGATTTCATTCCCCTTGGAAGCCAGTTCACGGGAGCTGGGCAGGATCAATCGAGAGATTGTCGCCGGCCGAGGTGGGCCTGACAGCTTGGCTGAACACCGGCTGGTCGTGTTGAAGCGGCGGTCGCCTCTGCTCGGTCCTCTGGTATCTCCTCCTGCGTTCGCTATACACCTCGTGCGAGGCCCAAGACGCTATGTGAGGGCAGTATTGCGTGTGCTGATGTCTGGAGATGAAGGCCATCGGGCGCACAACGTGGCTTGTTACATCTCCAGTTGGGCGCAAACTCTCCTTGCCACGAAAACGCCAACGCTGTTGGCCATGAGGGTCTCCTTCCGGATCACGGCAGCATCCAATCTCTCTTCTGTCTGGCCAGATCTGTGCTCCTATCCTGAATCTTGCTAGCCATTTCGAGCCCAGTTCGCCAGCTCGTGTGACCGATAGCGGCTTAAGATAGATGCTTTTCAAGAGCTTGGCCTTGCACTCCTTGTCGCAGCTGCAGGAACCCGCTGCCGACCTCCCAATTCGAGCTTCCAAACGCCACCACTTTGGCGTGAGGGACCCAGTGGACGCTGCACCACCGGTCGTGACTGGTGAACGGAAGCCTCCGCCACGAGGATTGTGGTCGCTTGCCGCCGCGGTCCCCTTGCTGGCAATTATCTCGATACTGTAGTGCAGAGGCCCACTACTTCTGGTATTTTTGCAGCTTCTCGTAAACATGCTGGACCACCGCTCGGTATGGTCTTTCCTTCAAATGTCGCCTTCCTCCTGCTAACCCACAGCTATTCACTGCAGGTCTCATGAACCTGGCGTATTTGTGCCGGCCTGCTGCTTTTGCCTACTTTCGTTAATACTGGACGTACGTTTGCGTTCGAATAAATACTTCCCTTGGACACTTTGGATCTTTGGCATTCTTACACTCGTTTTACGACCATAATGCGCTTCAACACCTTCACTTCTCTGACCACTGTGGCCGCGCTTGCCTCTGCGCAAGCACCGAGCATCAAGAGCTACACCTCATTACAGATCTCCGGCGGTGACGCCTGGAGAAACATCTCACAGATCGCCGATGAGACGATGCGATCAAATGTTGGCTCTCGACAGAATGCGGCATGCACATACGACAATGCCGATGTGAGGAAAGAGTGGCGTACTCTGTCACCCGAAACTCGCAAGAGCTTCACAGACGCAGTCATTTGTCTGCAAGAAATGAAGCCACAAGTCATGACTTCCGCTCAAGCTGCCGACTACCCAGGCGTCAAGTCTCGTTTCGACGAATACGTCGCCACACACATCAACTATACCATGAACATTCACGACACAGCCGACTTCTTCGCATGGCATCGAACATTCATTCACTTCCTGGAGCAGGACCTGCAGAAGCTATGTGGCTATACTGGAGTCCTTCCATACTGGAATTGGGCAGAAGATTTCGATGCTCCTCAGGACAGTCCGCTCTTCTCTGGCGATGAGTATAGCATGGGAGGCAACGGAAAATTTGTTGCTGGTCGTGCCGATACGTGGCTTGCTGCCCAAGATGTCACATACCCTCCAGGAACTGGTGGAGGCTGCGTGACGGAGGGGCCATTCAGCAAGTATGTTGTCAACCTCGGACCACTCGACTTGCCGAATGCCAACAACGTCAACTCTTCTTTCGAATACAACCCACGTTGCCTTGAGCGTGATATCAACCCATGGTTCTCGAAGAACTACAACACCTATCAGAATTTGACCGAGCTTGTACTCAACCAGATCTACGTCGAAGATTTCCAATGGCTTTCGCAAGGCTACAATAGCGATACCAACAAGTTTGGTGTCCACGGTGGCGGTCACTGGCAGATTGGTGGATCCATGATGGACTTCCACTCTTCTCCAAGTGATCCTCTTTTCTATCTACACCACGGCATGGTGGACAAGTAAGCTCTTCATGTAGCCCTTGGCTCTCGACCCGAGTACTGACATGCGACAGGATATGGACAGTATGGCAAAACCTCGACATCTACCGCCGCCAGAATGTAATCTCAGGAACCGCCACACTCGGTTGCGATGTCCCTGACTGCCCAGCCATGACACTCAATGACAAGCTTCCATTTGGCTTCGTCGCCGCCGATCCAGTCTTCAAAGACGTGATGGACACCTTCAGTGGACCTTTCTGCTACCGATACGAGTAGTATTGTTGACCGTACAGGAGGAAACTTACTAGATGGAGGAATGGTTGTAGATGCGACTGGTGTAATGAACTTTACGACTCAATCTTGAACGGCCGAAATAGATTTGGATTAGATTGCAAGCAAAGTTTTGGAATTGACAGAAAGATTACGCTGAAGCAGTAGCGATGGATGGAATCTGGTTGCAGCTGTATTGAAAGGTACTGCAAGGCAGTCAACTGCAAGTAGGAGGATTAGGCACGAAGTGTTGTAATGTAATGCACAAAAAAGCTTCAAGCCCAAATGTCAGCCCATATGATCCTACTTCATATTGTGGCTGCTCGACAGGTCTTGCATCCTCTTCACAACTTCGCCTTCTTCCCACCACCACCACCACCAACATTCTCCATCCCATGGATCCCCTTCACCCCGTTCTGAGAAAACTCCGTCACCCTCTTCAAAAACTCCTCACTAAGTCTAACCATATCCCCATCCACTTTCCTTAAATCTCTATTCAACCTCTCAAACTCCATCCTTTCCCTCCATCTCTGCAAATCCCTCCCCAAAAACTCCGCCGCAACTTTCGCGCAAGCTTCAGGGTTTTCAAAGGGCGCTAGATGTGACACTTTCGGAATCGTCACCTTTTCAGCTGAGGAGCAAAGTTTAACTTTTGCCTCAAGAATATGGTCAGGTACTGGATTACGTTCAGGAAACACGGACAAGGTTGATGGGCGTAGAAAGGGAAGTTTATGATATGCTGACATGATTTCTGGACGATAGAAGGGGCCGAATATGGCTGATGGGGAGTCGATGTCTGGGGATAAAATTTGATGGGCGGTTGAGGTTATTGGTTGACCTGGGGTGTAGGAGAAGAAGGATCGACCGTATGTCCAAGCTTCTTGAGATTTTGGCATTCGTAATGTTATGGTTTCGGGGCACTCGTTTGGGTAGAGGAGAGTAGGTGTCTTTCGAAGGCCGTACTTGAGCCAGCGATCTAGGACTTGAGGATTCCAGGATTTTAGGGATTTCTTGAAGAATTTCTCCGCGCTCGAGAAATTGGGCCAGAGGTCGGGACGTGAGCATGCCATTTGTAGGATCATGGGGCCTACGCTCATCATGTCGGCGCCGATTGTTGGGTCGAAAAGGATTAGGGAGGCGAAGAGTCGGGGATGAAAAGTGCTGAGCTCGATTAATGCTACGCTGCCGATGGAGTGGGCGAGACCGACTATGGGTTGGATCATTTCTTGTCGGAATTCGTTGATTATTTGGAGCACGTCTCGGGCGTAGTCGAACGTGGATGGGTCGTCGCCAAGGGTTTTCTCGTTCAAGACGTAGCTCCCTCCGTGGTTGGATGAGTCGATGGCCCAGATGGCGCGGATTCGGACGCCATGCTGCTTGCAATGTTTGAAGAGATCTTCGAAGAGAGGTTCGTATAGCTCTTTAGGGAATGAGCTGCCCTGAGTTGCGATTACGGTCACATCGCCCTCATGTGGCTCTTGGTTATCTTGAGGGATATATTGCTTCACTTCAAGGTATTGCACGTCGCTGTCGCCATTTCTGGTTGTTCCGGGATAGTTTCGTACATGCTGTCCTTTCACGACATGTGTATTGGTTACGAATGGCGACGTCGCCATGGCCTCTGGTAGACCAGACTATGCGTGCTCGTCTGTCCAAGGAGGGTTTCGATATGTCGACAGATGGCTGGTCGCTGGAAAGCGAGAAAAAGAGAGCTTAATTTGGAGCAAGTTAACAATAGTGAAGTCAAAGGATCAAATACCACCATACTGGAACAGCTGCGCTAATAAAGGTCATCCTAGTATCCAAGCGCAACTTTACTCAGCTCCAGCCTCGCACGATCCCCATTTGGTGAGCCGAACAAGGGCGTGCGGCTTTCGCTTCGACGGAATCCTTCGAGTTCAGTTAGGCCGAAGGGTGGGAAAGCTCACATCTGCATAGTTGTACATGACGACAGATCACTGTCCCAAATATCTCTGACCAAGCACTCGTCTCGATCCCACTGGAAGATCGAGACAATGCTGCAGGTGGCTTGAGTTCGAAGCAATGGGGGGTCCGAGATCAGAAACTCAGCCCTATTGGCACCCCGGGAAGTTTCGCAGACTGCAGCACAATAGTCTGGAGTTGAGGTGAACGTCGAACGGCATAGTGAGAACAAAATAAGACTTTCAGCGAAGCATGAGACATCTCAGAGGCAATCCCTTGCGTATCCGCCATGATGCAATGACACTCAGGCATTCGAATGTCGTACAAGACTTTGTACCAGCCATGCCACTTCGCCCATGGATCGACAGAGAAAAGCATTGGGGATAGCAAAGACTTCGTCAATAGCCCGAAGTTATTCTCTCCCGTGATGGTGGCCAGATAGATTGGCCTCATCGTCTTCCACATTCTCGAGCCAATGTTGCACTTTGCTGTCGGCAGACCTAGACCTCGCTTTTCTGGTCGTGGCTGAAGATGTGTATGTGTAGCTTGCCGATCTTGACTGTTCAGCCTGATTTCGAGGCCCTGCGGTAGATTCCTTCTCTCGATCATGGTATCCAGATGCTGCTCTGTCAGTCGGATCGTGGAAACGGGGATCGTGGTAATGGTAATCAGCTTGTTCGGGAGACAATTCCATAAAGTCAGCTACCGATGCTGACCATGGTCCAGAAGGCACAGGGCCTGAAATCGGCTGATTCGGTGCATGTCCATATGGGATTGAGCATGAGCTGTTTTGAGGATGAATAAGATGTCGTGTCTCGGCATCCCAATTTCTTCCCAGCTTGCGAGTCAAGCTGTAGAACGGGTTGCCAGGCATAATGGTAGTGATTTCCAACTCGGTTGATCCGCCCTCAAGGTCTGATGCTGCCCATATATTTATCGTGATGGGATCTAATGCCACTCAAAGTCCTGAATGCGTTGCTCAAAAGACCTCTTCCGTCACTCGACGTCCAAACCAAGTGGCAAGCTCATCCTCTTCGTCCTCTTCCGCACCAAGGAGGAAACTTGTCAACTTCAGATTGTCAGTGCCAGTATCGCCATCTGGCCAGTCAACCCGACACGGCGCGCCCTTTGCCTCAAGCATTTCCTTGGCAGTACCCCAGCTGAAGCGACATTCATTACCCCAACCAAAGACTGGGTCCATATTCGACTTCAGCCAGTTCGAGCATCTTGCGTCAGAAGGATAGCCAGAACCCCATTCCATGTCGGTCGTGGCGGCGGCACCTGCGAAAGCCCAGTACAAGACCTCGAGAGCGACGTCTCTCGTGACCTTGGCGCAAACAGAAGCGGCGGAAACACAAGGATACAAGCTGTCGGCTTTCTTCGCTACGGTAATGTTCAGAGCTGGGAATATCTTCTCGAGCTTCTTCTGATAGACTTCTGGTTTGCCGATCGTGTCGATGTACACTTCTCTGATATTGACGCCAGAATCCAGTACCTGCTGAATAAGGTCGATAGTCGCATCCATGGCTTGATTGTTAAGATTGTAGACTCCATTGGGCCTAAGCATCGCAGAAGAAATGTCCTTGGCGGATAATGATCTTGTAGCCCATCCGCAGTGCTGATATAGGTCCGTTTCTGCAGTGCATATCCTTTTCATCAGTTCGGAGCGTACTGCTGGAGTAAGAACTTTCGAGTCGTCAAATTTGTGCGTGTCGGCCAGCAACGATCTATGCAGAGTGGTTGGCAGGTAGTACAGTGCGTACACCATTGGACCAAGTACTGGACCTCTCCCTGCTTCATCTACGCCCAGCACACATTCCGTGGTCATATCGTCTTTGATGGTTGGTGGGATTGCAGAATGGTGAGTATAACTGTCTCCGGCTAGTACTCTCGCTTTGTGTATTGAAGGTGGAATGAAGACATCAGCGGCAGGGGTCTCCAGGGCCACATCCTGAGTGTCCGGAGCATCTTCCATTACTTCGTCCATGGGCTGGCTCATGTTGGCGGGGCTTGATCTGAGACTTTAAAGCCGTGTTGATAGTGTTCAAGATGAAGTCTGTGGAAGACGCGCCGCGTGTAGAAGCGCGCGTAGTGGGCTGGTAACGATGGCCTATACCTTCCCTAACGCAAAGTACTCCTTCGCAAAAGCCTCGGCGGGAAGAGTCCGATCTAGGACAGGCCTTGAGCGTCATCTGCAGCAGGACCTCGGTATTGTGGCTGCATCACAAGCTGCGAAGTCGAGGTAATAGAAGTACCTCGAGTACCCGGGATATCGTGAGTGTAGGCATCGATACTGTTTCTTACTAGTTCTATCCTTGTCGCAACTCCTCTTTCTTTTCGCCGTCAACCCGAACTTTCACGCGACCTCATACAAAGACCGCCAAAATGTCAGAGAAAGTACGAATGCGCCTAGCATCAGAGAGATAGAGAGGATGTCCACTAATGCAGATACACAGGAAAGCGCAGCTCAGCAGAGCACCGCCGAGCAGCAGAGCGACAATGTGGTTCACGCACTTGCAGGAGCGGGCGGAGGCTTGCTTTCAATGGCTTTGACGTTAGTTTGGAGAGCATAGAAGATGATCGCGATGCTGAGCAAGACAGATATCCATTAATCACCCTATCTACAAGAGCACAAGTCGAGAAAAAGAAGGCATCATCAGGGACACTGGCTGCGGCTAAGCGTATTGTGGATCGTGAGGGCATAATCGGTCTATATGCCGGTTTGGACAGTGCTCTGTTCGGCATCACCGTCACGAACTTCGTATATTACTACTGTGAGGAGGAGGCCCATATCATTGCGAGGCGGACCGGACTTGCTGACACTACACTTCAGGGTATGAGTTCTCACGAGCATTTTTCCAGAAGTCCAGCGGAAAGAAGAACCTCAGCACACTGGAATCCATGGCAGCAGGAGCTCTAGCCGGTTCAGCAACCGTCATGCTCACAAACCCAATCTGGGTGGTAAACACCCGCATGACAGCTCGTGAGAACGAGTCGACGGAGACTCTCCCAACCAAGGAGGGCGAGAAGCCACGAAAGACCCAAACTCCCGGCACAATCTCGACCCTCCTCAAGATCATCCGTGAAGATGGCTTCACAAGACTTTTCGCAGGTGTCCTGCCAGCTTTAGTGCTCGTCATCAACCCAATTCTTCAATACACGATTTTCGAACAATTGAAGCAAATGGTTGAGAAACGAAGAAAAGTCACACCGACTGATAGCTTCATGCTTGGTGCTCTTGGCAAGCTTGCAGCGACTTCTATCACATATCCATACATCACAGTCAAGTCGCGAGCACATGTTGCCAGCAAGGATAGTAAGAAGGAGGGTATGACTGCTACTCTCAAGAGAATCTATACCGAGGAAGGTGTTGGTGGTCTCTACGGAGGTGAGATCACAGCTTTGGACTCAAACTTTCCCTATGACCACTGCTGACGATGATTATAAAGGTATCGGACCAAAGGTCACACAATCGGTCATCACCGCTGCATTCCTGTTTGCATTCAAGGATGCACTTTACAATGCCACCGTCAAGGCTCGCAAGACTTTGACTCAGAAGGCATAAATGATACCCAACACAATCTAAGCGGAAGATGAGCCGTGAAGCAAGGTCTGAAGGTGGAGGATGAGTGAGCTGACGACTATGATGAAGGCGAAGGCGCGAACATGACGAGATGCCATATTTTGGCGCTGAGGACGATATAGGAGGAATCACCATTTACACTCTCAATCTCGTGATTGTACAAATTTGATATACTAGGAAATGGAAAGAGTATTGCCACAGGAGCTTGAGATGAGAACACACAAGCTTTTCATATATGTCAAATGCTTCAATTATATCCACAAGTTACCAAGAAGAATGGAAAGGCTACGTAAGTGCGAGAAAGGGAAGACGACATTCAACGACAAAGGTGATCAGCGAAGCTCGCACTGCTACATCAACCATCACACACCCCAGCAGTAGTCCACCAACTGAAGTCAACGCGGTGACTATCACAACCATTACAACCCAGCACTACTTCAATGCCCAATGTTAAGACTGGCCATTGTTTTGTCCGACGCCAAGTCCTGCTAGTGTCGGCAAGGTTGTTCAGCATCGGAGGGGCTGTATATGTGGGTGCGCGGGAATGTCGGGTAGGTGCTGTGCAAGTGCTCGCGCGACCATTACCAAGATGCTCACGAAACACAGCGGTCGCTCCAATGGGGTATACATCGCATCTCATCTTCAAATTTCTGCTGTGTCGGCCGTATATGCAACAATCGAAGGTCCAGGTCGGAATGCATAGCTCGTGCTGCTGCCGTCGTCGTCCTGCCTTCTATCCAACACCTGTATCGACGCCATCGCCATGATATCCGACCGCATCACTGATCATTGACCATAATTACTTTTTTGCTGGACCCGAACGCCGTGCTGTGGTTTGAGGTGATGGATTGATTATCTGAATCTGGCGGAGCAACGACCCATGACTTCGCCTTGACAGACAAGCTCGGCACTGAACTCGGAACCATCGAGGGTGAGGTAGATGTCGAAGTAAACTCGGTAAAAAGTGCCTTGAGGTGTGTCCATGCGTTCAAAGTCCTTCTCCAGATTCTTTCGGCTCAGGTCAGAAGTAAGGGTAACAACCTCCTTGATTCCTGTATCGAGTGTCAGTAACAAGCCGGCGCGATGTACACGAGCTGACTTACGTGGATCCTTGGTATATTCTGGGCACACGTCTTCGTCGCAAGCATACAAAACGTCTTCGTACATGAGCGTGGCGCCAGGTGCGACCTGTCGGAAGAATGAAACTTTGACCGGCTCGCCAATCTTGACTCTTTGGCCCTTTTGCACGAAGATTTGACGCGTGTATTTGCAACGATCCTTGCCGTCGAGGGATGGCACCCGGTACTGCTCGGGATGGTGACCCTCTTTGAACGGCTGCAGAGTTGCCATGAGGTAGTGTCTTCTTGCGACACGTGATGTGATGACACGCTCGGTGATACCAGCAGTGACAGCTCCCTTAACAATCGCGGCCACGGAATCCATAGGTCGGACCACCTTGTTCTGGAACTGTGGCGGTACGTGCAGCTTGATCTGCTGGAAAAGGTATTCGGAGGCACCAAAACCTCCAACGACAAGCACATTCTGTGAATCATTAGTACTGCGCATCACCAGAGTGATCGCCCAAACTCACCTGCAACGATCGGTTCTGTGCTTGAATGGCAATGATCTGGTTCCTGACAAGTTCCAAAATGCGGTTGACCACAGGCTCGAAGCACTGTAAGATCTCCTCATTCGTGAATGTCATGTATCCTTCCTCAATGCCAGCCTCTGGGAATTCAGCTTCAATGCCGACATCGACAGCCCACTTTTGGCCATTGTTTCGGAAGTCGGCCTTTATTCGGTTCTCGAAGTCCATGATACATTTGGCGTAGACTTTGCCTGCGGTCTTAGAGCCATCGGGCAGCTTCATCTTCCTGATCTTCGCACGCAAGATGTTGGAGAAATTTCGATTGAGAGCCGTGGAACCACACGAATCACCAGAACCAGCTGTGCATTCTGCCACCGTGAAAGGCGACTCTTCCTCAACTTCGTAGGCGATCAAATCGACTGTACCACCACCGCAGTCAACGATGAGAACAGCGTCATGCACCTTGAGATTCAAGAGACCAGTCTTTGAACAGAACATCGCCGCTGCTTCTGGTTCGGAGATCAGAGTCAATCGATTGTCATTTTCGTCGCGAAGGAAGCCAGCTTGGATAGCAGCTGCTCTCGTCGCAGCCTTTCCGGCATCATTCCAAATGGCAGGCACTGTCAAAAAGTACCTGATATTGCGCTCTTCTCGGTTGAACACTTCTCCAAGTGTCTTCTGAAGCTGATTTCTCATGGCTTGTCGGAGCTTGAAGAGGTAGTCTGCGGCAACATCGATCTCGGACTTGCCCGGTGGAAGCGGTGGCAGGTTGATCGGGTCGATGTACGTGTTTCCAGACAGCATCAGCTGAAGCTTGAACCACTCCACCTTTTGCACGCCTGGTTTCGGGTAGCCTGTTGGCGCGAGCGCCTCAGCGATGTCTGGACCCCATCCGACGACCTGTTGGTGCTGGTCATAGTACAATACAGTAGGGATCTGTAGATCATGGTCAGTCAGCTTAAGGCTGAATGTCTTGGCATGGCGGTGTGCTCACCTTTTGCTTCGTCTGCGTGCCTGCGCCTGGCCATTCGACGATAATATCCTCTTTGGCCTCGGTATTGGTCGCAAAGGCGAAAGCGACACCAGAGAACGTAGTACCCTAGACAGCATATTAGTACACGCCAAGAGACCCAAAATGCATGTTTCCGTACAAAGTCAATGCCAACGATCAGCTGTGCTTTGCTTCTTTGACTGCCCTCCATCTCGCCTACTGGTCTTGGGCCGGCGTAGGAATGCGGTCCTTGTGGGTGCTGGCCGTAGCCGTAAGGCTGTTGACCTTGCATTGGGTAGCCTGGCGGAGCGGGCTGGTTGTACAGCTGTTGCGCGTGCTGTGGAGCGTAGGCATGTCCGCCGCCAGTGTTGATGGGCGGCGGAGGCATTGGGCTCGAGGGTCTGCCTGCGTTAGGATGCCCTGGAGCACCTAGATTACTGCCCGCATTTGCGTACTGATATGACGGCGGCCTGCCAAGCGGCGCCTGCTGCTGGTTGGGGTTCATAGCGGCCAGCGAGGTGGAGGAGGCGTTGGGGTTGCCTACTGCTGGCGCGGTGCTGCTCTGAGATGTCGGCGCGGTGCTGGGAGCAGTGGTGCTGCCGGCGGACGAGGAGGGCGGGACGGTGCCGTTCGTGCTGGCAGCGCTCGATCGCTCTCGAGCTGCGGGCGGTGAGGCGGTGGGAGCGAGGTTGGTGGTCGAGTTGGAGCTCTGGGAGGTGGCGACGCTGTTGTTGCTGCTCGATCGACGTGTCGAGCCAATAATCTTCCGGAATCGCTGGTTCATAGAGGCTCGCACCTGAAGGCTCTCTGGGAGAGCAAGCAACAAGCAGCGGCAAGTGGTGTCAGACGATTAGGCCAGGCAAGGCAATGGCAAGCTCCGGCGGCGGCAGCGGCAGCGGCAGTGCAGTCTCGGTGGGTGGTCCAGTCCGCAGGAGATCCAAGGGCCGGAAAGCAGAGCGAGCGAGCGAGCAGGTGCAATGCTGGCTGGGCTGGGCAGGCAAGGCAGCGCAGCTTCAGGCAGACTGCGGGTGAGGGACGCAGATTAGTGGTTGGGCGGATGGGTATGGATTCAGTCGGGATCGGTAAGGCAGCGGTAGCGGCAGCGGTCAGGTATCACTCAGCTCGTCAGGCTTCCTGCGCAACTGCTGAATAGGCGCAGAGCCACGAGAACTGGCGAGACGCTTGACGGAGACGAATGCGAATAATGCTTGCTGACTGAGACTCTGACTGCGTGCCGTGCGAACGAGCGAGGCGGCCAGGGGCAGGGCAGGGCAGGGCAGAGCAGCGAAACAACGACTCCAGCAGCAAGCAAGCGACAAGCACTGCCTCTGCGCAATTTGGCCGACAATAATCAGCCTCACAGCTAGTTCGAGTAGGCTGGTGGGTATCCCAACTGCCCATACTGTATTCGCAGTTGATCTCCCGCGCACATCAGAAATCCTGTCCGGCACCGCGCACATTGACTGCGCCTTGCCAATGACGAACTCAGTATTCTCGGCCATGTCTCATATCGTCCAACGTGGAAAAGGCAAAATCGAAAGCTTGACGAGATTTCACAAGGACCTGGCGTTTCAAACATCCTCACACACCAGACCCTGGTCACTTTCGCTGTAAATCATCCGCACATGATGCACGGCCGGCCCGCCCCAATCAATCTGTTGACGAGATTTGAGCATCCACTGCCGCGGTTTTTGCTTCAAAGGGAAATGCTCATGTAGGGCAGCTTCTCTCGATCATAACGTCCTTTCTACTATCATTGAACCAATTTGCCTTGCCACCAACATCGCCCTCCGCGAGATGATAGTAGTGCTCACCTCCAACACGATCCCATCCACGACGAAAATCCCGGTCGACTTCGCATCTCCCGCATAAGCAGAAAACGGCTAGTGCTCATCTGAAATCCGCCAATAGCAAGGCGCAGCATGCATTACTTTTCAGCTTGCGCAAGCCGGGGACACTTGCCCTGCCAAATCCGACATCACACACACAAGTACACTGACAAGCTTAAGGAGAATTGCTTCCTGCTCGGTAAGTGGCGTACCGAGACACTGCAATTCTGACAATTCAATGCTTTGAAAGACACGTGCAGACTTAACCGAGACAAGCCCAGCCCAAGCCGTTCTTCACCGGTCAGGTGAAATTATTGATCATGTTCCACGTTGGGCATTGTTGTCGATCGCCTGCTGCACGACATGCGAGGCGAGTTCTGTACAACGCATCGTTCGACGTTTGTTCGATGGCATGATCGTTCGTCTCGTAAGACCTCCTGCAGGAATGAGTCTCGGCGTCACCTGCAGACAGGAACCTACTTCGAGAAAAATTGAAGACGAGCGAACACATTTTCCACAGATCAAACTTGACTTTATTGCGTTGAATAATTCGCTGTATGCATACCCATTCCTCGAGATCGAAATGCGCACAGTGAACGTTGCTGCACAAACGTAGTAGAGTTCTCGGCTTGCCTCGATAAACTTGTTCGGAGGCTTTTGAAGGAACTGTTGGTCTGATCTATCAAATTTTCGTCAAACATGCTTGGATCAAGCGACGGGGACATCTGGTTAATAGTGGTTGACAGGCTCTGTGGATCTTGAAAGAAACACTGGACGGCTTGCGCCATTCACTGCCGCAGAGCCGGCAATGACTTCTAGGATTCGTAGCAGTTTCCACACACGACGACGCGTGTCTCATGTCAACAATTTATGCCCGGTCCTTTGCACGCAGGCGTTTGCGAGAGTGGTGAAGGTGAATGCTGTTGATTTTATTACGAGGTCCGTGAACCTCAATAAACATATGTCATTTGGCAGCTACATAAGCTCAAGGTATAAGAGAATGAAGCTTACCGCCTCACTCCACATCTCGTCTAGCATCCGCAGTTAATATGGAACAGCCGCTGGTCACGTACCGTTCGTCCCTTTTAGAATCCTCGTTCCTCGCCGAACGAACTTCAATATCACCTTTTTTTCTCCTGCGTTTTCTGTTTCTTCTCGGTCGATCGCCTGTATCCCGTGAATCGTATTCGAGGTACCTACCTCGCTCGATATCTTCTTCAATTGCTTTCGGTTTGCGAATGGGTCCTTGATGGTCGGGATAACGGCGGTGTTGTGGCGCGCGTATGGATCGAATCGGGATCGGAGTCTTTTTTCAGGCATATCGCGCCACACGTCAGTCGATTGCGGTCGTCTGCGCCATAGCTCGATTCGACCAGTGCATCTGCTACAATTGCGTCCTGCGTCACCGAAAGCTGATAGTGATGTTAGGTTTTACAAGTTTGGGCTGTCACCCGAGCCAAAAGTTTTGGGTGGGAAAATGGAGTCATAGCAATGTCTTTTCAGCCGGCTGAGCCATTCGGCGTAACAGACCCATTTGCTTTGGCGGCGGTCATGCCTGGTACGTTGCCAGACTGTCGGCGCTTAGCAGGATCCAGATTCTCCTATAACACAGATGTCAGCGGTTTGTGCGATTCCTGAACAATGAACGAGGTGCCAGATAGTTGACGGTCGTAGCAGCTTCCTCCTGGCATGCTCAATACTCACGTCCAGGCCACTATTGGTGAAACTTCGCTTCTTATCGTTCTCGGCAGCTGTTTCTGTCTTCTTCGCCTTCTTCTTCTTGACTGGGCGCTTCTCGCCTTCCGTGAAGAGATCGTCAGGTAGTTGGTGGCTGCCATCCGTTAGCTTTTGAAGCGATTTCCAGAGAAAAGGCCACTCACTCGCGAACATGCTTGATCTGTACAGAGTGCACATTACTGTCATAGCCATCCCACTCGAGCACTTGTCGTTTGAAGTCCTGGATGGGCCAGGAGATGTCGAGATTCTTCGCACCTGCAATCACGGTCAGCCTGCGGGAGGTGTTAGTAGAGATGACGGCGGACCTTTGATCAGCTCTATTCCTAGGTAGAAGGTTGTCGTCCAGATCTCGGTGATGTCGTTCTTCTTCTCGACGGCCGTTGAATCAGCAGCTGCGTTTTGCATCGTGTTTCCATCGTCTTCCTCGTGAGCTGCGACTTGTGCGGCGACCGTTGCAGATTGCTCGGCAGTTTTGGACTCGCCAACGTGAAACTCAAGGCCTCCCGCTAGAGTCTTCTCGATATCGGCCTCGCTCCGACACTCATGTCGGCGTGCAATTCCCTTGTTGAAAGGCTGAACCAAGTTCACACTGTCTGCATCAGATTGCTCGATGCCCGACAGAAGACGTTTGACTCTCGACTGTACCAGGCCAGACCAGGCTTGCTGTGCGTCTTTCGACCGAGCCGCCGTAATGATGCAGATGTAGTGTTGGTAGGCATCGATGAAAAAGGTATGCTTGGCGAACAAGTCTTTCCACGGTCGCTTTCCCTCGTAGACTTCATTCACGATTTTCTCTCCACGATCGGCTTCCTTCTTCAATACAGCCATTGTGGAAGGCGTAATCGTATGTGTAGAATTCATGCACGGATATGCAGGGGTGATGACTGGCATCAAATGGCGCTTGTCTCCAAGATTGGTGGTTGGGTCCCACTCAGTCTTCCCCAGCGGACCTTTCTCTCTTGCCTGTAAGTAGATTGGTGAAGGCCACGACCAAGTCTTGAGCAGCCAGAAGAACTTTTGGACGATCTTAGGTGCGGCAGCATTCGGATAAAGCTGGCAGACTCGAGCCACTATCATGCCATATGCAACGCCGCCTGGGTAGCAAGCAATCGCGCCGTACACGGCCCTCTTTTGAGCCCACAGCTTCACAGCTCGCAACGCGATGCGGAAAATGCGAGTTTGCGGCACCAAGGTCAAAATACGGTCGGTCACTCGAGTGCCGTTGACACACTTCAGATCCGTGTCGTCCAATCCACGAAGCAGGTTCGTATCGTTCAGGTCCAGATTCGTCGGGATGGAGTCGCGCTGTAGATTCGCAAAGATCAGATCAATATCAACGCCCATGAGCTTCGTTTTGATGATGGGCACAGCCGCCGCAGGAACCACCACCATTTCTGTGATCTCCTCTGGCTTGAACGTGGCGCGAATCATGCTCGGCATGCGCTCAAAGAAGTCGTCCCGAGAGACATGCTTCGGCGCAACCATGAGAGAGTCGATATCAGATCCCGGCCCAAAGACGCCGAGACGATAACTGCCGTATGTGAAGATCTTCCCACCCGCCTCTTTCAGTAGTTCGGGACTCATGCCTTTCTTCTTCCCCACATCCTGGACCAGCTTTTGTAGCAGCTTCTGTAGTCTCTGCAGCACCAGATTCCTGTCAAGTGTAAGGATTCATCGTGCGTGAGTCGTAGTGTGTACTTGACTTACCTCTTTGCAGTGTCCTCTTGCGACTCGAAGTTGTTCTGTGCCTTCAATTCAGTCAACAGTGTTTCGCCGAGCTCTGTCTCTTGCTTTGTGGGCGGCGCGGTCGAGAGCGGTGGCGAGACTCCGAACTGCGCTCCATTGGAGTCGGCCATGTTGGCAACGCGTTATGGATGTTAGAAGGATGAAGAGGTGGCCGATTGTCGCGCTCCTAATGCTTCATCGAAGTGCCTACTCAAAGAGAAGAGGCGGGGCGGGCAGCGGGAGGGCGCACGCGGGATATCAATGCGACGCCCTTTACCTGCCCGGAATCTGCGAAAAGCGAGCTCACTGCCGACAACGTAAATTTGAAGATGGCAGGTGCAGAAACGGTTTTGAAGCGCCAGGTTGAGCTCGCGGCTGCCAGACTAGCGCTGTTCTGCCGCTTCGGCCCGGGCTCCGATCGCGTGGGTGAAGCACAGACTGGCGATCGCATCAACAACCAAGACCAAGACCAAGACCTCTTTCACTCAGTGCTCAGAGGGGTTTTGAGACAGCACGTGCCTATACAACATGTCTGGGCTCCATCGTAGTGAGCCACAGTACGTCAGTACTTAACACTTATTGTAAGATGTAGTGAGAGTGCCGACCAACTGAGACGAGAAAATTGATGTGGAAGACAGAAAGCGTGTTCCTGCATTATAATGTACAACTGCTTTCCGAGCCGGCTCACGCTACCTCGACTGTGCTACAAGTACATTTCGTCATGGTTTGAACATCTGTTGCAAGGCGTCATTCAAGATGCTGACGTTGTAATCAATCAACACTCTTTTGTCCGCCGTGCTCCCTTGTCCCATCACACATATCAGCGCAAGGTATCTACGCAATATCGTTAGCAGGAACGCAAGAGCAATAGATTGCTTCACATACTCGTTGATCTCCCTTGCATAGATATAAGTGTTGCCACTCTTGTCGTAGGTGATCAGGCTCTCGCTGGGAGCACTTCCTTGGCCATCATCACTGTCCGCAGTGGATTCTCCATCACGGCTCTTTGGCTCCCAACCATATATCTGCTTGATGTCGACGATCACATCGACATAGTCAGAGCAGACTTCATAGTCCTTTAGAAACGTCGGGCTGGCATCGGTTGCGAGGTAGATCTTGCTTGTTGTATCGAACAGGTATGCCTTTTGTATCCGACAGCTTGCGCAAAGCTTGTTAAGCAAAGCCTCCATGGCAGGCAACTGCGGAAGCAATTTCTGTACGACCTTGCTCATGGCCTCATAGATTGAATGATCGAAGATACTGGTCTGGTAGAAAGCGACGCCTCGTCCCGCATAACCGGCGTCCGACAGCTCGTCCTGGACTCGTTGTCGTACATCTCGATAAGTGTCGTATTTGTACTCCTCGGACAGCCCATCGATCTTGTGAATGAAGACTTCGAAGTTGATGCGGGGATAATTGTCCAATAGGAAGGTGGCAGTCTGTATCAGATGGCTGATGCTGTTGAAATATTCGTCTTGGATGTCAATGACCCATACCACAGCGCCGACTGAGCCAAACACTGCTTCACGGTCAAAATCGGGGGATAGGTAGGAAATATTCGTTGGTAGCTCTGAGCTTTCCAGTTTCATAAATGAACTGCAGCAGAATCAGCATTGACATTCATGCAATTGGCAACGAACATACTCCATGGCCGCCGAGTCGATCTTGCTTGTCGGCTCTAGAAAGAGCGTTTCGGCAGGAGACAGCTTTTCGAATAGGACTTTCTGAATCGAGGACTTTCCACTCCTAGAGGGCACCGGTGAGCTATTGCACAATCATAACCAGGCAGCAAGTCGACTGACCTCCTCATGCCCATGAAGAGCACTTTTGGGTTGCCTTTCCGTCGAGTATGGCCATATCTAGTGACCGCGTCCAGACTCTGCCGAGGATACACATCATCAGCATAGTCCTGCTGAATGGCGTCTCGCTGTGTCAGATAATCATTCTGCTTAGGCGACGTGCTCTGCGATGAGACATTTGACGCCGCCGTTGATGCAGTTGAACTTGTCGCATAACTCGACTGATGGAAAGAAAGTTCGAAAGGATTCGGTTTGTTGCTAGGCGCGGGTGTAGGCTGTGGACTGAGGATGTTGTGAGAGAAGAGTGTGCGCATGACGAGGACTGTAGATGTGACACGTCAGAATTAGCCCGAACTTGACTGAAAGAGTTTCTGTTTGCGAATTGAGACGATGATTCTTGCGAACGGTTGTGGTAGGAGCTAGCTTTTTCGCTGCCCGATGTTTATGCTCATGATTTGAGACGGTGAAGCTGAAACGTATCACCGTCTTGTGGGAACGAAGTTTGAGGGACTTACACAGTGTCGACAGAGGTAGGCAGCCGCACAAATCCGTCTGATAGATCACATCTCAATGGGTAATGGCCGGACCCGCGCCTGGAGCGTGTTACGGAAGATAAGGATCATTTTCGCGATGCAGCATTGGAGACCACGATGCCAGCAAGGACGACGCTTCCTTTTGAATAGACGAACGGGATAGCCTCACCTCCATGATCGCAAGCTCAAGTCACATACCGCCACGGCTACTTCTGATATCAGGGCTCCTCCTTGCTGCCGGCAGCGGCTGATCGGGCCAGCAAGCTAACCATTCACCGCCAGATGTTTGGGCTGCAAGATTCGCCGCGGACCAGTGAGATGAAGTCGCGGTCGATGGACACGCGATGCCGTCCTGCCGGTAGTGCGAGTCAAGATGCCGGTCGCTTTTTCGTGAACGGTTCTTGGTATACCACAGCGTCTCTGTACCGAGATTGCGGGAAAGACGTGGGTGTGCTTTATGCAACCTAGGCACTTCAAGCCGCCTCCGCCGGGGATGATAGCGCAGACGGGAGCATGGGAGGGATGAGAAATCCTTGGTGTGACGCTGGTGCTGTGAGCAGTCAAGTGTTCCACGATCGTGACGATATGAAGAAGCAAGGAAGTGGCTGCTTTGTGTGTCATTGTCTTTTCGGCTGCAAAGCCGATACGGCGAGAATTTCGGCAACCTGACACCAATATTGCAGCACAGTGCTGCATCTTGACGAGAAAAGACATATTTCTTCACCACACGTGCTCAGGTACAATCTCGCATTATGAAGACAGATATGCTTTACGAGGGCAAAATCGCATTCGCGCGGGATGCACGAGCGCCAGGTCAGGCTGCGGGTTGCCCATTGCCCATCCCACACGACCTTCGTGTTCCATCATCCCGCTGATTGTACCGTATTGTCACCTTGTCCGATACACCCTCTTAATCAATCCTAGGTAACAGCGAATCCGAGGAGCAGAATGAGACTATACCATTCTATGGCTTTGGTCCTATCTGTAGTACCCACCCGATGCTTGGTCCGAGCCAACCCTCGTTCCTCAGGTGGCTCTACCCGCGTAGCGGGTAGTTAATAGGTCAATAATAATTACAGCTTAGTAATAATATCTCAGGTTGCTAATACTGTATCTACGATATCGTCTATAACCTAAAGCTATAGGTGAATAATCTTCTTCCTATAGGTAATATAAGTAGATCTAGAAGGTATTCCCTTTATATAACGATTAATAGCTATAATACATTGTCTTATATCGGCTTCTTTAGCATAGGCAAGCGCTTTACGTACTTTTATAAGATTACTCTCTTATCGCTTTTAAACGATATTACGCGCGTTCTTTATATATAAGATACCTCCTTTCTATAGACTAGACCTCTTCTATAGATTACGAGCCCTTCTAGCTTCTATTATAATAGTACTATTATTTAGTTTATCGATCGCTTCTATACCTTCGAGAAGCCTAATTTTAGTCGCTTTAAGTAGCTTAGTTAATAGTAAATATATACTATCTAGTATATTCTAATTAAGTAATACTATAGTAAAGCGATTATAAGACCTTATACTACGTAGTATATTAAGTACATTATCTATAGCGATAATTTAAGGTAGTAGAGTAACCTCTCTCTCTCGAGACCGTAGAGACTCGATTTAGGTACGAATCTTAATAAGAACGACCTCCGGATTAAATAGATATAGTCCTATCTTCTTAAAGGAAGATATAATAGTATCCTTCTTTAATGCCTATAGTCGGAAGTACTTAAAGTCTACTAGAAACTCGAGTTTATTATAATTAGTATACCTAGTCCGGATAGCTAAATCTATAGCTTCGGAGTACTAATATTTATAGGGTTAGAATATAACTATATTTAGAGGCTATAGGATAGTAGAAGTATATAAAGGAAGTACGAATAGTATAATATTATTAGCGTCGCAATATTTAATAAATTCCTTCGTTACGTACAATCCGTAGCTATTAAGAAGTAGAAGCCGGAATCCTCTAGTTTAAGTAACCCTTGAGAACTTATCGAAGTACTATACCTACTCTAGCGATAGGACATCGTTTATATGACCTAAGTCGCTTACTCCGACTAGTATATTATCTTCTAAGTATTAAAACTATATATTTAGGTATATTTTACCTTATAGAATAAGTATTAGAGGTACTATAGACCTAGTAGCGCTAATAGCTTTAATAACCGTTAGAGACTCGCGATTATTAGCGGTAGGTAGGAAGTTACGCCTCTTCGGATACTAAGTAAGTATAAACTAGCCTCTTACTATACTAATACGGAAGCCTATCTCGTCTATATTTTATATATCCGATAGTAGTATACTATATTCTATATAGATCTCGTAGTACCGAGTAAACTACTATTCTATATCTCCTACCTTATAAGCGGCGGCTCTAGCTATATCTAACGGTATTATCTTTACTTTCTACTATTAAGGGTTCCTTTCTTTTTATCGATATACCTACGCGGAAGATACTATTAGCGGCGGCGAGGTTAGATCGTCGTAATACCGAGCGAGAATCGAATTAGCGGATACCGACAACTACCGTAGGCGCGTAGATATACCGATCTTATCGTAGCGCTTTAAATACTAGACTATCGCGGCCTCTTAGACCTTATTAAGCTTGCGATAAGTTACTTTACGCGTAGACTTCGATAGCTTACCTAAGACACGGTATCTTAATCGCTAGTACGGTACCTCGAAGAATTTAGCGACTTTAGTAAGCGTAGGGCGTACCTCTTGCTTAGTAAGCTACTTAATTGCTTCCGTAATACGGTCTTCTTCTTCTAAATAAGTCGATATTATATAGCGCGTAAAAGAGCTTAGAAACACGAGGAAACACGTCGATAAGATAATAGTCTACGGATATTATTACTAAGCGGCAATTATCACTAACATGTCGACTACCCGCTACGCGGGTAGTTATGGCCGAGGAACGAGGGAATAACGTGACCAAGCAAGGGTGGGTACTACGGATACACAAGTTCCCGACGAAACGCCAGAGCGGTCTACAACCCGATCCAGCAACACTACGGACTGTTCACCACGCAGAGTGAAAGGACTCTCGTGTCGCTGCGAATGTTACACGTCACATTAACGACACTTGAGCTTGAAGCATGATCGACCATAGCATGCCCCTTCCAAAGTTTAGCAGGTCCTTTTGTGGGCACAAAAATATCCTCGAGCTGATGCATAGTCTCCTGCCGCAAACCAAGGCTCCTTCATCTCACGGGAGTATGACAAGAGCTGGCTTGATCGCATGACCTTGAAATTCTTCCCGCTCGAATAGATCCGAGTGCAGGGCCCTCTCGGCAAGGGCCGTGGTGACCGACGTTGCTGTTAGATGTATGCTTTGGCCACATGGCCTTCCATCTTGATGCTGTTGCGCAGTTGATGACGACCTCGACAGCCTTGATGGAAATCAATTCTATGGCCATACGCCGATATAGCCATTGACACTGATCGAGGGCCAGCTCAAGCAGAGGAAGAACGGATCTCAATCAGGTAACCCGGTCATGAAAGGGCTCAGTCGAGAGTGCGGTGTCCTTCTCCAAGAAGGAGTAGTGTTTCCGATCCCGTGAGGCATTGGAAGCTCTCTCGAATTTCACAGTATTATCATTATTCGTCTGCACGAGCCTGCGAACTGACCTCTGCGCTGCTCTCCGACCAGCAATAATGGTCGCCTGGAGGGGGAGCTTCACAGAGGCCTGAGAGACTGTCGCATCGACGTGGCTGTTATCGCAGCGCCTGCGAAAGCAAGTCGACGATGTCTGATTGATCTTGTGCCGTGATTGTTTGAAGAGATAAAAGAGAGGCTTCGGATACATGTAAACAACAAGATGAAGTGAAATGCATGCATTGAGGCTGCTTCTAATTGCGCAACGTTGCGTCAGAACGTGGGTACGGCCGGCGATGTCGATTGGCTGGGCGTCCCAACGAGCGGAAAGAGCTGTAGAGTTCCTTCCGAGTTCTGGCGATTGGAAAAAGTTGAAGACCTCCTTCTCTATCCATCAACTCGACCTTTGTCGTATCGCCAACCACCAGACATTTGCGCGCACAGTCGCTCCATTACTCCACTCCATCTTAGTCGAACCGCGCATTACCGTCCCTACCGGACACGCTTATCGACATCACGAATCCCTTTCACAACACACAACCGGCACAATGAGCGGCACAGCGACACAACCACCGCAATCGACGGGCAGCCTCAAGCTCGACTCCCTCAAGCAAAATGCTGAGGCCGCTGTCGAGCCCAAGAAGCTGTCTGGCGTCGCCCTCTACTCGCGATTCGCATTCGCCGGCGCTGTCTGCTGTTCCGTCACCCACGGCGGTCTCACACCTGTCGATGTGTAAGTCAAGCCTTAGCACGAAGGAACACAACCAATGGCAATTTCCGGCGCAATCACATAGTACGGCGCGTTCACGTTGCTAGTGAAGAGAAGGAATTGGACGCGACTCATTGGGCTGGGGATTATGAAAAACTTGAGAAACATCACTAACAGAAGCCATTGATCAGCGTTAAGACCCGTATCCAGCTCGACCCAGCTACCTACAACCGTGGTATGATTGGCGGTTTTCGTCAGGTCATCGCAAAGGAGGGCGCTGGCGCTCTCTTGACCGGTGCTGGCCCGACCTTTGCTGGTTACTTCCTCCAAGGTGCCTTCAAGTTCGGTGGATACGAGTTCTTCAAGCAGCAATCCATCAACATGCTCGGCTACGAGACTGCCTCCAACAACCGCACTGCTGTCTACCTCGCATCCTCTGCCTGCGCCGAGTTCTTCGCCGACATTGCCCTCTGCCCTCTCGAGGCTACCCGTATTCGATTGGTGTCCGAGCCAACTTTCGCCAACGGTCTCGTCAGCGGTATGAGCAAGATCGCAAGCCAAGAAGGTCTCGGTGCTTTCTACTCTGGATTCGGTCCAATTCTGTTCAAGCAGTAGGTCTCCTGTTACATTCTTGGGATTAATGCGAGCATATCTTAACTTATGTACAGGGTCCCATACACCATGGCCAAGTTCGTCGTGTACGAGAAGGTTTCCGAGCTTGCATACAAGAACTTCTTCGACAAGAGCAACACCAGCGCTGGTATGCAGACCGTCATCAACCTTGGATCTGGTTTGATTGCCGGTTTCGCCGCCGCCATCGTCTCTCAGCCAGCCGACACTATGCTTTCAAAGATCAACAAGACCAAGGGTCTTCCAGGTGAGGGCACCACCAGCCGTCTGATCAAGATTGCCAAGGAGCTCGGTCTCCGTGGCTCATACAGCGGTATTGGTGCTCGTCTTTTCATGGTTGGAACTTTGACTGCCGGTAAGTGGAAGACGTGAACCTCTTAGGGCTTGGATATCTTGCTGACATTTTTTGTCAGGTCAATTCGCCATCTACGGTGACATCAAGAAGGCCATCGGTGCCGTTGGAGGTGTCGAGATCGCTGCCAAGTAGACAATTTGCAGCCTACAGAGACAGGCGCATGTGCTAGTGTTGGTTCAAGATGCGACAAGGCAGGCTAGTAGGACAAGTTGAGGCAGTTTATGGCATTTCCGGTGCTTGAAAGAGAGCATCGTATCGATGCTCCGGGCTGCGTCCTCAGAAAGATACCTAATGGCTGGCATAGAAGATAGAGAGGGCGGTGCATCACAGCTTTCTCGTACCGACCTTGTGTACAGTAGTAGACAGCATAGGGACGGCGTCTTGCAATGATATTTCCGATTTTGGTCTGCTGAACGATAATTCATGGGTAAGCTTTTTCAGAAGCCGAGGATTTGTCTGAGAGACACGAAATTCTTTTCCACCTTTTCATTAGCCCGAATTTCAACTGAGCGCAGCATCCATCAACGCGAAGACTCGTTATCTTCTTGCGAGATGCATGAACAAGCATGGTTCGTGCCTGGCACACCGAAGATCAACAGAGCTGAAGCGTTTGCGAGCTTGTCACCTCTGATCATCACCTCCACGAGTGGGTCCTGTCTTGAGACGACGCTCCAAACGACGGTGACTTTTCGGGAGTAGACATGCTATGGCTCCATATATTGAGCTGAGCATCGCTGTTGTCGTAGGTTCAGATTAATTTCACTCTTTATACTTTCACAAGCACAGCATGTCGTGGCTGAAACGCAGCATAAACAAGCTGCAAGACGAACTCGAAGGACTCTCGACAGCAGAAAATCAGCAGGCACAGCAGAGCGCACAGCAGACCCCACCACCAGTTCCAGATCGTCCGGCGACGGTTGACGCAACACCCTCACACGATTTGCACTATCCGCAACAGACGCCCGAAAACGAGCTCTTCTTCCAGGCTTTCGAATGGCATACGAGATCCGAGCCGCCTAAGCCGCACGAGACGCGTAGTCAGAACTCGCACTGGGGGAGACTCGCGCGTATCTTGCCTTCGCTAGCAGAGTTGGGAGTGACTTCTCTCTGGCTTCCACCAGGCTGCAAAGCCAACAACCCGCAAGGCAACGGCTACGACTGCTATGACCTTTGGGATCTCGGCGAGTTTGATCAAAAGTGGACGAGAAGCACGAAATGGGGAAGCCGAGAAGAGCTACGCGATCTGGTAGAAACGGCGAAACGTTGTGGAGGTCGAGGCGTGGAACTGATATGGGATGCCGTTCTCAATCACAAGACTGCTGGAGATGCTACAGATGAGACCTGGGCTGTTGAAGTCGATCATCAAGATCGCAGGATAGAAATATGTGCTCCAAAAAAGATCGAGGCTTGGCTGAAATATGATTTTCCAGGTCGAGAAAGAGAAGGCATGAAGTACAGTCCTTTGAAATGGTGTGCGGAGCACTTCAGCGGCACAGATTGGGATCAAAAGGCGCAGAAGAATGCGATCTACAAATTGATAGATGATCCAGCAACATATCCGAAGCCGAATGAGAATCAGATGCCCATGCCCAGCAGGCCCATGAATGGATTCAATCGACTGCAGCGTTTCGCGAGTGATGCAAAAACCCTCATCAAAGCACAGTACTCTCCACCCACTCGGCCGGGAAAAGGCTGGATGGAGGATGTCGACAAGATGTTTGGCAATTACGACTACCTCCTCTTCTCGAACATCTACTATGCTCATCCAGGGGTCAGACAAGACGTGCTACGATGGGGCCAGTGGATGATCGAGGAGACCGGCATCAATGGTTTCCGCCTGGATGCTGCGCAACACTTCTCGTGGAACTTCACACGCGAGTGGATTGGCAGCGTACACCAGGCAAGTCGGAGGAAGTATGGAAGAGATGCCTTCGTCCTCGGTGAAGTCTTGTCTGGCGAAGTGAGTAGAATCCTACGATGGCTAGATTTCGTTACGCCCGCTGGGTGCGGTCACCCCCCGGCTTGCGCATTCGATGCACCACTTCTCTACAGCTTTAGTCGGATCAGCGAAGATGTTCGCAGAGGTAGCAAGAACTCAGATCTCAGAACACTTTTGTCTGGACCTGGTGATCCCGACAAGGCGTCATTGGTATCCATGCGACCATATCAGGCTTTCACGTTTGTTACGAATCATGACACGCAGACGAACCAGAGCAGCTACACTCCAATGGATCAAGGATTGAAGAGCTTATTCTATGCTTTCATTCTGCTCAGACGCGAAGGCAGGCCCTGCGTATTCTGGGGAGATCTGTACGGAACTTTGGGTGACAAAAAGACCAGGCCAGAAGGACCAGCCTGCCGAACACCAATTGCAAGCGCCTCTGGTGCCAACGCATGCGACCAAAGCACTTCTACAAGATGTCTTCTCCCGAGTCTCATGGTCGGTCGAAAACTGTTTGCGTATGGTGAGCAACGAGACTACTTCGACTCCATGTCTTGCATCGGCTGGACCCGGGCTGGTACACATGATCGTCCTGGATGTGTAGTTATCATGAGCATTGGCAAGCCAGACAAGTGGACGATAAAGAGAATGACTGCTGGAAGGCCAGGAGAGAAATGGGTTGATGTCCTCAGCGAAAGAGAAGCACGACCTGAAGTCATCATTGACGAGAAAGGCGAGGGGGTCTTCGCTGTCAAGGGCAGAACTGCCAGCGTATATGTCAGAGAAGATCGCGAAGCTGGAAGATTCCCAGTACCGTTCAACCATGATGTGTACAGTCAATGAGATTGCGAAATGCTATGCAGAAGTCGAGCCCAACAACAGAAGGACAACGCTTCGAACCCAGCTCTAGCACCCAACTCTGGCATCTCCTTCGTCTGCGATGATCAGATTCTGGCATACTCCAGGAACCTCTTCGGGATATCCACAGTCTTCGCCCTCAAATACTCGCAACAATTCTTCCCAAGCGTATCATACGTCGAGCAGCTATCATACCCACGATCCAGATGATCATGCAGCAAGAAATGCACAGCACGAATATTCGGCATCTCAAACCGGTCCACTCTCAATTCCGGCTTACCAAATTTATGGATCTCCTCCGGACCGAGTAACTCCTTGATCTTCTCAACAGTGAGAATCGTGCGCAACCACTCCCAGAGCTCATCATTCGGTGACGGACGCACGAAGAGACCGACATTACAGTCACTAGCCTTGTCACCACTTCGACCGAGAACGATCGCGCCAAGAGGTGCGCGCACAGTCTCGCCAAAGGCAGAAAGCTTTGCTGGACTAGAAGTCTCGTAAGACGGCTGTTGATGTTTATGCTTCTCGGTCAGAGTCGGAGGCGGAATATCTATGACTTTTTCTTTTCCAGCTTCAGGCTCGAAGAGGAGATGCGCTTGATGTTTGACCCACGTCTGAGGGAGTAGCGCAGGCCAGTATTCATAGAAAGGCTTTCCTTCAGCTTGTCGCATATCGTTGCCCAAGCTGGCTCCAGGACATGACATTAAGAAGTTGACCATTGAGATTCGAAGGAAGCCTTCAGGATTTCTCATGCTGAGAAGCTGACGATCCTTCGACTGAGCGAAGATGCGGAAGTCTACTGTGGCAATGTCCTGATTCCTGGCATCGATAAGCGAATCGCCGTTTCGCATGAACTTTAGACAGGAGAATTTCTTCAATCTCTCCTCTCCAAGTTCGTATTTAATCTGGTCTTCGGCGAACTTGCATTTCTCGTCGATGTCGAGACCACAGATATAGATGTGGTATTCGGCTTGCCAGCCTGCGAAGCCTGAGATCCCGACTTTCGTTGTATCTGGAGGTGGTAGACCCTTCACTCCAGAGACGAAAACTTCATCCTCGCCAACCTGCTCGATTTTGATTCCTTCGAGCTGGGCTACGACGTCGGAGTTGTAGTAGAGTGGTCCTTGGATCTCGTACAGGAGCTGGCTGGTAACAGAGTCGACCGTCACACAACCGCCGGTATTCTTCTCTTTCGTGATCGTGCAGTTGCCTCTGTAGTCCACAGCAGCGATCGGGAAGCCAACATTGACATGCTTTCCAGTCTTCAGCAAGTCCTTAAAGGAAGACATATATCCTCCGGTGACATAAGCAGAGCACTCAATCAAATGACCAGCCACCAGACTTCCGGCAAGTTCATCCAGTTGATCTCGGGACCACTCATGCCACCAAGCCGCAGCACCAATCGTCGGAGCAGCATCAGCTACACGACCAGCGATGACAATATCAGCTCCAGCTCTCAATGCTTCTGCAATCCCAAGGCCTCCTAGGTAACATTGTGCGCATATAATCTCTTGCTCCCAATCCTGAATCTTACGCCCATGCATAAGAGACTCAAAACTCTCACCCTGAGAAATCAGCTTCCGGACATTCTCAGTCTGCTCATCACCCGAGATCCAAGCGACTTTGAGATCATACCCCTTCTCTTTAACCTTCTGTTGAACAAGTTTAGCCAAGACCTCGGTATCAGAGGCTCCAGCATTCACGGCTAGCTTGACACCGTTCTTGGCAAGGCTGTCGATGGCTGGTTCGAAACAGTCCATGAAGTTTTCGGCGAAATATGCTGTCTCTAGCTGCTGTTCCAAAGAGAGCTCGTTGAAGGTTTGGGATTTTGTGGAGAGGTCTTTAATTGTGCGTTGTTTTCCTGAGCCGTGGATTGTCATGGTCATTTCTGAAAGCCAGTCTCCTACGATGACATCTACGTCTTCATTGCTGGCGAGGGAATTTATGGCTCGGACGCGGTCGCTGAAACCACCACTTGCACCGCCGATGCGCACTGCGCGGCGGGTTGAGGGAGACATGGTAGGAATAAGATGGAGGGTATAGTGTATAAAACAGTTGATAGGTTGAACACTGCCCAGCTTTGGAATGGTAGCCCCCAAGAAACTATGATCACAAAGAGCTTCACATCTTTTGTAAGTTGCTGTCAGCGTGAAGACAGCCATATGTTGCAAGTGACCTCGTTCCTTCATTGACCTCACCTTGGCTTCGCTCGGCAAGCCGCAAAATGGTATCCGGGGAAGCTTTGTAGCAATATGCTCCACGATCGGTACCTTGCAGCCATTCGAACGGACGCCTTCGGTGACCTTTGCTACATCGGAACGCGGCAATGTGTACCCCAGGTGGAGATGAGGAGATGCTCGCTCGAGTACGGGGATGCTTCGTGTGCCGAGTTCTTCGCATTAGCCGATGTAGAGGTTAAAGGCACAATGCTCTGAGCTCTTTGACTTGTCAATGTTTAGGTATAGATCATGGTCATAATTGAAACAGACATAGCTGTAGACGTCCCTGTACGGCGGAAGCCTGGACCCAAGAATAAGCACGAGTTCACGGAGTTGCAGAGAGCCAGAGGCCTGTGGCTCACTCGATGGAAGGTGCAAAGAGATCGAATTCGAGAACACGCATGATCATCGGCGACTGCCTCTGGGCGTATACTGCTCAACTCACATCAGCTCAGATTCTGCAATCGACCTGAAAATGGAGAGGGCCATCTCGTGCTGAGGCGTGGGCGGGCGCCAACCAAGCAGCATATTTCCATTTTTTTCAGCAGAACTTCATCGATTTTGGTGATATGTCCAGACACAGATCGGAGAGCGCCATTGCAGTTGCACAGATGGCCAGCACCATCGAATTGGCCGCAGTATAAGAAAATATCAGGGAGAAGAAGTCATGACAGAGTGCAAGCAGTCCCCTTGGACGAAGCGCTCGACCCCTGTCAAACCCAAAAGCTTCATGAGTCGCGCCGCGAACTCCACCTCATCTCCCTCCTTTGTCGTTCGCGCCGCACATCGAGCGCCTACATGTCCTCGTGCTCGGCGCCTCTTGACGATGGATCTTCTTCTCGAACAGGTTTGGCAACGCGTGGCGGCGAGAACCCGATTTCCGCAGTGCTTTTGCGCATCCAACTCAATTCCAACGCGCGTTGAAAATGATCTAGAACTGTACACGCACATCGCTTCATCGCCCGAACGTTTCACGATGCCTCTCCAGAAAGCCCACAGGCAAGCAATGATCGTCGAGCATATCACTCCCACTAGTCGCGCGCCTCTGAGATCTCACCATTACCTGCGTCTCGTGCTTCGCATGCATCGCTTTCCGCGTGCTGTACCCCATTCTCGATCAACCTTTGTGATCTCTACGTGTGACACGACACACGGTCTCCTTTTAAGCCTCAGATCTGTAAGTCTCGTTCACTGTGGAAGGTGTGGAGCCATCACATTTCCTTAAGGAATGAGATCTTGGGCACTCCGGCGTGCAACATACAGTCAATCGCCCAGCAGGTCTGGACGTCGGTGACACTTCTGTCTCCCTTTCATAAATTCATTCACTCTACATGTTCTGGTCCATCTCACGATATAGAGTATAGCCGGGGCTCGGCACCATGAGGGCTGCTCCGATCTGCCTTTTGACATGGGCTCTATTGCTATGGACAGTCTCAGCTGATGCATGGGGAGCTTCAAATCCTCGACAGCGACTACATAACAACTTAAATCAGCGACATCTGAAGTTTCACAGACGCACTGCGAATACTAGCCTACCAACCCCGATCCGAGGAGTAAACATTGGTTCTTGGCTGCTGCTCGAAAAATGGATGGTTCCTGACGTGTTCAACGGGACAAATGCTAGCGACCAACACAGCTTTGATTCGACACCGGGGGCAAAAGCAAAGCTGAAGTCTCACTGGGAGACATACTTTACCGAGAACGATGTCAAGAAAATTGCATCCTGGGGCATAAATGCTCTGCGCATTCCCATCGGCTATTGGGCATATGACAGCTCTGGAACGCCATATATCAAAGGCGCTGATGCCTACATGGAGAAAGCAATTGGCTGGGCCCGAAAGTACTCTCTGAAAGTTCTTGTTGATTGCCATGGCTCTCCAGGAAGTCAGAATGGCTTCGACAATTCCGGTCAATCTGGAGTTGTAAAATGGCAAACTCCAAGCAACATGAACAAGAGCATCGCTGTGCTTGAGAAGATGGCCCGAAAATATGGTAGCATGGATTACTCCGGCGTGGTCTTCGGCATACAATTGACGAACGAGCCGATTGCATGGGATACTCCAGGAGGCGGAAACAGCTTCAATCGCACTAAAGAGTGGACAAAGTCAGCATACAAAGCCGTCAGAGCTGCAGCAGACAACAAGAACCTCATGATTATCATGCACGATAGCTTCCAGTCACCGAAAAGCTGGTTGGATGTCCATGCAGTTCTCAATGCCAACTCCACGACGCCTGGATTCGCAATAGATACTCATCTGTATCAAAACATGGTCGATGGCGACAACTACCTTGACCAGGACGAGCACATTGCAAAAGCTTGCAAATGGGCAACCACGGATCTCCTTCCAAGGAACTCTACATTACCGGTCATCGTCGGCGAGTTTAGTGCTCAGACCAATATCTGTGCTTACCAGAACGGCACAATCACGCCTGGCAGGTTTGATCCGGAAGGACCGATCAATGAATGCTACGAGAAGGGATGTTTCTGCTCGGCGAACACGGATCCGAAGTACTATAAATACATCCCGCCACTCCTCGATGCGACACGGGCCTGCCTTGAAGCGGAGCTTGACACATTCGAATATGCTAGTCGAGGGTGGTTCTTCTGGTCGTACAAAGGGCCAGGACTTTGGGGCCTGCAGAATCTGTTTGAGTATGGTGTTCTAGGAAGCCTGACTAGGAAGGTCACGGATCGGCATTTTCCGAATCAGTGCGAGTTTCCCAGTCCGTCGTATTGATGAAGTCGAGTATTTGGCTCCGTCTGCATATTGGAGGCGTTCGCTCGCTGGCTTCAAAGTACAATTGAAAGAAAGGCCGGACATATCATCAGAATATATATGACCCAAGCTGTATCTCATATATCAGCCATCGAGAATCTTCAACATGTCCTGTACACTTCTGCACTTTTCTCGCTCTTTGCCCTTCTCCTTGCCTCGTCTGATCTCTTCCGCATCGATTTTCTCCCAATCCTGCCAGCTGACAGAACGAATTCCTCTTTCTGAAATTGCCTTCTTCACTTCTTCTAAGCCGCCTTTCGGCGACCAGTCACCGCCTCCAATGAAAGGCACCTCATTCTTCCAGTCATTTACGATGATATCTGCAGTGGTGAAAGCATCGTCTAGTGTGCTGGCGATGACGCCTGTAGGACCACGCTTTACCCAGCCAGCGCAGTACATTCCTGGTACATGTCCTGCGGTCAGTCCGCCTGGACCTCGGTCTGGTGATAAGATGCGTCCATGGCGATCGTTCGGTATGATGCCCTTCTTAGTGTCGAATGGTACTCCAATAGCATCCATCCCCGGTAGTGCTTCAGATTCGTAGCCAATAGATCTGAATGCAAGTGTGCCTGTAATCATGGACTTTTGGCCTGTTGCTCTCACTTTTGCTCCGCGAAGTGCATTCAGTGACTGCTCAGGTTCACCTCTTAAGTAGTCCTTCAGTGGCTGAACATATTCCATCTGCTCGAAGCCTACGGCTGCCAGATCTGAGCCGTTCTTCGACAGGAATTCGACTGGCGAACGTAAATAGCCCAACTGCCATGCCTTGTATGCCTTCTCAATTGGAGTCTTGCTGCCCTTCTCGAGCACCTCCACGATGCGCTTTAGCTGACGAGGCAGCTTCTTGCGCTCAATCTGGATGAGCTCGTCCCAGCCTTCTGGAGGCGGGACGAACCCGACATCTTGAAGCTTTGTGAGCTCACGAAGCTCCTTGATTGTGTAAGGCGCCTGTAGCGGCCCTCTTCGTCCGATGATCTTGACGTCTCTGACCTTGCTCTTACTGAGTGCTTCTACGGCATGCTCGGAAATATCTGTCTTCCTAAGCTCTTCCAGGGGCATTAGAAGGATTCGCGTGACGTCTAGTGCGACATTGCCCTGGCCAAGTACTATGGCAGTGTCGCCTGATTGTAGATCTGGATCTAGAGCTGCATACTCAGGCAGACCATTGTACCATCCCACAAAAGCTCGTGCAGAATGTACACCTTTCAGATCCTCGCCCGGGACGCCCAGCTTTTTATCCTTCGAGGCTCCATACGCGAAAAGCACAGCATCGTAGTGGGGTGCTATTGACGAGAGTGGCAAGTGCAATGGAGCATCACCAATTGGCACATTGCCTATGTAATTAAAGCCAGGGTATTTTGCGACGTCTGGCAGCGTCTCTGAGCATTTCTACTTACATATATCAATCAGCCATTTTGCTGTGTTTCGTTCCGCATGGCTGAATCCTACTTTTGCTTCGGGATGGTCGGGCGCAATGCCGAATCGGACAAGTCCATAAGGCGAAGGTAAACCCTCATACATATCCACTCTTGCATCAGGAAGCTGCTTCAGCAATCTGTATGCCGAGTAGAAGCCAGCCGGTCCTGAGCCGATGATGGCGAGCTGCAAAGGCCGTTCGCGTGAGGCGACTGTGCTGTATGCTCGCGGACCATTGTCGGTTCTCTTGCTCCTCTGGATGGCGACATTGCTTCTTGCTGCGATTCGACAGCTACGGCAAACATACGCCCCAGTCCTCCCAAACATGGCCTCGCAGTGTGAATAGAGAAAGGCGAAAGCGGAATAAGTGACGCAGGAAACTATAGCGATCGCGGAGGTCCCAGACCCGGCCAGGACTTGCCCCTTTGAGTAGGTCGCATCACAATACGCGTATACTGTATACCGGCAGATTGACAAGACTGTTGCCGTGGCTACGACATAGAACTCTATGTGTATAGACATATCCAACGCATGTGACGTCGAGAATAACATGCACGTCGACCATCCCTGCTGTGCTACCGCAGTGCTACTCTCTCCAGCCAGCTTTGCCAGCCTTTGATTCGACTAAGGCCAAGATATTGATCCAACATTCCAGAGACTATCGAGCTTTTACCATCTTTAGAAGAGGTATCCTTGGCAAGCAGTCCCTCGCTCTAATCCAGACATCCATACAGTCGTTACCACGACCATCGATTACAGCTTGCGACCCGACTCGCTCCAGGCGGTCCTCATCGAGCGACCATGCCTGAGCAACCATACCTCTACGATCGTATCGAGGCCAGGCAGTCGGTCGCTTATCCATACTCCGATTTCAACCCGAGAGCAGCAACACAAGCACACTATGCTGCTTTCCAAGAACGGGCTGAGCGCCAGAAGCGCAAAGCACAACAAGATGGGAAGCCTTTGATCAATTTCAATCAACATCCGGACAGCTACATGATCATTGGCCAACCTCAGATCGATCACAAGCCAATGGCGCCGAACACCAAGAAGAAGGTCACTTGGGCCAGATGGTTGCAGTTTGTGCTCAGATGTCACGAAGAGATAGGAGCGCTTGGGATACTGGTCTGCGTCATTTGCTTGAAGATGGCGAACAATGGCCCAGGTTGGATCATTCGGGTTGCGGTAAGCACAGAAATCGTCGAGGTGAGCGGGAGAATATACTGACGATGTTTTAGCCGGCATGGGACTCGGTCATCACCATGTATGCCATTTATCACCTCCTCCGACCTGCCAACGGCCGGACACCGAACAGCAGTGCCAGCTACCACTTCTTTGCCTTGTTTACGGACACCAGCTTGATACCCTTCTACGTCTTCATCGCCTTGTACGCGAAGCAGAACTATGATCTCCAGCCAGGCACAGATGATCGATGGACCAGTTTCTTCAGCACTGAATACGCCACGACGACAGTCATCTATGTGACGTTCCTTGCAAGTATTGCGATCGGAGCATTGCACCTAATCAGTGTTGCCCTGGACTTGTACCTGATCGTGATGTTCAGAAAGATCTCGAATCTGCCGCCTGATATGAATCCTCTTGAGGATAACTTGACTGGCAGTAACCGCAGAAGATCTCAAAAGCACAAGTATAAGAACTCTGAGGCAACTGTATCATCAATGTCCACAGACATGTCGGAGAAGAAGGCGGGATATCTAAGTGGAAGCACGCTTGATGTCAGTGACTCAAGACTGTCCACCGCGAAGGAGCCAGAATCGAGGACTATTCCCTGGGGACACAGCAGGATGAACTCCGACAACACGTACTCACCGCACAATCCAAACTCGGCCCGCCTTTCGCGCCAGCAGTACGACGAGGTCTCCATCAACCAAGGTCCATACTCAGCTAGGAGCTCGCGTGTGGATGTCTCTGGTGGTGCTCGCTCTCGCGCTGGTACGCTCGTGAACGACGGTGACCATGGCGAAGTTGTCGACTACGGAGATATTCCTGTTCCCAAGTTCTCCACCAGGCCGATCAGTCGTCACGGAAGTCCCGACCGCCATGCCTCTGCTCCATCGAAGGATCTGGTCAAGTCCCAGCAGAAGGATGGCCTACTGAACGACAATTGGTATGTTCTGGAAGAGGACGGCACATCGGACCTAGGAACACCACGTCGAAAGAACAACTGTGGTCATAATCGTGAGCCAACACTTCCGAATGTAGAACTTCCTCCTCTGCAGAAGCACGACTCGTTCGTGACGGACGCCCAAGCACACCCGCAGCCATTGAAGATGAATCCTCCAACGCCAACCACCTCAGTTCATGACTTTGCCGGTTCTGAGACGCATTCTGACTACCAGCCAATCGAGACTGGTGTCGCTCGGACTGCCACCGTTCAGTCCCATGCAACTGCAACCTCATCCGTATACTCAGAATCCGCACCGTCGCTGAAGACAACGATGAACGCCAGTCCAAAGCGCAAGCAGTACGGTGATCTTGCTTCGGCGACCAGTGGCATTCGCGGCAACAGCCCTGGCAATCTCCCAAGATTCGATGGCAGCGCAGTAAGAGGGATGTACGGCTATCCAACACCCCAGAATTCAAGAACGCCTAGTCCACCAAAGCAGCAGCAAGCGCGCGTGGTATCGCGAACTGGTGCTGATATCGCTGATGTCATGCTGTACGGTTCAGAGCAGCAGAATGGACTTAGAGGTCGAAGGGATGTATCAGGCAAAATTGCAGAAGAAGGTCGGGGTGGATGGTAGGTCATTCTTCGCCCCAAGATCGCCCTCAAGACGTACCAGTCCGCAGTCAGTGTGAACCAGCCACACTGACTTGTGTGTTCCCGACGCTGACGCTGGTACTGATGACGCCCAAGGCGAGATTACGAGGTCGAATCATTTCCCCCATATGAAGAACCAGCGTGGCGTGAAGAGTCTTCGCCTTTTGAACGAACGAAATCCAAGCGGTATTATGCGAATCGAGACAGGAATAGTGGTGACAGGCTGGGAAATACAGGACATTGGCATTTGGTATTGAGTGGCGAAAAGTTGATCAATTGATTGATGATGGACATGTTGGGTATGGTCGTGCGTTGCAGCGTATCATGATTGTAGCATACATGGTGTTGATAGTATATTTTACGAGTGTGCAGTGACACCTGGAGTTCCAAGTTCGCGTTGACTAGTCATCTTCAAGTTCGGGATCGAGCTTATAGTCGTTGGCAGCGAGGTCCAGCAGGCTCTTGTTCACTTCATCGATATTCCAGTCCCATGGGTTCCATTTCTTTCGTCCGAACCCCTTCCTTCTACCGTATGGGTCCGGCATGGTCGGGTTTGCATAAAGGCGCTGCGAACGTTAGTGTTTACTCGAATCTCTGCAGACCCGTAGATGAACATACCTTAAGTTCTTCATGCCCTCCATGCCCTCCACAGTCTTCGATACATGGCGCCCCTTCTCCGGAGATGAGAAATAGCTCTGGGTTGCCTTTCATGCCGAAAGTCATTGCAAGTCTGTCGTCTGCAATGCCCATGAAACTGATGAAATGCTCACACATGTCGCCAAAATCATACAGATATTCTACCATGATGCCTTTTTGCATTGTCTTGGGGTCTTCAAACACATCGCTCAGCTTCCATTCTTCGGCGCTTTCTTCTTTCGACCATGGTGGTCTATCGGTGTCCAGCCACTCTGGCGCTATGAGCTCTCGTACTGTCTTGGGAGCGCTGGTCGCAGAGGTGCATGTCGAGATGGTGAATTTCCAGGCGTGGCTACTGCTCCAATCAAAAGCTCTCTGCAAGACCGCATGAAGCTGCAAAAATGTGAGGTGTGCCGGTACTCTGAGGATACGGGAGATCCTAGGTGGAGACATTGTCATCATGGAAACACGAAGGAGATATCCTTTTCCTGGATTGCTGTCCTCTATACTGCGATCGGGGTCGCTGGACACGTCAGAATCATCGCCCATCTCGTCCCAGAGCTCTGTAAACTCTTCGAGCGACGGGCCGTGGTCTTCGATCTCATCTTCTTCGCTACCTTCCTCGTCGTCCTCCTCATCCTGTTCTTCTCCGGAGCTTGAAACATCGTCATCCGCATGATCGTTGTCGTCGTCCTCGAAGTGCTGTCCAGCACGGGCATTCATCAGTCGCTCCCTAAAATTGCTGGGCCCGACTATTGGGTCATAGCGATAGCTGGTCGCAGCGACCTTAGGAGCTTTCGGCATGATAATTGATACACTGCCTAGTATCACTTTGAGCTCTTCTACGTTCAACAAATCAGTAATGGCGGTCGAATTATGTAGAGCTTTTCACGAGGACGCGTCCATCCCAGACGCGCTTCGCAAGGTTTCGGGTAAAGATGAGATCACAACGCCATGGTTTTGTGACAGATCGCACTTCTTTGATCATGTGCTCATCTTGCCTAAGTTGTCTCCGACCACTTGCAGGCCTGGAAGGCTTCCTGCTGAATCTGCGGAATGACACAGCTGCGAGAGAGCATGCTGCCATTCTTCCTTGGGAGAGATGGCACTCATGAGAAAGTATCCGTGGGCACCCTGCGCTGTAGGCTCTCGCTCTTGAGTGAATGTAGGAACATGGTCATCGAGATGCTTCAGAGTTCCAGCGATCGACACGAAGTGTAGATGTAGCAAGTGTCGCACTTCGTACAGATCGTAGTGGTTGACAGGAAGGAAGGACAAGACTGAAGGCTCCACCACGCTAACATTGAACCAGAACTCTGGGATTTCCTCAGCTAGCGCCGGAGTCACCCGATCCAATGATCGAGTCTAATCTGATCAGCTGGGAAAGCCCCTGCCAGTTCCACCGACAACGCTCTCACCTTCGTCACTCACACATCAACACCGGCATCGAAGCATCACGAACATAGCGATAATTCTGGTGCCTTGCACACATTCCGTCTAGACTTCTTGTGCGAACCTAGGCACCGCAAGATGTGTGTCGCATGCCATAACTCCCGATCTTCATGTGATGCTTCCAATGGCTCGCTGAGCCTCGGCCTCGGCTCGCGATCCACCTCGCAATAGCAAGCGTTTCTGGTATTTCGCTGCCTGACAGCTTTGCGCCTCAGGAGCTATACCAGGCTGCCTCGAACATCGGAGATTGGTAGGTCCGCTTTGGGGATATTTTGGTCACTCCAGTAGCTGCTTGCAATGCCTCGGAGGTTGGTAGAGATTAGAGAAGATATATAGATGGTACAAACAGAACTCGAATAGAAAGTATTCAGCGAACATCGACAGTCAAAAACCAGCGAACCAGACGCTTCTACTCTCTTACTTCATCACAAGCCAAAATGTTGAGACTCTCCAAATTCAGCCAACTCGCAGCTTCTGCAAAAGCAGCATTGACATCCCGCGACGCAGCATCAACACAACAAAACCTAGAAATCATCAACGCCTCAGTACAAAAACTCACAAAAACCGTCCAAGTCTACTCAGGAGGTCTCCTAGCAGCATCGAGTATCTCCAGCGACGAAGCAAAACTCGGACAAGATATCAAGAATGCAATCTCTGATGCCGATGCTAGCGAAGTCGTGACTGAGGAAGAAGCCAAGAACATCACAGCTTATATTCGAGATACTTTGGAGCCGAATATCGCTGCTTGTATGGCGAGTCTCAAGGAGAAGAAGGAGAAGTTGGCGGCTGCTGGGTTGCAGAGTACTGTTTCTGGTGATATGGGAGATTTGAGAAAGTTGACGAATGATCTTGGGAAAGCTTTGTTGGCGAAGGCGCCGAAGAGTGAGCAGGCTGGTGGCGAGGAGGTTATGAAGAAGATTGATGGGGATTTTGAGGATGCCATCAAGGTTTTTGTTTGAGATGTATTGATAGTGTTGCGATGCTCTGCGGCATAAGCGAATCTTTAAAATGTACTTGCTTGATCAGCTTGAAGTCCGCAATTACCCTGTGTACTGACCAACCATATTCGTCTTCAACCGATGAGGCGATGTCCATGTTCATATTTGTCTTGGCCACTGATGTTGTGTCAGGGTTGCGACCGTGCTCAGTTCTCAGCTTCCTCGCCGAATACATCACAGCTGCTACTTTTTCTCCTCTGCGGCTCTCGACTTGATGCTTCGTTGCTGACGAAAAGTCGCCCACAAAACTTCGTGACTTGTTCTCAAATAAGTCCCAGCCTCTTGAGCGGATATCGTATCTTCAAGCAATTCGCCAGCTTCGTTGCGCTCGCCGGTTTGGCTAGCGACATGCCAATCGCCCTTCTGTATGGTCGATGCTGGGTCATTATCTCGAGATTTTCGCTCTGCTATTATCGGATCCGCAATTTTTGGAAGAACCACACACCTAAAGAACTCGTGTGAAGCACTGTGCCCATTATCTTTGTCCCGAGCACAAGAAGGACACAAATCGAAGTCCTCGCATTCAGAACAGGCGTATCTTGGACCTGCTATACAGGTCTTCCTCCTACGGCAGCGATTGCCATCGCACATTGTTTCATGATGGACTAGCTTGGCGTATTTTTGGTCGTCATCGGTAAACACTCCATGAGAGGAGAGAGTACTGTAATGGAACACAGGGTCTTGTGTCCACGATTGACGTCGGCTTCCTGGCATCTTTGGCTCGAAAAATTCGGGCGTTCATGACTAGCAGTAGCCATGCGTCCAAGCATAGCACTTTTCACTAAATATGCACAGGCTTGATTGCTGCGCTTTGTCCTTGCAGGTCGCGCTTTTTCATACAGTGTATGAACCGAGTGAATCGCTGGCTGTGTTTGCTGGCATGCTATCCGCGCAGGCCTTGACACGTTTGTCCGCTCATGTCTTTGGCAGATTGCCTCGCTGCTCTTTTGTCTTGTTGAACAAGAACATGATGGTAACAAAGAACTTGATGACTGCAGCCAGAAAAATTGCAAGAGCCGTGTTTACGTAGTGATAGGCTGGAGCTCCGATGAAGCTGCCTATGCACAACGTGATGATGAATGCAGCTCGACGATTCCTGCTCCTATTCTCTCTGATGGGCACGAAGAACTGCGGATCGACGAAGAGATCGACATAAGCAGCAGTTGCCTGTGTGGTAGGGATTTCTGGCATTCCCAGCTGCCTCGACAGGGCGACTTGCGAACCAGATGACAGGGCCACTAGTGCGATGGAGCTCAGAATCGGCGCAGTATTGATGGCTGTACCATCGTAATGACCAGTCGGAAACAGCAGGCTAAGCAACGAAGCCAAAAGGACGAAGATAGTTTGCAAAATATTGGTAGTCAGCAGCCACCAGCGAGTCGATTTTGTTCGCAGCCAATTGCTGATCTGTCCTGCCGCGACGACCCCAATAATGAAGAAACCAAGGCTTGTCGCTAAATGAGGTGCTGGAACCTGGAAGGTCGCCTCCTGTCGTGTTCCGAACAACGCAAACGCTGTGACGGCGAAGAGAACGGTATTGCCGGTCTGATTTGAGACGAAGCAGTGGAATTTTGGAAATGATACAGCGTCGATGATGCCGGTCGCCAGAGCGAGTGCGAGGGGTTCGTATTCTAGCCAGTGTTGCTCATTGTCGATACTGTCTCGAAGCCATGATGCAAGCACGCCTCTCTTGCTACTTGTTGCTCGTCCTTCCAGATTGAGAGCAGTTTGCATGCTTGCGGAATCTTATGAAGCCCGTTAGTCGCTCGCATGGAGGATGCATGACCAGGTCATGGTCCTTTTTGTGCACGAAAAGGGAGGAAAGAGAGTTCTGCATCATCGGAAGCATATGTGCGGTCGATGCCGAATTGCAGGTGGAAGGCACTTTTTGGTGCAGACGCAAAGCGCTTTACCGGCAGAGAAAGTGCAGTGACCAAATCTTGCCTAGTTTGACAGCGCTGCGGCTGCATCATCTGAATGATATGGCCCACATGCTGCACTCAACACGTCGTAGCAGATGTCAACGATTCTCATGATGTGTGAGCAGTAAGCCGGGAATCGAGACATAATGCAGATGTTGTACTCGACGAGAGCTATGGTGACGTTTAATCCTGTCGGAAACAGAAGGAACATGAGGACCTTCTCCAAGGGCAGTCTGGTAGAAACTCTCCTTTCATCAAGCGATGATGCTGGAACGGCTCTGCTTGCAGCGGCAGAGCGGCAGAGCAGATCTCTCGATCCGTGACGCGCAGCTGGATCCGGCAATGCAAAATGCTCTACTGTACTGTCTCTCAAGCATTTCGGGGTGGGCTCTGCTTTGCGTGACCACTTCAGGTCTAAATTGTTGATTATCGTTCGTGTCTCAATAGAAGTCGAGAACGAGATCGAGCAAGCACCCAGAGCCAGGATGCCAGCCTTGGCGCCAAGCCAGTCCGCATCCATCACCAGCACGCGTCTCTGTTGGCGACCACGACTCTTCCACCAATGAAGCTTTCCTTTGCCTGGCCTTTGGGCATATCAAGTTCGGAACACAGCTACCCTCATCAATACTGACCAATTCAAGGTCCCCATAGACCTCATATGCCTCAATGGAATGCGATACTCGAACGAACGATCGCCATCCTGGTCAAGTGTCCAGTCTGTTACATGTACTTTCGAAAGACAAGCGCGACCAGATCTAGGAGCCCACTCTCGCATCTAGATGGATCATTCGCCGTAAATTTGGGAAACCTGCGGAGCAACAAATAAGAATTCCAAAGCTGTGCCGTCAGCCCGACTCAGACGTGCCGCGCTTCTGTTGGAATGCATACTTGCCGCGGCGATGGCATCCCGATGACTGCATGTTTTGGGCCATCAGTGATTGAGTAGAGGATATCAAGGTCGAAATGGCACAGTAGATGACTCTCGCATCGCGATGAAGATGGACAATATTGCAGCAGTGGCAGAACGGCGAAAGCTGAGCATGAGCTGGATAGCCATGATCACGGCCACAGAAGTACAGGCTGGCACTGCTACGCTTCTTGGTGCATGGAGACTCGTTGTGGGTCCGTTTCTATGCGCTTATGATGCTCATTCTAGCGAGCAACATCCCTTTAAGCACCTCATTCTGTTTTCTAACCCTCAGATAACTCACACTGTGTATACGCGTCAGGCGACCCAAGGACGATGTGGTCCACCTCAGCTTCTCTTTACGCTGGCGCATGTCTCTTTTCTATACTGATACAGCCAGTAATCGCTCAGCAACAGCCAAACGCAGGACTCTTCGAACCGACAGCTACTCAGGCTTGGTATTTTGCACCAACTTGTACCGCAGGATTGACCTACAATACTGGAGATCTGAACGGAACATTCACAGATAGCTACGGGGCACAATGGCAGGTCAATTGTGCACAGCGTAACACGAAACCTTATTTCAACAACAATGGAGGTACGAATGGCAGAGGTATCGCAGCCTGCTTCCGAGGTTGCGACAAGCGCCCTGGATGCGTAGGATTTTACTACGTTGGCACTGTTTCGGGTAAGAAAAGATGTGGCCCATGAAAGATGCAGTTCTGACATGACCAGGCTCTAGCAGTGGCTCGGGTGTCTGCTGGTACCAAAATCCAACGCTTTCGAATTATGTTCTCGACAATGGAACCACGCCGAACAATCAGTGGGGAGGTTTCTATGCAGGAGTACACATGCTGCAAGCGACAACTCAACAGCCATGTCCTTATTACAATAGAACAACCTGGCAAGAAAATGGCAACACCTGGGCGGTCAGTCGGCCCTGCTCCTTCATGGCCAGTATGAGGCTGACTTGAGGCAGATTTACTGTCAATCGCAAGCACTTAATGCAATAACGATTGCCTCGCCATCTGCTGCGGACATGGCCTCGTGTTTCGCGCTGTGCAACGCGAATACTGCGTGTACCAGTTTCGAGTACAGATATGATGGCGCCGAACCTGCAGCTATCACTGGTGGCACCGGTGGCACGTGTTACTTGAAAGACTGGGCTGGCTTTCCCCAGTCAAGCATTGGTTTCGCACCGACGGAGAATTTTGCCACACGCCTTACAGCATACTCCACGACTGTAACCTCCACAACAACGGTTGCCATCCTAAAGCTCTCTGACACTGTAACCAATGCTAACAATGTAGTAGACCACCACAACGCCAGGGACTGGCCCAATCACGGTACGTAGAATTCCTCACCTAGGAGGGACTGCAACTGACTGCGCTCAGACCACTACTACGCCGACATCATCTGCAACACCTACATCTGTAAGCCTCTATATGGCGACACTTGACCCTCGAAGTATTTTGCTGATCGTTCAAGAACGATGCCGGCACCACTCAGGTTGCCACGGCCACAGCTACAGGCCCCTACCCAACTGGATTCACTGGTGTCTGTACGACCTCTGGTGCAGTCTCACCATCGACTCCCGCCTGTCCTGGCGCCAATCAAACACAGTATACTTCGCCTTGTGGCAGCGTCTATACAGTTTACTGCGGATTTGACAACACTCCCGGATCGGTGTCACAGCAGACAGTCTCAGACCTTGCAGGATGCATGGCAGCATGTGACGCATACACGAATTGTCAGTCTGCTTCGCTGCAGGGGACTACGTGTTATATCAAGACCGGGTTCACCACTTTAACATCGAATAGTGGCCTGAGCGTAATTGTTCGAAACATTCCACCTAATCCGAACTATGCAATCCCACCTCCAGCCGGCACAACAAATGCATCAACTGGCTGTGGGCAACCCCTTTGGCCAGGCTTGGTGCCGAACGGAGCAAGCGTTAATTACAGTTACACTGGTTCCGACGGCTATACGAGACAGTATCTTGTACACATTCCTCGTTACTATTACAACAATAGAGCTTCTCCGCTTATTCTGGGCTTTCATGGTGCAGGAGGAGATGCCTATTCGATCCAGAGCGACTCAAAGTTCAATGACGGGACTCGAAACCCTTTTGGCATTGCTGTCTATGTCACGGGAGTTGCCAACATTTTCATCTCAAATCCTGATTACGGTCCAACGGGCTCCTCATACACCAACTTGGACGACATCAGCTTCGTGAGGTCTTTGATCGCTTTTCTCCAGGGAAGTTTCTGCATTGATACAGGTCGTATCTGGGTCACAGGCTACAGTAATGGCGGAGGTCTTGTTCAAGTATTGGCGTGCGACCCAGTCATGAGCTCTACCATATCTGTGTTCACTGGCATGTCAGCTGCCATGTACACAAACAATAGTAACTCGGCTCAAGATCCTCGCACGGTTGACCCAGTCAACACACCCGTCCAAGTGAGCGCCAAATCTCCCTCATCACAGTGTTTGCTGACAACTCTAGGCTATCTGTTCACCCTCGAGAAATAACGTTGCGTATATGGAGGTGCATGGAGTGAGTGATGGTACCATTCCATACTCCGGTGGCTTCAGACGAAATCGAGTGCTGCCTGAGATTCCCCACTGGGCTGCCGAATGGGCGGCTCGTCAGGGCTACAGTCGTACCAACACCACCATGTCCACAGGGCCGAATTATATTCGATACGGATTTGGTAACGCCGGCAACACTGGCATCATCACGCAGATCACCATAACTGATAACTCCTGCAACCACTGTTGGGCGAACACCAGCCCGCAGCAAGTCGATGCATCCACGGAGTTTATGAACTTTTTCTACGATCAGACCAGGACTTGGGGCAATGGCACATCTCCAGTCTATTCGACGTCATCGACTTCTTCAACAGCCTCTCCGACGACCTCGACTAGAATCAGCACGAGCACGAGCACGAGCACTAGCACCAGCCGAGCATCAACTGCAACTGGGCCAGTCAGCACCTCTCCACCATGTAAGTACAGACCTCGCTCATGCGGCAAGAACAGAGCCTAATGTCGCATGCAGTCTGTTGGGAGATTCTAGCATATGCTCCAGTATTCCGATGTGGCATCTATGCTTGAGCAAACAGATGACTGAGTATAGTTTTCGAAACATAAAGATAGTGTTGCAATGCAGATGAGTTGGGGTTCAAGTAGGTGCTATACCAGGAGGTGAATGTTCAAACCACTGCTGTCTAGATTCTGCTGATATGCGCACACTTTTGCCATGAGGGAGCTGGAAAGGTATTTTCCCATTTTGATAGCTGATTCAACCGACAGCAACAGCGCCTGCTGGAACGCAATGGCAACAGGGTGTCGTTTCACGAGTCTTCCTCCCGAAAGCTTGGCGTGCCATGATCAAACGTCACGTTAAGCTTCTTTGCTCAGATTCTTTTACAAAGCCGCAAGCAACACGAATCTGGAAGCGAGAGATCAAATTGAAAACAATGATTGAGATGCTACGAAAGCTAAGCTACATGTATTCCCGGTTTGCTCCTGCTTCTATGAGACCCTTCTGAAATCCTGGCGATGGTCGAAATTCTCTAGGCGTGAGCGTTGAGAGCATCGATGAGTTCTTGGAGAGACTCATCGCTCAGATTTTGGAACAGAGCGGAGTCACTGCCCATAGGAACTGGGTTGCCCTCATTGTACTTTCCAGTGATGACGGTCAAGAGTGTCATGCAGCTAGATGGAATGCCAGTGACGAGGACGTCTGTAAATGGTCAGCTTGCATTCGATGAAAATCTATCATGGTGTAACTTACTGCCGGTTCCAGTTCCTTGAGACTGGAATCCGACGGTTGCTGAGCCAAGCTGCTGGTGGCAGGACTCAACGGCGGCCGCATTCATTTCCTGGCGCTTGTTGATGCGGCTGAAGAAGTCGACCTCGCCCTCGGATCGCTTTCTCTTGCCCTTGGCGTCTGAGACAGCGCTGGCAACTGCAGCTCCTCCACCGGCGAGACCCCCGATGGCACCGACGACACCGGAGACGGTGGTCATCACCTCGACTGCTGTCATTGCTGCGAGGAATGGAGCTGGGCAGAATTGAACCAGGCCCACGACGGCGACACCGGCAATGGCGAATTGCTTTGCAGAAACCATTTTGATGTTATTTGGAAAGGTTTGGTGAGTTGATGTGAGCTCGATGGATGATGAGGCTGAGGTTGATGACGATGGAAGTGGTAGCGAAGCTGTGTGCTTGTGTTCTGGAGATTGTTGTTGTGTTGATGCTGATGATTAGCGAGATTTAGGCACGCGGACGACTGTTATATATCCTTCTCTAAGGAACGATTTGGCCATCGTGTCATTCAGCTCTTCTTTGGACCATACCGACAACGAGCCCGTCAGTGCTGCAGCGAAGCAATCCAAAAAGCCAACTGTGTTGCATTGAAACTGTCCGACACGCGCTACTTCCTTCGTCATCCTGGCATTGCACTTTGGTCCTGCCTGGATGCTCAAAGCTGCGGCACTATGGATGAGGCTTCAATGCTATCTTCGCACTCTGCGGGAACCAACACATGGCTACTCGGGGATCCACCAAGGTCGTCTCGTAGATTCCTGTGTCAACAGGATCGATGGTATTCTTGGCAAGGCCATGCCACCCTGGGTCATATAGCGCGACCCGCTTTCTCTAGTGGACCACGCTGGTGACCCGTGCTCTGGCTGCACGCACCTCAGCCTTGCAATGGTTTGGATCGATGCCCTACCTAGTAGTCCAACAGCTCAGCGGAGACAGCAGAGGATCAACCACGGCAATTCTCGTTTGCAAGATGATCACAGCCTGGCAGCTTCAGCGCATCGCAACACCAGTGAAGACGTCCCTGTCCGAAGCTGCTCACGAACTGCTTGCAAGAACGACATATCCTCGCCACTATAGGCAGGAACTATCACAGGGCCGCCGAACTCTTGAAATGAAACAGTCGTTGCACAAGACTGGTTGTTTTCCTATTTGGCATATTCGTCGGTGGTGCCTCCTCGTTCAGATCGAGGCTGTCATTACGACCCTCTCTTCCCCCAACAGTACCTTGATACTTCCTTGCTGCTACGACCCGCTGTTGCTGTCTCGGAGTGAAGGATGAGAACGTGGTATAGACCATAGACTGTAGTCTGGTGGATACAACGCGTGGTATTGCAGTCCCGCTCCATGTAAGGGCCTAAAAATGGCTAATAGTGGCAGGATTTGAAGAGGCGCGCATCCATCGTTGCCTATAGCTGCTATTGGGGATCCGCCGAGGACGATAGCTAGTATGCTTAAGCACACTAGGTGTGGCGTTGCAATGCCGGTGAAGTGCCGTGAGCGCTTATGCAGGACCTACTCTATAGCACAGACAGGGTTCGGACCGTCCGTGCCCGGTGAACAAGAATCAACGAAGACAGCAACAAACCCAAGGAACAGCAAGGCTAGCTTAACTCTCGGGAGGATTTGCAAAGTGTCGACGGAGAGCAATGAGGTCTCACTTCAGCTTCGTCGTGCTCGAGGAAGACTGTGCTGCCCGAACATTGACATTTCGAGGACACACTACTTTCCGAGCAGGAGATTAGGACAGCAGTCCTATGTCCGGCTATGCTGTGGATATCCACCCAATGATTCTGCTTGCTGTTGTCGGCGGCCAGCAACAGTGAAATCTATGGATTCCAAGGAAATACATTAGGTACACACATGCGAGCCCTGTCAACAAGCAAATCGATCTGGTATACTGCCTCCAACTCTCAGGTCTTCGCAGCATACCTCTCAGCGACGCCACGACTGCGAAATTTCAATTCTCGCAAACGCCAACGCCACAAAGAGAGCCATATCTACACCAGGCCCAACCCTCAACCTCCACGCCGTCCTAACAGAATCGCCTTTACTCGTCAAAGGTTTCAGCTCATTATCAACGACCATTTCCAATTCCGCGACAAGCCTTCCTTGAACTTCATACGCAGTCTTCGTACCAACTGCATTAACATCCCGAATATCGATCGTTTCATAACACTCCCCAAAATGTACCTGAGCAGTCTGATCTCTGATCCGCTCTCCATGGTCCTTGATGAGGCAGAGTTGCATTCCAGTCTTGTCCTCTACGGCCAGAGTGTGGATCTTGGAATTTGGATGACGGAGGACTAGGAGTGTTTCGTCTGAAGTGTCTTTTAATGTGCGTCGGACGCTGTAGGATTTCAAAGCTGCTGGGACTTCGAGGTTGAAGATGAGTTCGCCGTATTCGTCGGTGATGGGGCATGTCGATGAGGTGAAGTATCTTGCTGGGCATGTGATGGAGAGGGTGCGTTCGCCTTCGGATATATGGCCGCTTCCGATTGTGAGTAGAGCAGGTGGTGATTGGAGAGCTGATTGTGTTCTCGAACGGTTGTGGTCTTGAAGCTCGGCCATCTTTGTCGATTGATCTCAACTCTTCCGGGTAGGTGAAGGACAAGTTGGGAGACCAGAGGCAGAACTTATTTCCAAGATATCCAGAAGCATTTGATTCTCGCAGACAAGTCTATGAGACAGCTGAGCCACATAGAATTACATGTAGGCTAGAATATGAGGCAAGGTTCTTGGGCCTCATGCAAGTCGGCAGATCTTTGGCAGAACAGTGCATACAGCCTGTCCACTCTAAAATACTAGTCTTCTGCGGACCGTCGATCCTCAGCAGTGCCACTCGTCATACCCTGAAATACCTATAATAAGTGATCGTTGTCGAGAGCTCCACTGGCAAGCGTACATGTAGAGACATGGAGCAACAGATGGCTTATGGTAAAGCTGGCAAAAGAGCCGCAGCCTTGCGGCTGACCATTATTACCAGGATGTCTTCAGTAACCTGTTTGAAGCCGGAACTGGACCAGGTGTCCTTCCAAACAACAGCCCGAGTCTGAGAGCAGCTCTCGCAAGCATTTGCCCAAGACTGTCAATCGATTCCGAAAGAGCTCCTCCAGGGTTGACTTGCTACCGATTGTTGCCCGAACCAGATCCTAGATGTTGTCTAGTCTACACAGCAAGCACTCTACTCTCCTTAATCACCCTCAACCTCTCAACATACCCTTCCCACCACTCCCTCTGCAGCGCCTGTTCTTCAAGTCTCGGGTACTGCCAGAACGGCACACTCCACCAAAAGAATCCCAGTACCCAGACATACCCAAACAAGTACCCAACCCAACTCTCCTCAATCCCCCTCAGCTCCCTCAAAAATCCCAGTCTCTTCGCCAACCCTCTCATCAAAATTATAACCTTCTTCTCCAAACATCCCACCCCAAAATTAAATAACAGAAACCACCAGAAATCTCGATCCCAAGATTTCACATGATGTTGCCAAGCCACGAATGAATGAATCATTCCAGACAATCCAAACACGACCAGCGCAACAACGGCGTTATGCATCTCCGTGCCTGACTGGAGACCACCGAATATTGTTGTTGCGATGAGTCTTCCGTAATTTAAACCCGATCGAGAAATAAGTTTATGCCAGAATTTTGACCAGAAGGAGCGGATACTTGTCTCTTTGTGAGGGGAGGAGAAGAGAGGAGGCCAAGATGAAGGAGGATCGATTCCGATACTGACTGAGATTATGGAGAAGGTTATGTGGAAGGAATCGAGGTAGATGTAGCTTTCCCAGATCCAATAGAGGGATATGTAGGTGCGAACTAGGAAGTCCCGGGGGGTTAGGGTAGAGAAGTTGAATAGTGATCGTTTGAAAGTATCGAGATCGCTGCTGCTGATTGTTCCCAGGAGGTATTGTACGAGTGTTGGGACTAGGGTCGTGTGGAGGTAGTAATAGATGAGTAGCTTGATGGATTTGGAGAGAATGAACGAGAGGCGGCTTTGATATTTGACGTTTTGGGTCGATCTGTGAGGGTCGATGATGCGGAAATTCGTCCATAGTTTCAAAGTGGTAGAGATCCTGAAATACCACTGACTGAGACCTTTAAAATGTTTATGCGAAGGTCTTGGTGCCGGCCACTGTTCGATGAAAAGCAAAGAGGTAGCATGGAGGATGTATAGCAGAACGCCATGAGTCCAGAGCGTTCGTACGCCGATAGGGAGTCCGAGCTCTCTTGCTGAGTTGAGTGAGAGGATTGGGAAGATGATCAGAGGTAGTAAGAACCAGTATCGTCGTCTTTGATCTGGAGTATGCAAGGTGATGCCGAAGAAGATTGCTGAGAGTGATGGGTGTAGGAGTGCCTTCGAGACTGTGTATGCGAACATTGTCGCCGTGTCTTGATTGAGAGGATTGGATATCGACAAGTGGGTTGCATAGAGGGCAATGGCAACAATTTCGTGACGATGGATACTCAGGCACACAGCCTGGTCGGTAGCTTCAGCCCCAACAACCCATGTCTGGGTTTTGCCAAGCTTCAGAGAAGCCTGCGACTTAGTCGATCCACTATACCCTGGACAAGCGTCAGGCCGGAGTTTTTAGATCTTGTTAGCATTTAGAACGGCCTGAACGGCAGCTCGAGACCGGCGGATCCTTCGCAGAACAAGGAATTGCGTTGTGTTATGTTCTTTTCAGCTCTTGCGAATGACATCCCGGAGGGAGTTGGTCAGTCTCAGAAACCGCCCGTCGATAGATATGAGCACAACTCGTACCATGAGCCATCAGACCAGCATTTTCATTCTCTCATACTCCACTCAGAAAGTGCATCACGCTTGAGGACAGCCGAAGGCTGGCTGGAATGAAACAAATCCAGATTCAATCTGCTACTTCAGCAACAACTAAGCAGCAGCCTGATACTGCGGCGGCGCTCCTCGTTCACCAGCAACCCTCTCAAAAGCCTCAGCCCTAATCCTCTGCAACTCCATCCTCGCCGCTTCCAAATCACTCCCAGCCTGCCCCTTCCTCTTATCAGCCTCAGCACACCGATTCTTCTGCTCCAAAGCTTGTTTTTCAAGCTGCTGTCCCGCATTCCTCATCTCCATCTCCGACTTCTGGATCCTTTCATGCTGCGCCATATCCGTGAAGATATTGTCAAACATGATATCAGAAAAGAAATGTCCCTGATCAATCGTGATATCGGACAAAGGTTTGATAGCAGGCTGGATGCGTCGAGCCTCGTTGAGATGGCGAGTGGCGCCGTGGACGTTGTTTTGTGCGTTCGCGAGCGCGTCGCGTTCCATCATGTCTGTGAAGGTTCCGCCTCCGAACATGTCGCGACCGGAACGACGGAGGGCGGCTTGGATGTCGGAGTATGCGCGTTTGAGGGATTGGTCTGCGTGGCCTAGGATTTCAAGGGCTTTTTTCTCTTTGTCAAGTTGGGTGTTGCATTGGTCGAAGAATTGGCGACACTTTTTGACGTTCTCTTCCATTTGGTCTTCACCAGGCAACTCGGGCGTAGGACCGCTGAAGATTGAGTTGTAGAGTGAGTCGAGATCTTTTTGAGCTTTGTCGTGGCGAGCCGTGTCAGACTCGAGGCTAGTTTTGTCCGATTCTGCTTTTTGGAGGGCCTGCCCGAGCTCTTCGCGACTTTCTTTGGCGGATCGCTCTTGTTGCCATGCTTCTAGGAACTCTTTCTCTTCCTTTTCAGCTTTGGAGGCGAATTTGTCCTTGCCTTTGGATCCGCCCATCTTGTACATGTATCGCTTGACATTTGAGTCGCGATATTTTACGTGGTCCTAGAGGTCTATTAGCCTTGTAATATTCGCGTGAAGTCTCGATGCAAATACCTTCCGCTCATCTTCAGTAATTGAGTGTAAGCGAGCGAGTTCTTTGTCAGTATTGGCGATCTGGGCCTTCAGGTCTGAAATGTAGGATTTGTTCTGCTTCAATGACGACGGAGCATAGTCAGTCTGGCGCAGCTCAGCTAGAAGCTCGCCATTTTTGTCGGCTGCTTCTCTGAGGGTCGAATCTAGTTGTGACATTTTGACTGCGATGCGAAATGGCTGGGGTCTGAAAGAAACAAAATGATGTGGGAATGTTGCAAGCCTTTGTGCACATTCCTCGCTCACCTATATACCTACATTCAGCTTCAGTGTGGCACAGGCTGTCCTCCACAAGTCATTCTGCTTGCGGTTGGCCTATTCCTTGTCTTGGGTATACAACGTCAAACGAGAGCTCCAATTGGCGGAGTGTGGCTGAATCCTTCAGAAATGCGATGCAGACATCAGCCAAGACCTGCTGCGCCCACAATCGCGCTACTCCTCGGGATGGTGATCGCCCTCTTTGAGCCGCAATTCCAGCTCGGCGTCATTCCAGAAATGGTACAATGCGATCGTCGTTCCTGGGGGAGAATGTAGAGAATGATGGATCGGGAAGACTTGCTCATCCCCAGCGGTCGTCTTCATCTGCGACATCAAGGTCTCGCGCTTCTTGCTGCTCGTCCTCTCGTCCATGCGCGTCATTCGAGTCGCTTGCATGCTCCATTTGGACGTCTGTTGTTGTCCCGTTAGTGTTTGAGGCACTGGGCGCGCTCGCCGCATACCACGACAGCTCGACTTTGCCGGAAAGTGGAAAGCTTGGCGACGCGACAGAAGCGTGGAAGTTCTCGCCCAGGTAGCGCTCTTCGAATGCAATCAATGCAGCGTCCTGTCTGCTTGGGTGTTTGCTCATCGTAGTTGCCTCCGATGCGTTAACAAGGAGCCACGAGCGGAGAGCCTCCTCGTGCTCATCGTAAGTACCTTCGGTGAAACTAACGCATACAGTCTTGGGTCTGTTGTCGAGTCTTTTCACGGCACCTCCTCTTCCCGCAGCCCAGCCGCCACGGAAGCTGGGATAGCCGCCACGACCTCGAGGTCGTCCTCTATAACCACCTCTGCCTCGAGGATAGTAGTTGGACATGTGATAGTCATTGGTAGCCGCATTTGGGTCAATGCCCAGTGTCAAAGCTTCAGCTTCAAGCTTTGCGAGTTGTTCTCGAAGTGCTTTTGTATGCTCGCTCTCTTCCGGTATAGGCTTGCCCTCCTTCTTTGCAACTTTGGCCAGCATATTTCTCTTCTGCTCCTCAAGAGCCTTCATTTGCGCCTCGAAAGCTTCTTTCTGTCTTTGCGCTTCTTCAGCTTTCTGCTTCTTTTCGTCATGTCTACGCTGGGCTTCTTCCTGCTGCTTTGCGATCTGCTCCATGTCGAGTGGTGGCTCATCTTCATTCATATCCTCATCTGCGCTCTGCTCCTTAGGCTGTCGAGATTTGGAAGAATGCAGCAAGGAACTCTCGTCTCTGTACCAATAGACCTTCACGAATCGATTGTCAAAGATGACCTTTGGCGAGTCGTATGCAGCTCTTGCAGAGTCGTAGCTGTCGTACTTGATCACAGCGACTCGCTTGTATGTATGCAGCGTGACTTCTTCAATGTTGCCAAACTCGCCAAAGAAGTCGCGGACGGTCTGCTCATCAAAATTCTGCTCGGGAATCTGCTCTACAACAATAGACGTGATGGTCTTGTCGTAGTTCGGGCCTAGGCGAGAGAACTCGGTGCGCTTTGGTCCCTTCCAGTTTTTGCCTCGTCCACTATGTGCACCACGATTGGTCTTGGTTGGAGAGGTACTGACAACTCCAGTCCGCACTGGCTGCACGTTCAGGAAGCCTGGGTTGGTCGGATCATACTCGTTGCCAGTAATGATATTGACGTCGTCGCCGTGTTCGTAGGGGCAGTTTGCGCCTCTCGTACAGAAGCCCTTCTTGTCGTAATCCCTGCATCGATTACTTCTCGTAGGCGGCTGAGACACAGCAAAGTCTGGTGGCAGGACCATGCCCATAGCCTGATACATAGCTTGAAGCGAGGCAAAAGGGTTGTTGGGATCCCATGCTGGCATGCCTGGAGGAGGCGTTGGAGGCAGCGGCAAAGAGTACTGGCCAAACTGCTGGCGTCCGCCTCTGCCGCCTCGTCGTGCTTGCTTCACAGGTCTGTCACCGCCATCGTATCGCCCACTTTGAGACTCGTCGCGGTCCCAATCGTGGTAGGAGCGCTTCTTACCGGCGGTCTGCCCTTGCGAAGGATCGAAGCTCGCTCGGCGGGGGGCTTGGTAAGTCGGCGCGGTAGGCTTCGGCGGAGGTTTGGACGGATCGTATGACTTTGTGGCGAGAGCGTGGAAAAGCTCGTCGACAAAGTGATCGGCTTTCTCATTCAAGAAGTCGCGCAAGTTTTCGGTGCAGTTAGCCTTTGCAACGTCAACAGGATCGTCGGTCTTGACCAGCGCGAGGACGTAGTCGGCGAGGACATCTGCATCGGCGTCGGAGTTGATATCCTCGAGCTTCTTGATGGTCCACGTCTTCAGCAGCTCGGAGTCTGCCTCGTCGAACAGCATCGCGTCGGTATGGACATGGGCGACGAAGGATGCTATGATGGGCGTGCTTAGAGGTGTTTGTGTTTGAGAGTAGAAAACAGAGACGATGCCCGAGCCCGAGCTCCAACTTGGCTTGGCGTTCATGTGCGGAGAGAGGTCCGCGGCCGCGAGTCTCTCACTCACCTCAAGGTTCACCTCTCACACTCATTCGTTCACAAGCGTACTTCTCGCTGCAACAGTGCTGGCCACGTTCAAACTGACTACTTCGGCAATGCGACCGCCATGAGGGAGCTACGCGACAACACCAACACGAAGCGAGGATGGCGAATGGCTTGGAAGCGCAGCCGCTCAGCAACCAGGGCCAGTTCAACTGGGTCTTCTTGATCTGGATTCTGGTCACCGGCATACTCTCGCTGTTCTTCTTGTTCTATTTCAATCGCCTGTTTGCCACTGCTGTTTCCTATGGCATTCGCGCGTACACATGGTACAAATTCAAGGCCTACATAGACATCTCTGCGCTCCAAATCAGTCTACTAGGTGGCCGAGTCTTCTTCAAGAGCATACGCTATCACGCCCACAATGTTACTGTCTATGTCTACGAAGGCCATATTACCTGGAGATACTGGCTGCCTCGCGTCCAGGAGGCTGAAGTGTTCCAGGAAGAAGGTGTCGTTTCCCACGACAAGCAACGCTCCTCGAGCACAGCTGCCAGCGAGAAAGATGAGAAGAGCAGTAATGGTGAGAAGCCACGCGCGCGTAGTAGTAGCATTGGCAAAGAGGAGAAAGGCGGAGGTAAATCTAAGAAGGAGCTTCCGTGTCGCATCTCTGTCAAAGTCACAGGCGTGGAGGCATTTATCTACAATCGCAGTCCGCTATATGACACTATAGTAGAGGCGACTACGAACAAGGCGAAAGAGGCAGCAAAGGAGGGCAATCGCAAGGAGACCCTCGGAAAATCGCAGACCTCCTCGAGCCAAGGGAGCAAAAGTCAATCCGATTCGAAGGCCTCCAATGTGCCCCAGAAGGTTCAGACACGTACTACGATCGCCAGTGCCGCTGCCCCAGAGAAGCCACAGATACCTGCTTTCTTGCGGATTTTCCCAATCAAGGTCGAATGCAAGCGTGCTGCTGCGGCACTCGGAAATGAGAACACAACCAACGTGCTTACAGCGAAAGCCGAAAGAGCTGTAGGGACTGTTGACGCTGGTCATGCCGGACCTCTGGATTTGTGGAAGCTACTTTTTGGCTTCTCAATTGAGAAGGTCAAAGTGGCTATGCGACCGAACAAGGACTTCAAAGAGTTCCAACTCGATGCTGGTCAACGCCTTCTGCGAGAGAAGGAGCTGGCACCCCCCGAACCTGAGAAAAAGCCGGTCAAGGAGGCTATCCAAAAGACGCGAGGGCTTTGGAATCGGCTACGATTCCTCTTCCATCGTCATGGTAGCGCGGAATCGCTTCGCACTGCTTCTATGAAGTCGGGCATCGTTGGTCACCAGCCACCAAAGGAGCAATTGCCCGGACAAAGTCAATGGCACGGGCTGACCCGGTATCTTGAGGATCGCGAGCTCAACGAACATGAGGAATGGCAAAAGGTCGAATACGCCAAAGTCTCCGATCTGGTCGATTGTGACAGGGTGACCATGCGTTTCTACTGGGACATGTCTGGCCCTGTGCCGGATGGTACGCTTGACAGTGACACACTTCTCGGGTCCAACTATGAGGACGACATCAACGGCATGGCGCCTCCTGAATATGGCATGGACTTGGGTGTTTACGGTGGAGTAGTACAATATGGCCCATGGGCAGATCGGCAGCGTATCAACCTCCAACAGATCTTCTTCCCGGCGCCTTATGTCGATGCAGTCCCTGCCAAGCCTCTCAAGTCTGGTGAGCTTCGGGTTTGTACAGTATTCAAAATCAAGGTGATCGTGGAAGAGGATGTAGTGCTTCGTGTTCCAGCTCGAGAAGAGTCCAAAGACTCGAAGTGGAAAGGTCGTGCAGACAAGGCGCAGCCTGCGGACGGCTCTGGTGCCACGACTGGAAAAGGCAGTCGAAACTGGCGCAAGCACAAGCGGAAGAACAAGCAAACGCAGGCGGCAATCGATGCTCGACCTTTTGGCTGGCTCGACATAACGGTCAAGAAGGACTCCGTCGTCAACTACATCATGGACATGTTTCCAAGATCAGCTGCATACCGTAATAGTCTCGACCTCGATGTCAAAGGTGTAGAGATGCAAAGTAGTGTCAACCATGGCTTGCTCTGGCGCTCCGGACCTGTAAGCGTGCAAGCCGACATATCGCAGCCTATCGAGTGGAACACTTTGCGCAAGTGGCCCTTCGACATTGTCATCAACGACATGGAGCTTTTCATTCTCCGCGATCATCTCTTCCTTATTATCGACCTTGTTAATGATTGGTCTTCCGGAGCACCTTCAGACTTCTGGACGTTTGTACCCTACAACTACCAACTTGAAATGACCTTCAAGAATTTTGTAATGTATCTTAATGTTAATGACGCTAATATTATCAACGACCCAGCGGACTTCGACCGGAACGACTTCTTGACCATCGAAGGACAGCTTCATGCCATCCTCGGCATACCAATGGAGAACTATCGCCCGAAAAGTAATAAGATCACTTTCGACGTGCTAGCGCAGAACCTCAGCATGCGGCAATACAGCCCTCCAAAGAATACATTCAGCGTATACGTAGAAGACAAGACCATGGCTACCTTGCCAAAACTTACATTGAATGGCTCATACACCGCAAATCAGGAGGCCAAGGTTGGCAACGTCGATGTCCTGCGGATGGACATTGTTGGTACTGGGTTGTCACTCAAAGCTTTCGGGTTCTACGTACGGCAACTCGTCAGCATAAAGGAGAACTACTTTGGCGACTACATGCATTTCAAAACCCTCGAGGAGTTCCAAGCCGCGAGCGATGATCTCGAAGAGGCCAACGCCAAGACTGCTAGCTTCCCAAAACCTACCTCAATTAACGAGCTGGACGTGATCTTGTGCATTGTCGCAGAGGAGGCAACTGTCATGTTTCCTACGAACTTGTACTCATGCAAAGAATTCGTGCGCGCAGAACTTCCGCGAGCTGATCTTGATCTCCGGATCGTGAGCTACTATTTGGACATGGGCCTTCAACTGTCGCCTGTCAGCATCATGACCGGCGTTTCAGCAACGAAAGATGAAGATGATGACGATGCAGTCAATACGGAATCTAGCACCCAGTTCTGGGTTGCGCATGTGGACCTCAACGGACATCGCGCTTTTGGCCTACCACCGAACGAAGACGCGTACGTGAGTCAGTGGGATATTGACATTGGCAAGATATCGGGCGAGATGTCTAGTAAATTCGTCAGAGATCTGGCTTTAGCCGGGAGAGCATTTGCTTTCAGCATTCAGGACGCTGAGAATGCACTGCCTGTGACTTCTCCCGCGGTCGCCTTGGATGCCAGTTTTGTCCAAGTGCGGACAGATACAGTACGGCTTTGGATGCATGCCGGGAGAGATGCTCTCCTCATCGATCTCAATCCTGTCACTGTGGATGTCAGCGATTGGGCGAATAGCTTGTTCTCTCAGAGGGTCAACGTGCTCGTGCCCTTGATCACATTTGCCTGTGTTGACGGCCGTAGTGCATCTCGACATCGCTCTCCTTTCATCAAAAAGAAACCAGTCAGGACGTACGCATTCCTCCAGACAGGCGTGTCAATCGATGTAGTGGGCAGAAAGCTTCACTTCGAACTCGAGACGAAAAAGCAGCAGGCTCACTTCAGATTGCACGATCAAAGGACCGGCAGGTTTCCATTTTTGATCAGGCCAGACATTGACGCGCCAATCAAGCCGGAAGACGAACTTCTCTTTGAGCCGCCCGCAATGCCATACCCGCTCATGCCTGAGCCACTGGTTTACGATAGGAACCGGCCACTTTCTATCAAGTCTTCCAGAAGTGTTGGCAGCAGTATTGGGTCTAGATCCTCAAACGCTTCAATCTCTGGATCGTTACGCAAGGGACGTCCATTTTCAACCACAGCGCAGCGTCCAGAGCTTCTACATGTGGCCACTGATAAGTCTGGGAGCCGGCCATCAACATCATTCCATTCGGTCGGCGCGAGCAGTCGTTCATCTTCCATTGACTCCTTACGCGAGGGAAATGAGAGACTACCGAACGACGCTGAGCGTGCCAAGTTCGGGCTTCCAGCCTCCACCATGGCGTTCTCAAGTCCATACTCCGAACCATACTTCCCTCTCGAGATGATAGCGCCCGATGAGACCAACGTCCCCGAGTTCCCAAAACACACAGAACGAGATGACAGTTCAGTCAAATCAACAATCTCGCAGGTCCTTGACGATCCGGAGACGGACCACAATGCAGAACATGTCAGTGTCATGATCAAAGTTGTGCCCGGAATACGAGTCTATGTAGAGCCGCATCTGGCTATTACGGTCTCTAAACTGATCGAGAGAGTCTTACCAAGGAGCCCGGAAGAGGTGATGGATTCATTCCACATGAGTGTCATGGGTGCGATATCGAGCCACAATGCTGAGCGTATCGGTCCCGCGAGCACACTGGAGATTAGTGCTTCGCTTCCTGCGGCTCATATGCGGGTCGTGGCCTTAGAAGAAGACAAGGATGAGATTGCCGACCAGATCGACATAACAATGAGCTCGCTGGAGCTGACTGTGAGGGTCAGAACTCATCCTCGCGATACTGGCGCTCTGCAATACTTGGCCCTACACACACTTCTTGGAAACCTTGATATCTCTGTAAGCCAGAGGCATGGCAAAGAGTTGGTGAAGCCGGCTATTTCTCTCCATGTCGACGATGTCCTGGTGTGGTTAGCATTGACATCAACGCATGCATTCCATGTCTCTCTGAGAGATACCGCGGTCTCTGTTAATGGGCCTCAGACCACTTATCTCACTGGGTTGGCCCTGAAATTGGTTCCGCTGATCACTGGCATTATGGAACGGTTCGATGACATCCTTACCAACGATACACGGCGCCTGCAATGGCTGACATATGTCCTGACACAGAATGGCGAGATTGTCAGCGACCCTCCTTTCATGGCTCGCATGCTGTACATCCTGCGTGCGTTTCCGGGACACTTCAGAAATACAGACTCCTGGAAAATCCTTTCCCGCTTTCGAAATATTCTCATGCATCTTCCAAAAGAGAAGGCCGAAGAGCTCGAAAAACATTGCAAAGAGAATAGACTCAATTGCCCGGCAGACGCTCCAGAGAAGACACTTGAAAGTTGGACGCAGTGGCGCAACTGGGATGTGCCCTATGTAAATCAGACGATGGCATTTAAGATGCTCTGGCGACCAGATGAGCTCAAACAAGAGTCGTCGCCAGAGAAGCCGCCTCTGACTGTTACATTCAGATCAGAGTCTTTACGGATCGCCCTTGAGAGCGAGAAGACAAGCAGTGAAATTGTCATTGAAGAGACTTCGTTAGGAGTTGAGAACATCCCGCCTACCAGGCCGGAGGGCTTGATGCTCGTGGACGAGAACATGCGCACCAAGACCTTGATTCAGCTTCACATGGGCATCTTTGCGCTCAATCTAGATTGGGAGCTGCTCAAGATTGCTGAAGATGTCATCGCCTTGAACGATGAGATTCAGCAGGTTTCATCTAAGCTACAAGCAGGTGGGAAAAGGACGACCAGGCAAGCTATTGACGATGGACTCGCTAGGCACGATGTGCACATTGTGCTGTCCACCGACACCGGCAGTATTTCGCTTCAAAGCATCAATGTACGACACGTGTCCCAGGCTGAAGGTCTTAAGGTCTCTATCATTGGCACCACACAAGCAAGCGAACAGCTTGGACAGTGCGCCAGCGCCATCATCAATGTTGATCGTGCCATCACTGAACTCCATGGCACCAAGTCCCGGATATGGCAGACGCTGCTTATCTCACCCAGCCTTTACATCGATCGCCTGCAGCCTGCGCCTGGAGCAGACATTCCGGCAACGATAACGCTCGCCTTGGCGTATGAGGATCTTCAGATCAGGATCACCGAGCAGGTGCCTGGAATCCTTCATCTGATCGACCTAATCATTCTCGATGAAGTTGCCAAGTGTCAGAAACTTGCTGAAATCGTGCAGTCACGCCCATCGTCTTCGGCAGCGGCATCACCTGTTCTGAAGCAACAGAAAACAAAGACAACTATAGCATCAGAGACAACTATTGGGTCAGTAACGCCGAAGCTTCACGTAGCGGTTCTTGCAGGTAAAATTCACCTTGAAGTCTCGCTGCTCCAGAATTTGGGCTACATGCTTGAAGGGGTCGCTGCAAGCGTTCGAGTGGCCCCGAGCTTGACCAAGGACAAGATCTTCAGCATCGACTTCGATGTTGGCAAGCAGAAGCATGCATTTGTCAACACTTCTGAAGAGGAGCGGCACATACAAGGGCTCCTTGACGTACCACCCATCAATGGCCACGTCGGTCTCGAGCTTGGACACGACGAGACTTCTGTCTCGGTCGCAACCACTATTGAAAGGGTGGAGGTCGATGCCGGTGCCATACAAGGAGTAATTGGTGTTGTGAATCAGCCTGAGGTGCAAGATGTGTTCAAGTCAATCAAGGCTGGTGTGGAAGACATTCAGCATCATGTCGACTATGTCTTCCCCAAGAATGAACTTGAGAAGCCGAAACCTGTCAAGGAGCAGCGAATCCTATTTGATGCTCGGTTTGCATTGCTCGGTATCAGGATTTCTGCAGATACGCCAACAGCAAAGGACGCCCATCGCTACCGAGCCACGGCAGAAGTGGAACTTGGCATAGGACCTCTGCATGCCACAGCATCCAACAGGGATACGTCCAAGGACGCAAACCCACTCATCCCAGAAGTTCGAGCCCACATTCAAGACATCGGCGCCGCACTACGTATCAAAGAGCGAGGCAAGGTTCGCCCTTGTGGCAACGCCACTATGAGCATTCGCCTACACTTCAACAACAATATAGGCGAGAATGGTGTTGTGCACCGCGAGTTGAAGGTTCGCAGCGATGGCATTGAGATCAATGCAAACCCTGAAACAGCATCGACTGTCGTAGATGTCATCAATCACCTGGAAGACCGCATCAAGCGCCTAGACCTATCGAAAGAAGTCGAATATCTTCGAAAGCTTCGAGATGAGCGCCGGCACACCGTCATTAAGCGTATCAAGGGCGATGAAGGCTGGACTGACGATGATGAAATGCCTTTCTCACCTGAAGACCTCCTTTCGATTACAACGACAATCGAGCTCACAGACATCCAAGCTGCCTGGTTAGTGGACTCTTCCTTTGCCGCGCGACGTGGTGCGCCAGTTGCCGACCTGGTATTCTCGATTCAAAGTATTGAGTTCAAGACGAGAGGGGGGCATGAGGCACGTTTGAATATTCAAAACATTCAGTTGCAGCTCGCGAAGAGAAAGGAAAGCAAGCAGTATCGGGCCTTGAACTCTGCACTCCTGCCTGAGGTCGGCTTCAGCGTGGCCTACTGGTCAGAGAAGGGCAAGAATGTGAAGCTCGCCTTCAAAGCAACAGGGAAACCGCTCGACCTGCGGCTTGAGTCGAAGTTCATGTTCCCGGTTTCTGCAGTGCAGAAGTCTATCGAACTTGCCCGGGATAAGTTCAAGACCGGCACTGCAACATGGCAGAGCACGCCGACGACTTCCGGCGCGCCGAGAAAGCCTTCTTTCGATACAAAGAGGCTGAGCTCGGTTCTCGTGGAGGCCGACTTTGCGGGCGCACAAGTGTACATTCAAGGCTCCGGGCCTCGAAGCAACAGTCTGGCATCAATAGCCGCAGCTTCACAGCAGCACGGCTCTCAGCACGGCAGGTACGGTCAATTCGCTGCTGATGGCGCTCTGATGCAGACAACTCTGACCGCACCGGGCATCTCGTTCAAGATGGAATACAATCGAGATGACGTTCAGCCACGACTGAACGGTGAGCTGATGATCGATGCGTCTTCCAACATGCTGGCGCCGAATGTGGTGCCACTCGTTCTGGAAATCTCAAACAGCATCAAGGAAGTCGTGCGAAGCCAGGATGAGAAACCAAACCCTCGAACACCACCCAGGCCAGACACCACTGAAGCTGAAAGGCCTAGTTCCGATCAATCGAAAGCCAAGCAATTCTTTGAGGATGACAATATCGTGGCAACTACCCCAGCTAAAATCTTTGGCAAGACGAAGGTGGACTTGGGCTTCCGCATCGCAAAGCAGGAGTTTGGCCTGAGCTGTCAGCCCATTGCACGAGTTGACGCCAAGGCCTCGCTCGAGGACTTCTACATCACCATGAATACCATCGACTCCGACGAACATGGGCATTTCTTTGCCATGTCTGCTGTCATGTCGAAGCTTGCTGCGCAGGTGAAGCACGTGTATTCCCGCGAACCAACATTCAGCTATGACATGGATTCAATCGTGCTGTCGGCGATGAACAACAAGCATTTGAGCGGGACTGCTGGAATATCGGCAATTTTGAACGTGAACCCGACCAAGATTGTGATCAACGGCAAGCAGTTCCAAGACTTGCTACTATTCAGAGAAATCTGGCTGCCACCCGAAATACGCAAGCCAAGTGCCGCCTCGCCTACGCAAACAGCTACTCCGGCAATTACAGTTCAACGACCTGATGAGTTTGTGGTTCAGAAATACCAGACTTTTGCTGCCGCTGCTGCATTCCCATGGAATGCAACTGTCAACATAGCTGAATTGGCTGTCGACCTCGACCTCGGACAGAGCATTGGAAAGTCGTCTTTCCGAATCATAAATCTCTGGGCAAGTCAACAGAAGTCTTCAAACTGGGAACAGAATCTGTGCATAGGGCTGGACGAAATGGGCGTCGATAGCACAGGCAGAATGAGCGGCTTCATCCACCTGGGCAAGCTCGGAGTCAGGACATCCATTGAGTGGCCGGAGGAGTCGACTCAGGCGACATTGCGCAAGACTCCGCTCATACAGGCTTCGATTGGATTCAAAGAACTGAAGGCGAAAGCGGCCTTTGATTACCAAGCATTTGCGTTCGGCGACATCGGCAACTTCGACTTCCTGATGTGCAATGTTCGAGAGAAGCATGGCACGGGAGATCGACTTGTCGCAGTGTTGGACTGCGAAAAAGCATATGTGTTTTGCACATCCAGCAGCCCTTCGCAAGCTGTTGCATTATACCAAGCTTTCGATCGCCTCATCCAAGAAAAGCAGACAGCGTACATGCAGTCACTCAAGGACATCGAGAAGCACTTGCGTAGGGAAAGCACAGTCGTGCCGACAAGATTCGGTCCCGAGATACCAGACTCTCCAGTTGTGGAGAAGAAAGCAGAAAAGAGCCCAATCTCTCTTCACACCGATGTTGTGGTCACGATGGGTGGCATATGTTTTGGAGTCTACCCCAGCACATTCTTCGACAGCCAAATGCTCAAGCTCGAGGCCAGCAACATTCAAGCTCGATTTGCCGTTGGCCTCGAACGAGGAAGGATAACGTCTGGACTGGGCATGACTCTGGGCCAGCTGCAAGTCGCGCTTTCTTCCGTTCGCCGAATCACTACTGTACCCAAGGCATTGGAGAGTTCGGCCGATGAAGTAATCAATAGTGCTCTGAACGCAAGGGGAGGCATTATTTTACGAGTGCCTAAAGTAGTGGCAAGCATGCAGACGTGGCAGCCACCGAAAGGATACGATGTGGACTACATCTTCAAGTCTCTCTTCGACGGCAAGATTGACGTTGGTTGGAACTTGTCACGCATCAACTTCATCAAGGGCATGTGGGAATCCGGTTATCGGGCATTGGCCTCTCGGCTCGACAAGTCTCTCCCAGAATCGGCTGTCAAGATCAAAGCCGAGGGACCTGCGGCCGACTCTCCTTCGCCTCCATCGAGCAGTGGCGACAAGAGCTCAGCATTACAGCCACAAGAAAAGATCACGGCTGAGATCAATCTGCCTCAAAGTCGATACGAGTATCATGCTCTTGAGCCTCCCGTCATCGAAACACCACAACTGAGAGACATGGGAGAAGCAACGCCACCGCTTGAATGGGTCGGGTTGCACAGAGATCGCTTGCCAAATGTCACGCATCAGATCATCATCGTGACATTGTTGGAAGTGTGTAAAGAAGTTGAGGATGCTTACGGCAAGATTCTCGGAGGCGCGGTCAGGGAGGCTGCATCGTGAGAAGAAGATGCTAGCAGCGTCTGGAATGTTGATAGCGTGTTTTGTTTCGAGCGTTCTAGCGTTGCATTGCGACTTCGTCGGCTTCGCCGGCTTGTACAGGATAAGAGCGGCATATAGACAGTACGCATAACAGAGAGAAAGCGAAATGTCAGCAGAAAATATGGTTTCGGACTCGGAGAAATGTTTTCGCACTGCCCAGTGCCCACATTCGAAATGATCTGGCCCATCGCTTTGCTGTAAACGAGGGATTCTGTTGGTATGACTCACAACTATGTTCACTGCAGTGCCACACTTGTGATTATGAGCATCGCAAACATCTTGTTGGTTGGAACATCACTTTTTCGTCGCAGTCCTGCGTGAAGATGGAAGTGCTCGAGGCGCTGCCAGCGATGACACGGCTTGGAGAATAGCGGGGATACTAATCGGGACTAGTGCTGTCAAGGACCCCACCTTCCCACCTTGCTGATTTTCAAGCACTTCTTCCAATCTTTGCCTCTGCCCGTTCCATCACCGCTCTGCCTCAAGCAACAGCCTTTGACAGGTACAAATATCCACCGCCCGCATCGTCGCTGCATCCATCTAACATCAATTATAGGCAAGACAATTAATTCGAGGTCGCGTTGATAGAGCGCTCGAAGCGGGGTCTCCCAACGCATACGAAAACCTCTTCTTACCCTCGAAACAACACCCGCACAACACCGCCAAGATGGTGCAGTTCACCGTCGAGGAGCTCCGTAAGTTGGCGATATGGAAAGCGCGAGGGCAGAAGATGGCAGACACTGACAGTAACCAGGCGGGCTCATGGACAACCCGGTCAACATCCGTAACATGTCCGTCATTGCCCACGTCGACCACGGAAAGTCCACCCTCACCGACTCTCTCGTCCAGCGAGCTGGTATCATCTCAGCCAAGAACGCCGGTACCCAGCGATTTACAGACACTCGTGCCGATGAACAAGAGCGAGGTGTCACCATCAAGTCGACCGCCATCTCCCTTTACGGTACCCTCAATGATCCAGACGACCTGAAGGATATCCCAGTCAAGACTGAGAAGAACGACTTCTTGGTCAACCTGATTGACTCGCCAGGTCACGTTGACTTCTCATCTGAGGTCACTGCTGCTCTCCGTGTCACTGACGGTGCCCTTGTCGTCGTCGACACCATCGAAGGTGTGTGCGTGCAGACCGAGACTGTGCTCCGACAGGCTCTTGGTGAGCGTATCAAGCCAGTCGTCATCATCAACAAGGTCGACCGTGCTCTTCTCGAACTCCAGCTTTCCAAGGAAGATCTGTACCAGAACTTCTCTCGTGTCATCGAGTCCGTCAACGTCGTCATTTCCACCTACTTCGACAAGACTCTTGGTGATGTCCAGGTCTACCCAGAGAAGGGTACCGTCGCTTTCGGTTCCGGTCTTCACGGCTGGGCTTTCACCGTCCGCCAGTTCGCCAACCGATACTCCAAGAAGTTCGGTGTTGACAAGAACAAGATGATGCAGCGTCTCTGGGTAAGTTTCCTGCAAGCAATTTACGGCTCAATGCATTTTCTAACTCTTTTCACAGGGCGAGTCTTTCTTCAACGCCAAGACCAAGAAGTGGACCAAGTCTGCAGATGGCGCCGAGCGTGCCTTCAACCAGTTCTGTTTGGACCCAATCTTCCGCATTTTCGACAGCATCATGAACTTCAAGAAGGAGGAGATTCCAACGCTCCTCGAGAAGCTCGAGATCAAGCTTGTCGGTGACGAGAAGGATCTTGAGGGCAAGCAGCTCCTCAAGGTTGTCATGCGCAAGTTCTTGCCAGCCGCCGATGCCCTCATGGAGATGATGATTCTCCACCTTCCATCTCCAGCTACTGCCCAGAAGTACCGTATGGAGACTCTCTACGAGGGTCCACCAGACGATGTCTCCGCCATTGGTATCCGTGACTGTGATCCAAAGGGTCCTCTCATGTTGTACGTCTCCAAGATGGTGCCGACCTCCGATAAGGGTCGTTTCTACGCTTTCGGTCGTGTCTTCTCTGGTACTGCCCGCTCTGGTCTCAAGGTCCGTATCCAGGGACCAAACTACGTTCCAGGCAAGAAGGAGGACTTGTTCGTCAAGTCTATCCAGCGTACCATTCTCATGATGGGTCGCTACACCGAGCCAATCGAGGATGTGCCAGCCGGTAACATTCTTGGTCTTGTCGGTATTGACCAGTTCTTGCTCAAGTCTGGTACCCTCACCACCGAGGAGAGCTCGCACAACCTGAAGGTCATGAAGTTCTCCGTCTCTCCCGTCGTGCAGCGATCCGTCGAAGTAAAGAACGCCAACGATCTGCCAAAGCTTGTCGAAGGTCTCAAGCGTCTGTCCAAGTCGGATCCTTGCGTCCTTACTCTCATCAACGAGTCTGGTGAGCACGTCGTCGCTGGTGCCGGTGAGCTTCATCTCGAAATTTGCTTGAAGGATCTTGAGGAGGACCACGCTGGTGTCCCACTCCGCATTTCCGACCCAGTCGTCCAGTACCGTGAGACCGTGGGCGGTGACTCGAGCATGCAGGCTCTCTCCAAGTCGCCCAACAAGCACAACCGTCTCTACGTCACTGCCTCTCCTCTTGCTGAGGAGGTCTGCAAGGACATTGAGTCCGGCAAGATCGGCCCACGTGACGATTTCAAGGCCCGTGCCCGTATCCTTGCTGACGACCACGGTTGGGACGTGACTGACGCCCGTAAGATCTGGTGTTTCGGACCAGACACCAACGGCGCCAACTTGCTTGTCGACCAGACCAAGGCCGTGCAGTACCTCAACGAAATCAAGGATTCGTTCGTCTCTGGTTTCCAGTGGGCAACCAAGGAAGGTCCAGTTGCTGAGGAGCCAATGCGATCCATCCGCTTCAACATCATGGATGTCACCCTCCACACTGATGCCATTCACCGTGGTGGTGGACAGATCATCCCAACTGCCCGTCGTGTGCTCTACGCGGCTACTCTCCTTGCCGACCCAGGTCTTCTCGAGCCAGTCTTCTTGGTCGAGATCCAGGTTCCAGAGCAAGCTATGGGTGGTATCTACGGTGTGCTCACCCGACGAAGAGGTCACGTCTTCGAGGAGGCCCAGCGTCCAGGTACTCCACTCTTCAACATCAAGGCATATCTCCCTGTCAACGAGTCTTTCGGTTTCAACGCAGATCTCCGATCGCACACATCCGGCCAGGCTTTCCCACAGTCAGTGTTCGACCACTGGCAGATCCTTCCAGGTGGTTCGCCACTCGACAAGACAACCAACCCAGGAAAGATCGTCGAGGAGATGCGAAAGCGCAAGGGTATCAAGCCAGAAGTTCCAGGTTACGAGAACTACTACGACAAGCTCTAAACAGCAGGCCAGTGAGAATGCTGATGAGATGGTGGGAGGTGCTTGGGATACCCAGAGGAGGAAGTCGAGCATTTGCGGGCGTCTTTTGCAGTGGCTGATACAGGTATGCTGTCATGGAAAAGCACGACTAGATCAGCGCAGGCAACATATGCTCCTGCACGACGGACTTCAGTGATGAAACGAGAAACTACTTGAGGAGGATATGGCATGAAACTTTCATTTGTTTTTCCCGATGCATTTGGTTGTCTAGAGAAAGCGGATAGCCAAAAAGCGGTTTCAAAGTAACAACGTTCCAGTTCACACTGCGCAACTGACTATACTGTCGATTTTGATGGTGATGTGTTTATTGGTGTTGGTTGTGATCAGCTCATTGTTACCAGATGCGGACGATTTCTTGGCGTGCAGCAAGTCTGACGGAGTGCGATGATCTGCTCCTTTCACTACTTTTCTCAGTTCGCGTCTTTCCAATGGGCAGCTGTTCTCTTGCACACCTCTTGCCGTGTTCTGCATCGATGGCTCTTCACTCAACAACACCCATATTTCCACGCGCATGTCTCTAACCACCATAGCATGCAATATTGATCGATTCCCGACATCCGCTCGAATCGAATGCCGCAGATGCAGCATCAACCTCTCCGCCCATCACGCGACTCCCTCGAACTCGCCTCCCTCGCATCCTCCTCCAATGGTGGCCGCGACTCTCTCGAGAGTAGTAGCAGCGCTGGACCTCCGAGTTCTCGTAAACTCAGCTTCTCCAATCCTGCAACACCGATGAATGGAAATGGTGGAAGAGGTATTCATGGAAGAAGTTACTCCGTCAGCTCCGCTTTCGATTTCAATTCCTCCCTCTTTCCCTTATCAGCTACAGCAGGAGGTGGAGGCGCATATACGAGTTTAGGAACGCCTGCTACGCCGAATTTCCCTAATGAAGCTGGAGGTGGGAGTTTGGAAAGGAATAAAAGTTTGACATATCTCAATGGACTTAGCTTGGTTGTGGGCTTGATAATCGGAAGTGGGATTTTCAGCAGTCCTGCGAGTGTGAATATCAATGCTGGAAGTCCTGCTGCTGCGTTGCTCGTTTGGGTCATTTCGGGTGTTTTGGCATGGACTGGTGCTGCGAGTTATGCGGAGTTGGGTGGTGCGATACCGCTCAATGGTGGAGCGCAGATATATTTGAGTAAGATATTTGGGGAGTGGGCGGGCTTTTTGTTTACTTGGTGTGCGGTTGTGGTGCTGAAACCTGGATCTGCGGCTATAATTGCGATAATTTTTGGGGAGTATGTGGTGAGAGCGATCATTGGGGCCGAGGCTGGGGATGCGAGTGCTTGGATTAATAAGGGAGTTGCGCTGCTTGGACTGATTGTGGTTACGGGACTGAATTGTGTGAGTACGAAATTGGGGACGAGGTCGGCGGATTTCTTCATGTTTTTCAAGTTTGCGGCGCTGTTGGCTGTTACGGTGGCAGGGGTGATTGTGGCGATTACTGGACTTGCATATCATAAGGAAGAGCTGTCGCAGAACTGGAAGGATACCTCTTGGTTCAAGGGAACCTCTTTATCATCCTCGGAATGGGCCGTCGCTCTCTATGCCGGACTCTGGGCTTACGATGGATGGGACAACACCAACTATGTCACAGGAGAAATGGTTCATGCCAGTCGAGACCTTCCCAGAGTCATCCACACCGCTCTACCCGTCGTCATCCTCTCCTACATCCTCGCCAACCTGGCCTACATTTTCGTCCTCCCCACAGAAATCATAAACAAAAGCAACACAATAGTCGTGTCCTTTGGCTCAACCGTCCTCGGACCCCTCGGCTCTTTACTGCTAGCATTAGCAGTCGCAGGCTCTTGTTTCGGCGCCCTAAACGCAACAACGTTCACATCCGGCCGTTTGGTCTACTCCGCTGGGAAAGAAGGCTACATTCCGGAACTCTTCGGCACAATCGGTTTCTCTGATACACGTATGCGTCTCCCTCGTCGCGGCGCAAGAGCAAAACGCCTCACGCATTTCCTCGCCGATGAACAAGGATTCTTTTATACACCTATCTACGCCATGCTCCTCAACGCCCTCCTCACAATCTTATACATCATCATCGGAGATTTCACGACACTTACGACATTCTACGGCGTCGCATCATACTTATTCTACTTCGCGGTAGTGGTAGGATTGATCGTTTTGAGGGTGAAGGAACCGGAATTGGAAAGACCTTATAAGTGTTGGATTGTGACGCCTGTTATCTTCTGCTGTGTGAGTCTTTTCTTGCTCAGTAGGGCGGTGTTTGCGAAGCCTTTGCAGGCATTGATTGTGGTTGGGTTTTTGGCTGTGGGAGTGCCGTTGTATTGGTGGCGCGTGGGGAGTCGACGACGGAAAGGTGGGAGGAGAGGAGAGGAAGGTGATGGGTGGAGATTTTGGAAGAGGTGGGGACGGAAGTAGACGAGATGAGGTTTGAGGTAGCTCATGAATGAATGTCTGTATATGAGGCCGCCTTCGGCATGCACCTATTTCCTTTCTGTGGCTGCGGTTTTTCGACATGAGATGAACGCTTCGCTCACATATGGGATTCAAGAGCAAGGAAAGACTCAAGTAGGCAGTCACTCAAGACACCGGTCACGAGCAGAAAGAGAGATAGGCTTTGTCATGTAGACAAGAAGCTGCTACATTGAGAGGCAATTTCGCATTGAGTGCCGAGCAGCTCTGCGTATCACCCTCTATCTACGCTCATGATCTCGAAGACCAACGCTGCAAAATTTCGGACCTACGCGCAGCCGCTCGAGGATACAGCAGAATGGCAGCTCTCCTGCCATGATCCACGATGAGCAGTTTGACGCATACTCGATCGATCACAACGCTACTTCACATTCAGCCCTCCATCTAGACAACTCCCACCACACCAGCTGATCAATCTTCATGTCCACACAGTCACAATCGTCTGCCGGCTCATATACTGATACTCGCGCTCCTTCTTCGCAAGCTTCCGTCTCTGGTTCAAGGAAGCTCTACGTCTTTTCAGGTGCGCAGCCGAAGGCGAAAACTGTCTCGCGTTGGATCTCCTCAAGCCACCACCGGGCGGTGGGTACTCGTGCGAAAATCTCTTGGACTGAGCTTGCATGAGCTCTGTCGAGGTCCAAGGTCCTCCTGAGCCGCGCAATTTCACGAACTCATGATCGCTGTCCTGGTCGGCACTTCTAAAGTGTTCGTCGGACCTTGTTGCTTTCAGCTTTTGGAGACCTTTCTTTGCGAAATCGACTGTCCACTGTATGATTGAGCGAGCTTTGTTTGGTTTCTGGCTAGATTCGTCGCTATTTCTTGAGTTTGCAGAGGACTTGTTGTTTGCCGATATGGATGTGTTCTGCCTTGGCTCCTCGTCCAAGTCGAAAAGGTACGCAAACCTGCTTGCTTTCTGCGTTCGCTGCATGTGTGGTTCGTCGATGTCGGGGAAGTATTTCAACCCCATCTTGTCGCGGTCTTGGGATTTTTCGATCTTGATTGCAAAATCCGGATCTTCGCAAAGGAGAAGTCGTATCGAAATATTCTCGTCGAGAAAAAAATGTGCTCTAATATTTTGGGTGAAAGTTCTGGTCCTCAGGTGGCTTTACTCATGTGCTTCATGAGCTCTGTCTGTGGAGCGCGTGTTTTCTAGTCGAGGCCGGTCGATGTTTCAGCCCAACAGCCTATGGACGACGAGAGGGATGAGATGTAGCGTCTTCTGAGGACATGCGCGAACACCATCAACTACAAATACGATGAGGACAAATTGTCATATAAAAGTCCTCTTCGCTCGCTGCTGTTGATCATGCCATCACCACCATCATCAAAATCTACAACTCCCTCATCGACCAGGAACTCGCGACTTCGACGCTGATCACGCTTTCGACCAAATCAAACCAGATTATGTTGCGCAGACGCAACGGAGTCCAGTCTCTCCGGAGCATATATCAAGACGGCGAAGCCAATACCACTGTGCTGCCACAAGAGAACCCCGTCGACTTGACGTACTTCATCGACCAACTGGCCTCGAACATCAACAATACTCAACAGAGAATGCTCAAGCAACAAATCAATCAAACCAAAGTTTGCTCGCTGGATCTCAAATCGAATACTCTCTGCGGTCTGCAGCGTCGAAATGCGATCCGTGTGCCAGCTGGTAAAGGACGACCCTGGATCTTCCAAGCACATCGTCAACAACAGGAGGAGCTCCTCGCCAAGCACAAGCTGAAACAGTGTGACGATAACATGTGTATGTACTGTGTCCTCGCTTCGCACCAAAAGGCTTTCATTCAAGGCCCAAGAGACATGGATGACAGCACCACAACGACTGGGCCTTCGAGCGGAGAGGAGACTTTGACTGAGGACAGCGATTACGAGACTATGTTGACCACGATGAGTCGTCAAAGATGCACGCTCTTCGCCAAGGACTCAGTTGTGGGCATATGTATTGGTGTCACAGAGAGGATCGGATTCTGGGAATCTCAGACAAAAAAATGTCAAAGTTGATGGAGAGAGTAACACCGCTTGGAAGCATAAACGCGACTTTCTCGTGTATGAACCAGTTCTAGGAGGCACAGTATAGATATTTATGTTGTACATGCCTTCCAGAAACTTGTCAACCTCTCATCTATACACAAGATTCCAATGAATTCCTTGTGTTCAGATCAGACCTTGACATACTTCCTCCAATCATGTTCCTCCACGAAACCCAACACCTCTCTAATCTTCCGATTACTCAACGGAGCCTCCCACTCCTCCATCTTCCTCGTAATTGGCACATTCGGACAAGTCTCCTTCAGAAACTTCTCCGTCGGCACTTTCGTCGTGATTGTCGTATTCGTTGCATTGAACACCTGATACCCTAACCCACTTTTCTGAATACAAAGATTACAAATCTGACCTAGATCTCTGGCATCGATATAACTCCAAGCGTTACGTTTTCGAGACGCTGGGTTTTCCACGAAACTTTTGAAATTGTCGTCGTATTCGTGGGGTTCGAAGACGTTTCCGATGCGGAGGGCGTAGATGTCACTGCCATAGCGGCGTGCGAAGGTTCGGGCTGTGCGTTCGTTGCAGAGTTTTGAGAGGGCGTAGGAGTCCATGGGGTCGTTGTCGTAGTCTTCTTCTAAGGGGAAGGAATGGTAGTCGCTGTCGCCTTCGGAGAAGCAGACGCCGTATGTGGTTTCGCTGGAGGCTATGATGATCTTTTTTACGCCGAGTTTGGAGGCGGCTTCGATTACGTTGTACTATGATAAGTGAATGGTCAGGAAATGCATCTGATGAAGGGATGTATTTTGATGCGTACGGTCGAAACAACGTTCGCTTTGAACGTCTCGTTGTCCGGCACGATCATGTTTCTTGCATATGCTCCGAAATGAATGACAACGTCTGGAGGTTGTTCCGGAGCGCCATCTTCGTATCCAGCGAAGTTGTAGTGGGTTGTCAAGGCGTTGAAGACTTGTCCGCTTTCTGTGAGGTCGCACTTCAGGGTGAAGATGCCGGCTTTTGGGTCTGGAAAATCCACGAGATCGAGATTGAGAATCTGTGACAGATGTCAGACTGGCTCGTACTCTTGAGAGTATTTGCTCACCTTGTGACCTTGTTGCTGCAGATATGGAATAACATGGCGTCCAGCCTTGCCAGAGCCACCAGTGAATACGATACGCTTGCCTCCTGTCGCCATGGTCGATGATATGAACTGTTTTGGAAGGTAGAGGAGAATGATAAGTTTATGAAGAGATTGAAGAAATTCTTTACCTTGGCGGTTGATCAAAGAGCCTGAATGTGCCAAGCCTCCGGACCTCAATGTTCCTGGTGAGTGTCCATGTCGTTCTCCTTCCTCTTTCGGCTGCGAAGTGGTGATGTCAGAACAGGTCCATGCTTTTTTAAGCTTCGACACGTGAAAGCTTCGCATATTGAGATCCATCAACAATTCTACGTTGTCCGAGAGCTGGCACCTAGTACTCCGATGTCCCATTCTGCTCTGTTCATCTTTTGCTCGATCAATGGACCGACTTCCTGCGCTTGATATCAGATGACGCCGTCTAGGCTGATGCGCCAGCGTCCGCCATTGCGTCTCCTCACCAATCGCACCTCGATAACCACAGCTTCAACGCGATCAATATTTGTCACCTCGGCCTCGAGCTCTCGACCGTGTAGCGATCCGCATTCATGCCTTCGAAATTGTAACTGCGTCGCGCACAGATCCTTCGCACAGGTCAACGATACCGAACAATGGAACAGAGACATCTGGTTCACCAGTTCAGCGCCCCGATATGTGCCTCCTAGCCTTAATGGCAATGGAGACCACTCGCCACCCGATGAACGGACGCTTCAGCTAGGCAAGACGGTGAGAACATTGCACGAGCGCCTTCCTACTCTTTTGAAAGAGCCGCTGCCCTCCGACATCCTGTCTCCGAACATTTCACTACATCTCTTCCCATCGACACACCCACATCTTCCCCGAGTCTCTGGGCGGATAGCCTACATTGCTGCATTATGGACAGCACCTGTAGCATGGGGTCGAATGCCCTTGTTCGGAAACGTCAAGCTCGTCATTCTTTCTGAGCGGATGGTTCGCAATGGCGGTAGTAGCGTGGGGCACCAGAATCGAGACGAGAAGCTGATTGTCAAATGGAAGACATGCGGCAAGACCACACATCGCGATGGCACTGGAGGCATATACCGCGGCATGGGCCTGGCCGCAGCAAGGGATCCGGTCGATAAGATCAAGGACTTCATCTCTGGGACCAGGAGTGACAGCTCGAATCACAAGAGCGAGGAAGACGCCGAAGAGTTCTGTGGAATTTTCATCTTCGAATTCGATGAGCAAGGACGTATTCGGAAACATACTATCGAACATACAGACGAAGGTGGACATTATGATAAGATGAACCGGGTAGTGTCTGTCACGGACTGGCTGCTTGGGCAGTTCAATGGCAAGAGAAAGGATGAGCCTGCACTTGCGCTATGTGAAGAGAGACCGAATTGTGGCTCGATCAGGCTGGTCGACAGAAGAGCTCGATATTGATGTACATTACGACTTGCGATGATACCCTGGCGTTGGAATTGGAAAGCTGTAAAAGAGCGGATGAGAAAATATGCATCTGGTGGGAGTTTGCATTGCTTGGATACGTGTTGGACCACACTCCACTGAATGTACAGGTATACGAATGATGAACTTGTGGCACATACTGTAAATGCGAATTGACAGTTTTCTGGAGGAGAAGCTGTACGTTACTTTTTCTCGGCCGTACCATTCGAGGACGGTCCCATACGGCCACATTGGGTCAGCCGCCCTCTCTGAACTCTATCAGCACTTCACATAAGAATGGCCTGATGCCCAGTCCAGAGCTCAAGAAACGCGTTGCAAATTTGAGTTTGATCCTTCGCTACCTGCACCAGCTCTTGTGCACCTGATGTGCACCATCGTGTACTTGAGCTTCGAGTCTGCCTTCAAAGCTGACCAGAGATACCAAAGCACTCCACAAGGGCTGCTAAAAGGTCGTCCAGCTTGTGAAAATGCCGTTCCACGTCAAGCGAACAGAAACGCTGCACTCCAAACCTCTTCAGCAATACAGAGGCATCAGATCAACAGAATGGGTTCAACCACCGTCAGGAAAAAGCGTACTTGAGATTCAAACCACACATACGCCCACAGCACTCCAGAAAGTCCCAGATGATAAGAATTATCTTACACCGCCACCTCACTGTAAATACTAGACTTACCAAGTGTTGTACTGATCTTCGACCGCTGACTTCCAAGCAGGGCACTGGCATCAGGACGAATTCTTCCACATCCGTCAAGGTCGCTACATCTTCACCCTCGAAGGCGTCGACCAAAAGATTTCCGCTTCAGATCCCCAACCTATACGTATCCCTGCTGGAGCAAGACATACGTTTAAAGTCGATGATACATGTGAAGAAGAATGTATTATCGAGGTGTCGACGCTCGTTTCGCCAAACTCACCTGGATCTGTGGGCGCGAGCGAGAAGTTCTTTCGAAACATTTATTCTTATCTTGATGACTGTTATACTCAAGATGTGAGTCCGAGTTTGCCGCAGTCGTTGCTCATGTTGGATTCTGCGGAGATTAGTTTGGCTCTTCCTGGGCCTGGGTGGATTGCGAGACCTTTGAGCTGGGTTTTGGGTGTTGTTGTGGGCAGGTGGTTTGGTGGGTATGTTCTTGGGTATAAGGATAGTTACGAGGAGTATTGGAGTGAGAAGGAGGGGAGGAAGATGAAGAAGTGATGCGTGAGTCTTTCTCTGTTGCCCAGTGCCGCCGAGAATGATCCTTCATCAGTGCACGCTGGCGACTTTGGCTTACGAAACGTCTGACGTTGAGTCTTGAAGTTGTTGTATTGTACCCGTCACGTTGTGAAGTCTTCGCAGGTCACGCAGCGTCCTTGTATCCAGCTAGATGTCATACTAGCAGGGTAGCTGAGACCCTTTGCTTCTGACCTGAGAACAGCCGCGAGACGGAGCCACGCGAGCATTCTTGAGCTCACCGCTGTTCTCCATTGATTGTAGAGAGCTTGTGGAGCAGATGTGGAGGTCTGGAGAAGCCGAGCGACAAAGAAACGTGACCATTCAATGCTGTGTGCAGAGCGGTGGAAGGAAATATTCATGCAGATGCGAATACGTCGGACCAAGCGGTCCACAGAACCCCCTTTTGGGATCTAACCGGCGATCGCGAGGCGTAGTTTGTGTGCTTTCTGTTGGATAACAACTTGCACATGTTTCCGTAGTTCTGTTCAACGTCAGCACGAGTCTCGCTTTCACCAACTTTCTCTCCGCCAACACCGCCGCTCGTTACTGTACAAGCCAGCCAGCCTCCCTCGCCCATTGAAACATCACGTGTCTCTGCCGTTGCTATCGAGGTATCCTAGTTCCGCAACACGACTTTACCTTTGGCGGACTACTGCTGAGCACAAGCGAGCACCCGGCTGGAGTCTGTTGACCCACCAGGATACGTCGAGGTGCATGAGACTGCACTTCTCTGCAGCACACATTCCAGAGCACCTGGCTTCTGCTCGATTTTTAGTAGCCAACTAAATTTCTCTTCGCCTGGCTGCGCGAAGACAGCCCGGTAACACTCATCATTCCGCTCAACTTCGCCAGCAATTCGAATCGCAGACCGGCCAACATCCCTCTCCATACCCTCTCGTCCTCCTCTGGCAGACGGCAGAGCAGCGAGTCGTACGACGAGAAGGAAGACCGTCAACGCCCTAGGCGGCGCTCCGGATCTTTTGACTCTGACGACGACGAAGGGTCTGAGTTCTCCCTCTGGAGCGATACTGGGGATCTCGTTGACCAACTTGCCGACGAAGAAGATCCTCTCGCTGCGCGTTTACGGGAAAGTCTCGAGGGCCAACCACGACGAGGCCGTAACAGACGGTCTAAGCGTGTACGATACGCCTCCAACGGCTCACACGACGAGAAGCCGCGTCAACCTGGCGTCGTTAAGAGGAAGGAGGATATAAGAATACCTAGTCCACCGCCTAGACGCATTGGGTGGGGACAGAAACTGCTAGCTAAAACAATGGCACCTAACGATGACCATGCACGCATGCACGGCTTGCATGGCAAGAAGCTCATCTACTTCTTGTCCATATTCGTGTCGTTGGGAGTGTTTCTGTTTGGCTATGACCAGGGCGTGATGTCAGGCATTATCACGGGTCCTTACTTCAAGGACTACTTCAATCAGCCCTCAGCAGCAGAGATAGGAACCATGGTAGCTATTCTGGAGATTGGTGCTTTCATCTCTTCATTATCTGTTGGTCGTATTGGTGACCTGCTTGGACGAAGAAAGACTATCCTATACGGTGCATTGGTGTTCGTAGTGGGAGGGGCGATTCAGACTTTTGCAACCGGCATGCCAATGATGATGCTGGGCAGAATCATTGCAGGTCTGGGAGTGGGAGCGCTGAGCACGATTGTGCCGGTCTACCAAAGCGAGATCAGCCCGCCCCACAATCGTGGAAAGCTGGCATGCATCGAGTTTTCAGGAAACATTTTCGGATATATGTGCAGTGTCTGGGTGGACTACTTCTGCAGTTTCATTGAGGGCCACTGGGCTTGGCGGCTTCCCCTGCTCATGCAGGTAGTGATGGGTGGCCTGCTCGCGGTGGGCAGCTTCTTGATCGTCGAGTCGCCGAGATGGCTCCTGGATAACGACCATGACGAGGAGGGAATCGTCGTGATTGCAAACCTCTACGGAAAGGGCGATATCCACAACCCGAAGGCTCGTGATGAGTACCGCGAGATTAAGATGAACGTTTTGCTGCAACGCCAAGAAGGCGAGCGCTCCTACAAGGACATGTTCAAGCGCTATTACAAGCGCGTCTTCATTGCAATGTCTGCGCAAGCTCTTGCTCAGCTGAATGGCATTAATGTCATCTCATATTATGCTCCTCTGGTGTTCGAACAGGCCGGTTGGGTTGGACGAGATGCCATTCTCATGACCGGAATCAACGGAATCACCTATCTGGCATCGACGGTGCCTCCATGGTACGTCGTGGACAAACTTGGCCGCAGATTTATTCTGCTTTCTGGTGCGATTGCCATGGTGATCTCTCTTTCGGCCATCTCGTACTTCATTTACGTGGACATACATTTAACACCAACCTTGGTCGTCATTTTTGTGATGATCTACAACGCAGCTTTTGGATACTCGTGGGGTCCAATCCCATGGCTTTACCCTCCGGAGATCCTGCCGCTCAGCATCAGAGCCAAGGGTGCAAGTTTGTCAACTGCAACCAATTGGGCATTCAACTGGCTTGTAGGTGAAATGACTCCTATTCTGCAGCAAGCCATCAAGTGGAGACTTTACTTATTGCACGCATTCTTCTGCGCTGTCAGTTTCGTCGTTGGTAAGTTGAGCCATTGTGAAGGTTACAGCGACGCATTACTAATGGTAAGCAGTTTGGTTCATCTACCCAGAGACTGCGAACGTTCGTCTTGAAGACATGAACTCTATCTTTGGAGATGCCACCACAATCGCCCCCACTCCAGAAACATTGGCCGAAGTAGAATCTCTCTTCAGCGGTAACCGCTCCCCAGTGCCTTCATTCCGACTTGGAGACGATCAGGCAGGTGGTCAGATTCCAGATATGGATCTACAGCCTCCGGATGTCGAGGTGCAAGATGGCAAGCCGATCCTCAACCAAGGGGAAAGAGGCGAGGGTGTAGCTGGCTGGATCAGCAACATGGCTGATCGTATGAAGAGCGGTGGAGCTGATGCGAATGGCAGTGGAAGTGGGAAGTACAAGCGAATAGGTCAAGACGATGATTAGTGAGAGCAGTTGCATTACATGCTGTGCTTTAGCAATGTGAGCGTTCAGGCGAGATTATAGAGATGTGCGATACCAGCCCGGATCATTGTCGGATCGATCGAGCAGAGTAGAACGGCCGGAGTGCGATTTATGCATCACATACGCGGGCGGCAGCATATCAATATAGAGTATAGCACAAGATACCACCATTATTACTGGAAGTCTCACGACTGAGTATCTATCATGAACTGTTGATGATCATCCGGCTTCACGTGCGAATAAACAGCCAGACCCTGCAACGTGCTTGGCGCTAACGCCGGTCCAGCGCGGCTCCGATGGCTGAGTGCAGCACCTCGTAATGCGGCAAGATTACTGTTTCTTGCGACTCTACACTCCCGATGTCCTTTTCGCAGCGGTAACAACAACATGTCGCAAACCATGGAGTTGCAGACGGACAACAACAGCGCGCGCGAGAGCGAGGAGGAGCAGAAGAAGGAGCAGCAGAAGAGCAGGAGGCCACCCAGTAAGATGCGCACACTATGGACACGGGCCAGTAGACAGTATGGAGGACATCGAGAAGCTGATGGCATCGGACAGATAATGCGTTTCGACAACAGCGACTGAAGGCATGGCAGCCCATCCTCACACCCAAGACCGTCCTCCCACTATTCTTCGCCGTCGGCGTCATCTTTGCGCCCATTGGCGGTCTTCTGTTGTGGGCAAGTTCGACGGTCCAGGAAATCATCATCGACTACTCGCAATGCAACGCGACAGCACCATCATGCAGTTCTGGCTTCGAGGCCATGCCCAGCGATGCGATTACAGCCCATTTCAAGAATAGCACAGATGCTGGAGACGCCCCAACGTGGTGCAAGGAGACGGTCGATGTCAACTATGGCCAAAACAACGAGATCAGCCTTCCCACCACCCAATGCCGAGTGCAGTTCTATATGCCTGATAAGATTGGACCGCCAGTGCTGCTGTACTATCAGCTCACGAATTTTTACCAAAATCACCGTAGATATGTGCAGTCGTTCGATCAAGATCAGCTGAAAGGCACATTCCGGGATAACAGCTCGATATCAGGCAGCGACTGCGATCCCCTCCGACAAGGAACAGATCCTGCGGATGGCGCGGAAAAGCCATATTATCCTTGCGGACTGATCGCAAACTCGATGTTCAACGATACATTCTTTGCTCCGGTCCTGCTCAATCCGCAAGGCGAGAGCTCAAGCAACATTACCTACAACATGACTAATGACGGTATCGCTTGGTCTTCGGATCGCGATCTCTACGGCGAATCCCCTTATACCGATGATCAGGTTATCCCACCTCCAAACTGGCGAGAACGATATCCAGAATACAACGCCAGCTTCCCACAGCCAAACCTCAAGACCTGGGAGGAGTTCCATGTGTGGATGCGTACTGCCGGTCTGCCCACGTTCAGCAAGTTGGCACTTAGGAATGACAATGAGAGTATGGCGATCGGCAGATACGAGATCAGAATCCACGATTGTAAGTGACAAATCTTGGCAAGACTCATGCACCAGGTCGGACGCTGACTTTTGTCCCTCCTAGACTTTCCCGTCACGATCTACGACGGCACAAAGTCGATTTTGATCTCCACAAGAACGGTAATGGGTGGCAGAAATCCGTTCCTTGGCATCGCATACATTGTCGTGGGGGGACTTTGCATCCTGCTCGGTGGCCTGTTCACCGTGACCCAGTTGATCAAACCAAGGTGAGTTTTGACGTTTCACAAGCTCGCCTTCCAGACCGCAATAGCTAACTCGAAGATTCTGTAGAAAACTTGGAGACCACAGCTACCTTACTTGGAACACAGACCAGCCCTCTACGGCAACTACAACCGGGAGAGCGCCCAGAACTAACGAAGCAGCATGAAGCGAGACGTCCATCATTCATTGTTAGAGATACGCAGTCGGATCAGGAGTTCGGAGCTCAAGGCGTTTACTCAGCTGCGGTCGGCTTGCTTTACCGGTGGCACCGATGCCTACAATTGCCTTGTATGTTGGCTCAAAATCTAACTCGTCACGATCCAGATTCCGCGCATCTGCTACGTTGTCCCTACGTTTCTTTACCCACCACTACTGATCCCTTCTTTTAGTCGGCCGAACCAGCTCTTTTTCAGAATGTCCCATTGCAGCCATCCGAGCATTTCCAGTTCTTTGCTTGGATAGCGTGGTACCAATACACAGTAAAGCGGAGCCGCACAACCGACTGGAACAGCTACACATGTCTGCTAATAGTTTAGTTGCCGTCGTCGATCCCTCTCGTCGTTCTAGATTTGCTGTATCAACTGGAGAATCCCTGTACATGTGGCAACCCACAGGACTGGTAGTACCTTTGTTGGAGTCCCGTCGTTTCGGTTTCATGTTCAGCGTAGCCGCAAACGTCAACTTGATGGAGGTCTTCGCCTGGTGCTGGGAACCTAGAACGCAATGGCAACCTGGATAAATAACAGCAAGAACTCTGCTAACCGCCAAGAACCCATCGATAGCTGTACACTTGTACAACGACGTGAGTATCGATCATTTTTGTACATAAATTACTTCCACATTCTTCGGAGTCGACTAGGCGACCACGAGACTCACGTATGCACCATACATTCCTCGGATCTGCCGATAACTTCTGACACCGATCCGCTACTTTCGCTGAACGCGGAAGTCACAGTACGGGAAGGATGAAGACCTTTACAATCACCGCCTTGGCAGCCTGCATTGCAGTGGCGTCAGCTAAGATAGCAACATTCGTGGATCCTGCAACGAATCAAACGATCCGGCACTTCGACTGCGATGTCAACAGAGGCAAGGCTTCGGCACATTTCAACGACACAACCAAGTTCCTGCTTCGAAACAGTAGGCGACCAAACAGCCTTCAAGCGATTTCGAAAAGACAGACCGTCAGCCCCGCGATCACAGTTCAGACATACTTCCATGTTCTCACAACCACTGCCAAGTCCGGCCAATTTACCCAAGACATGGCCACACAACAAGCAGCTGCCTTGAACAAAGCCTATAACCCGATCGGAGTGTCTTTCAATCTCGTCAACACGTCATTCACAGCCAATGATGTATGGGCCGTAGGCGACGGCACTTCAATGGACGATGCCAAGAAAGCCCTTCGAGTCGGAACCTACAAAGACCTTAACCTCTATTTCCACTCCGATCTCACAGGCGGAATCCTTGGCACATGTACCCTTCCCTCACAAGTCACCGCTCAAACCCAAGTAAGCCAGTACTATACCGATGGCTGCAACATCAACGCCAACACCATGCCTGGCGGTTCCATGACCGGCTACAATCTTGGCATGACCGCAGTCCACGAAACCGGTCACTGGCTTGGTCTGCTGCACACTTTCGAGGGTTACTCTTGTACTGGCGATGGTGATATGATTGCTGACACTCCTATGCAATCTACGAGTACGGATGGTTGTCCTACGAAGCCGGCGAAGGATAGTTGTCCTTCTGTCACTGGTGTTGATCCTATTCACAACTATATGGATTATTCTTCTGATGCTTGTTATACGAATTTTACGCCGGGACAGGTTAGCAGGATTCAAACGTTGTGGAATACTTATCGTTCCGCCTTCTAGGAGGGAACCTTGGACAACAAGAAAATTGATTGACGGTTTGACGAAAATGGATTAAAGATCATCACGGGCTAGCATTGCTTTGGATACGACACTGTAAATGTTTGCTGCTTCTATTGTATATATACTGCAGGGGCAAACCGCTGTACATAATAATCATCATGCTCTTCACATCAGCCACCAACCCTTACCCCATCTCGTCTCACAGCCTAGACCACTTGATAACGATTCCTTGGCAAGCCTTACCTAAACCCAATTCGTGCTTACTCTTGCTTTTTGGCGCTAGGACTTGTAGTCTCAGGGGACGCTTAGACCACCTCTCGAAGCGAGCCAATTAAGCGCTCCGCGGGCTCCCTTCTAGAGGAGGTCTAAGGAAGTATCTAGCGCGTCTAGTAAATATATCTTAGCTTTAGGCGCGTTTTATACTATTATATAATCTAGCTTTAGGAACGGCTAGATAGCTACTAGACGACGACGACATACTATTTAAAGAAATTATCTTATATATTCTACTCTATTTAATATCTACTATAAGCTCCTAATAAAAGATTAATAAATTTCGCGAATACGCGTTATCTAGAAGACCTAAAAGCCGTCTAGTCGCGACGCGTTAATTTATATATAAATCTATTAAACTATAAGTAGCCTACCTACCTAAACTAATCTATACGCTACTAGATATATTCGAAAGCTACTAAGATTACTTATAAACTAATATTTTCCTTTTTTTTAGATACCGTTTTAGAAGTAGAGGGTACGCGCTACTATTACGCGTACGTCGTCGTTTCGAGGGGAGTTAGTAATATTAGTATATATACTAGAGTTAGCGTAGATCGATTAAGCTTATCTAGTAAAGCTAAAGAATAATATTAGATATTAAAAGAGTAAGGGAAAAGGGTTAAAGCCGCTAGACAAATACTACCTAGAAAAAGAGGTATTAAGGCCTATTTTAATCGATTCTAACGACGAGGACCTACTAAGCGATATATTAGATAGCGATCTAGCTACGCTAGTATAGTCTCTCGACGACGGTAATAAGTAGAGCGATTAGATAGAGCTATAGATACTTTTTAGTAGACTAGATACTATAGAAGACTAGGAATATAGACGACGCCTATACGATTATATACGTAACGCTTTAGCGCGTATAGATAATAACCTAGCGGAGGTTAAGAGGCATTAGTTAGTATATTAG